>SJYQ01001957.1:0-43191 GCA_006410935.1 Redunca redunca
TGTTCTTGCCTGGAGAATCCCAGGGACAGGGGAGCCTGGTGGGCTGCCATCTGTGGGGTCTCGCAAAGTTGGACACGACTGAAGCGACTTAGCAGCAGCAGCAGCAACAGTATTCCATTGACCTATTGGCTTTTATCTTTGGAGGCATGACTTTGGTTTTCAAACCAAATATTCTTCCTCAGGAGCCACTGCAGAGGCAGAGGTTACCCAGCAGCTTGTGCTCTGGTGACTTCCTCCTGGATTCAGCTGAAGCAGCTCTGTTATTAGCATTTTTTGGACATATTGGGACTGCTGTGTAATTTCTCTTTTCAGTATAGAGTTTCACCACTGTAACAAGCTTTACATCACTTCCATCCTTCCTTTTACTGTTTCATCCTTCACACCGGTTCATCATCACTTTAATTCTGCACCTCTGCCCCGACCTCTCTCCCTAGTGTTAGTATCTCACATCTCCCTTTTTTGGGATCTCTATCAATTCAGCTATTTAAAATGGAGCTCCCCAATTCTTTCTTTCAAACCTTTTCTTCTCTGCAATTTTAAAAATTTCTGTCGGTGTTAATGTCATCCTCCCAAACCCATAGACTCAGTCCAGGCGTCAGCAGGGTTTTTCTGTAAAGGGTGAGATAGGAGATGTTTTAGTTGCTGTGGGTCATGTGGTCTCTCACAATTACTCAAGGAAACCTGGGTCTGGATTCCATCTCTGCATAGATTGCTTGACCTTTTGATAAGTTACGTGTGATGCTCTTGGTTTCAGTGATAGTTGCATGAGCTGGTGCCTGTCCAGTTCAGAGTTCCCAGGCAGGGGACTGGGATAGGCACAGGCAGCTCCTCCTCCTGCCGTCAGTGTCAGTGTCTCATGGGGTGTCTGTATTAGAAGCGATGCAACTCTTCATTTCATTCCCCTTTCAGTGGTGCAAGGTCACCATATGCCATTATATATGGATGTTACCAAACTCAGATTTGGCTGCTCGTCACTCAAGAATCCATAAGAGACAAGTGTTGGGTTAAAGGAAAGATAGCTTTACTGAGGAAGCTGGCAGTCCTGGGAAGAAAGTGGACTCACGTCTTAAAGAACCAACTCTTCCTTGCTGATCAGGAGGCAGGGGCTTTTAAAGGAGAGTTTCAGGGCTGCGCATAAGTAGAGGAAGGGAGCTGCATGCAGAACAGCAGAGTCAGCTCTGACAGTCATCTTGAAATTGGTCTTATAGTGGTCTGATGAGTGTCATCTTGATTGTTTTAAGTAAAGTTAACCTTCAGTTCCAGAGTGGTTCTGTTCCCATTTCCTTGAGGTCAGTTCTCAGAGTTGTGCAAGACGGCATAGTTCATATCACGGCTATAGTCTGGTCATCATGTAGTTAACTTCTTCTGCCTGGTGGGCGTTTCATTCTCTGCCAAACAGCTCAAAGGACAAGGCTCAGAATATTATCCATAGCTCCTGACGAGGAACTAAAGGTCCTTGTCTTTGTTTAACGATGAAACTATTTATTATTTTGTCTTTTTGACCATTTCCCTTTGTATCTACATTTTCTCATGTCTCTGATTAGACTTAGTTTCTGGCTCAAGTTTTTCTACAGATAAGAGGCAGGCAGAGGACATGGGCTGGAGAATCTGCCCTGGAAAAGGGCCCTGCTCTGTTACTTGGTTGCTACCATATTGGAGTTGCTCCTGGCTCGGTCCTGGGTCCTGGGTAACACATCTCTACTGGCTGCTGCCCTGTGTAACATTTGCACTATCACATGATCTTCACAGCTCATCGATGAGGTCCAGTTGAGCCCCTGTCCATCCCCAGGACTGAGGTGGTGTCCTGTCTCCAGCACTAGACTCTAAGCCCCTTGAAAGTAATGGCAGAGGCTCTATGTTTCTTAAAGGGGCTTCCCTGGTGGCTCAGATGGTAAAGAGTCTGCCTGCAGTGTGGGAGACCAGACTTCAGTTCCTGGGTCAGGAAGATCCTCTGGAGAAGGGAATAGCTACCCACTCCAGTATTCTTGCCTGGAGAATTCCATGGACAGAGGAGCCTGGCAGGTTATAGTCCATGGGGTCACAAAGGGTTGGACACAACTGAGTGGCCTGGGCTTCCCTGATGCCTCAGTGGTAAAGAATCTGTCTGCCAGTGCAGGATATGCAGGTTTGATCCCTGGTTCAGGAAGATCCCCTGGGAGAAGAAACAGCAATCCCCATCCAGTATTCTTGCTGGGAAAATCCCATGGGCAGAGGAGCCTGACCGGCTACAGTCCTTGGGGTCACAGAGAGTCAGACATGACTGAGCAACTAAACACGTGTTCATGCTGTGTAAGGACACTGTAGGGACAAGCTTCTTCGTCTCATGGTTGCAGACTCCTGCCTCTGTTATCAAGAGCAAGCTAACAAACGATGCTCTCTTGCTCTTCTCATGGGCTCTTTCCTGAGTAACACTTGAGTATTTTAGGAATAAAATTACATGCCGTTCCCTCTTTCTTTATGGTTATATTTATCTTGGCAGTCTACCCAGGAGTGAGTTTTAAGTTTCTTATGGATAAGAGTTTCATGTTTAAAAGAGAACCTGATACTCGAATTCAACACTCTCTTCCAGTGGATTTATGGTTTTTATTAATGGAAGTTCTAGGAATCTGAGGTTTGCCCACATTCAAACTGCACTCTGGTGTAAGAACCCTTATAAAGACTGTTAACATAATACAGACTTCTGGCAGCTTCAAAACCATAAATGGATTGGGGAAGGATTATTATAAACTTTGCTGCTCAAGCATTCTTTTTTGTCAAGAGCTGTAACTGAACATCTTTGTGATATCTTTATAAACATAGCTATAAATACATGATTCTTCTCTTTTTCTCTCTATCATATATGAACGGGGAACAACACAAAGACTTTTAAGCATTTAAAATAGACAACCTCTCTCTGCTCTTGAGCTTTTTGCCCTACCAAGAGCTAAGTGAAAGATGTTGAAAACTGTGAAAGAGCAGAATTTGTTCAATTAGGAAACATTTGATGGGTGGTTTTGTGCTTTGAGCTAGGACCTAGAAGAAGGGAAATCAGAGATCTGTTCGATGTGGTTTCTCCCTCAAGAAACTCATGGGCTGATTAATGATGATGCCAAACATGCTTGTCACTGTGAGAGCTTCCCAGGTGGCTCAGTGGTAAAGATTGCACCTGCCAAGCAGGAGACACAGGTTCAATCCTGGGTCAGGAAGATCCCCTGGAAAAGGAAATGGCAACCCACTTCAGTATTCTGGCCTGGAAAACCCATGGACACAGGAGCCTGGTCCTGAGTCTATAGTCCCTGGGGTTGCCAAGAGTCAGACATAGCTGAGCAAACCACAGCTGCAACAGTGAGCCAGACCCTGCAGGGATGGGGAGCAGGTGGTGGAAATAAGGCTGGGGTGGAGGAGGGCTGGACACCAGAAATAGGGGTTACTGGTGCCCCCATGGTGCAGTGATTGTCTCTTCAGGGACAGACCTCTGCTAACCAGTAATGTGCTTTTTCTAAGGTTATCAAGATTGACTGCTAACTGAAGATCTCAACAAAGGCTGTTATTTGACTTAATTTTGCTTAAATACCATCTAATTCCAATTTATGTTTTATGATCAATGCACTGAAATGTTTTTTTTTAATTCTCTTTACCATTTTGAAGTGTGTGTACTGCTCAGTCCTGTTGACCATATTCATGTTATGTAGTATCTCTAAAACTTTCACGTCTTACACACCTGAAACTCTCTACCTGTTGACCAACACCTCTTTCTTTCTACCTCCCTACAGTCCCCAAACTACCTTTCTTTTTTTATCCAATTTGGCTGCACTGGGTCTCAGTTGTGGCTTGCAGGGTCTTCAGTGTTCATTGCAGCACGTGGGATCTTTAGTTCCCTGACCAGGTATCCAACTTGGCATTGGGAGCTTGGAGTCTTGGCTACTGGATCACCGCAGAAGTCCTGGAAACCATCGTTCTACTTTCTCTTTCCTTGATTGTGACTATCTGAGGTATCTCGTGTAAATGGGATCATACAGTATTAGTCCTTTTTAAAAAAAAAAAAATTATTATTTATTTTGCTTCATTGCATCTTAGTAGCCCTATGGCCTTTGGGATCTTAGAACCCTGAGCAGGGATTGAACCCACATCCCCTGTATTGGGAAGTAGATTCTTAACCAGTGGACCACCAGAGAAGTCCCACAATATTTATCCTTTTCCGACTGGTTTCTTTTACTCAGCATCATGTCCTCAAGGCTTATCCATGTTGTAACATGTGACACAACTTCCTTCTTTTTTAAGACCAAATAATACTCCATTATGTTAACAGACCACATTTTCATCCCTTTATATGCTGAGGAATCTGTTGTAGGCTGCTTTCTCCTCTTGTCTACTGTGAATAATGCTGTAAAGAATTTTTTGTGTGCCTTGGGCTTTTTTTTTAATGTTGCTGTTAAGCTTTTCCATCAGCCAACAGTAGCTTATGTTTATATGCTGTCTTAGGGTTGAAATCTCCAATATCCCAAAGTATTACTTTGCTTGGTCTTTGCAACTACTCAGTGGGGAGGGCAGAGTTCCCCATTTTAAGAATGAGGAAATTGAGGCAGTGTCTCTTCAAGACATTGAAGAGTCTTGCCCAGGCTCATTGAGCTGTTAGTGGTGGAATTAGTACAAGGACCCAAGATTCTCTCCCTGTTATACATGATTTTCGTTCATTTATTTTGGGCTGTGCTGGGTGTTTGTCGCCGTGCGGGCATTTCTCCGCTTGGGGCGAAGGGGAGCTGCTCTAGTTGCAGTGCGTGGGTTTCGTATTGCAGTGGATTCTGTGCCGAGGAGCGAGGGCTCTAGGGCGCAGGCTTCAGTAGCCGCGGCACGTGGGCTCGGTAGGTGCAGCTCCCGGGCTCTGGAGCCCAGGCTCAGTTGTTGCGGCTCCCGGGCACAGTTGCTCCGCTGCATGTGCGATCTTCCCGGAGCAGGGGTCAAACCCGTGTCTCCAGCATTGGCTGGGGGACTCTTCGCCAGTAAGCCACCAGGGAAGCCCCCAGGCTTCTCTTTTGTAAGATTCTGTCCTATGTTCTTTCACCTAATCAGTGAGCCCTTCTTAGAAAGATATAAACCGAGAATGTACTAACGTTGCCTCTTTGTTTCATGCTCTGGAGGAGCTAAAGGGATAAACCTGTTTTCTTAAATAACGAAAGCAAGAAAAAAAAAAGCATGGCAACTGTTAAAACAAGTTTAAAAGTAAAAACACCACCTCTGCTATTTTTTTTCCTTTGCTATTGTATCTAGGTAAGTACAATTAGAATTGACAAGCAAAATATCTTTTTTCCCCCGCATTTGAAGTTTAGTTTATGATATTTATGCCACTGGTTTGGAATGGGTGCTTTTTTTTACCTTTTTAATATTCTTTAAACAAAAATTTTGAGCTAAAATGTCTTGAATCTAACCAAAGAAGTAGCATTCAGGATATGTTGTATACTGTATTCTTGGTTAAATGGAGATCCAAATGGAATGTACCTAAAAAATTTTGACTAGGTTCTTCCTTTAGAGAAATGGAAAACTAAGGGCTTCCCAGGTGGTACTAGTGGTAAAGAACCTGCCTGCCAATGCAGGAGGCATAAGAGACACAGGTTCAATCCCTGGGTCCACAGGACCCGCTGGAGGAGGGCATGACAACTAACTCCAGTATACTTGCCTGGAGAATCCCATGGACAGAGGAGCCTGGCAGGCTACAGACTTAGGGTCACACAGAGTTGGACACAACTAAGTGACTGAGCACACACATTCAAATATCTAGGAATCAGGTTGGGTGGAGAATGCTAAAGAAACATTTTAAGTAGGGCAAGGGAGAGAAGATAGAAATTACAATGAAACTATTTGAAAAGAGATTTCATAAGTGGTTTTTCCTGCTAAGATAAAAAAAAATGGTGAAAGAATGGTCTAAAAATTATAGCATCCAAAAATGTGACGTTAGATGTTATAATTGACTCAAGAGAGATGAGAATGTGTTGTAAAGAAAAACTAGGAAACTGCCTTAGTGATGGTTTTGAGGAAACTTTTGTGGCTTAAGAAAGTGTTAGTTTATTTTAACTAAGCCCTGTCTTGAAAAAGATGGAAGATACCAGTAGCTGTGAAAGTTATTTTTGTTCTAGTGATTCCCTACTAATAGTTCTTTCTACTGCTATTTGCAGGATTAACACTTGTTGCTTTAAAAAAAAAAAAGTTCTTGAAGACTGAGACTAATACTCTGCTTAACCTACCCTCCCAAAATGGGACCAGGAAGTGTGTTTGGCAGGAGGGAAGCAAAAATATCAGTTCTCAGTCATCATCAAGTGGTCCAATCTTTCTGCTGTCCAGATCCATTCCCTGAATTTTAAACATTTTAACTCTTCCTTTTATCTTCTTAGAGAAACCGTGGTCATCTTTGAATCAAGTACTTGTTGGATCCACTGTAACCTTATGTTTGAGTCAACCTATGTTCCTTGCATATGAAAGTCAAGTGACAAGTTGATTTTCAAGGCAACTTGATGTCACACACATCCATGCAGAATTATAGCAGATCATTGGCATACGCTACTAGCTTAAGTCTGTGAGTTTAAGTAGTCTGACTTGTGTGATAGTCCTCTAATGGATATATACAATGAAGTAGAAAAAATCCTTTAAATAGACAAGTCTCCAGATGCAAAGTGAATGCATTATTCATTTGACACACTAGTATTCAGTTACCTTCCTTATAATATGGGTGATGCTAGAGGATATAAAGTGATTAAGCCTTGGTCCCTGAGTTAATTTAAGAGGACATTTAACTAGTAACCCCATGGGAACATACAGTATAATCTTGTTCACCTCCTCACTTGAAAATGAAAGAGACAAGTTGATCCCCTGGAGCCCAGCTTCCACAGCTTCTCAGAACTGTATGCTACGGTTTATGAACTGCCTGGGGGCAGTTCTGTGTGGGGGAGTGAGGTGGGGGGATGGGGAGGGTATAGTTGCTTTACAACGTTGTATTAGTTTCTGATCTACAACAAAGTGAATAGGTCCTAAGTATACATATATCCCTTCTCTTGAGCCTGCCTCTCACCCCCCATTCCCACACCTCTGGGTCATCACAGCACCAAGCTGAGCTCCCTGTGTTCACCCAAAAGATTTTTTTCTTTAATTTTTTAAATAAAGTGATTGCTATTAATAAAGGTCAGTCACTCTTTGAGAAAAACTATCCATTTGAGTTAGAAAAACAGGGTACCTTATAATCTTAGGTCTTGAAGTCATTTCTTATATTTCCCTGAAATATATATGGTATTTCCTTAGCTGAAAAAAAAATGTTTATTGTAACATCATCAATATGGAAACTTTTTCAGGATTTTTATTGTGTTCTTAATATTTTAATTTTATTGGAGTACAGTCAGTCTCTTTACGATGTTGTGTTTCTCATGTACAGCAAAGTGATTCAGGTATATGTGTACATATATTCTTTCTTCTTTAGATTATTTTCTCATATAGGTTTTCACAGAATATTGAGTAGGGTTCCTTATGTTGTACAGTAGATCAAGGATTTTTAGAAAACAGTTTCTTCATCTTTTCTGGATTGTGAATGCCTTTGAATATATGATGAAATCTTTGAGGCTTTTCCAGAGAAACAGTCAGCTTACATAGCATCAGCAAGTAGCGGCTTATGTTTATTCAGTGTCTCAGTGTTGAAATCCCCAGTGTGTTACTTTGCTTGGTCCTTGCAACTACACCATGAGAAAGGGATGACAGAGGCTTAGCCTATTTATGAATGAGGACATTGATAGTGGCCTTCACAGACCCCTGAAACAAATCCATGTACCCTATGAGTTTACAAAGTACAAGAAGAACCTTTGTTAAGAATCCTAGTCTTCCTCCAGTTAGAATGGCTGATGCCTTAAAAACCATGAGTGGGTGGTGGGAGGTGAGGGGCACTGTGCTCAGCTGTGTCCAGCTCTATCCCATGGATGGTAGCCAGCCAGGCTGCCCTGTCCATGGGATTTCCCAGGACAAGAATACTGGAGTGAGTTGCCATTTCCTCCTCCAGGGGATCTCCCCCACCCAGGGATCAGACTGGTGTCTCTTCTGAGTCTTGTTCATTGGCAGGCAGATTCTTTACCAGTTCGCCACCTGGACAATCCTAAAAACTATGGGCATAGTAGTAGCGTTAGTCACTCAGTTGTGTCCAACTCTTTGCAACCCCATGGACTGTTGCCCGCGGGACTCCTCTGTCCATGGGATTTCCCAGGCAAGAACACTGGAGTGGGTTGCCATGCCCTACTCCAGGGTATCTTCCTGACCCAAGGGTTGAACCCTGGTCTCCTGCACTGCAGACAGACTCTGTATGGTCTGGGCTACCAGGGAAGTCCCCCAAACCGTGGGATATGGTCCTAATTCTGGGAAGTGTTTTCCTTTGCTCCCAGATACTTGAGGCAATGACCACATACATTCTTCTCAGAATTCTCATTTCAGCTATAGTGTTTAGTCTAGTGTGGAAGCAGAGGTTGGGCAGATATATAATACTCTAAATACTTTATGTGCTGTATAGCTCTAAAGGATGTTCTGGTTTAAACAGTTGTCAATGATGAGCAATTTCAATGCTGTTTTGTTTTCATATTTTCCAATAACCTGTAGGAAGGGGCACACAACTGAAAGGTCCTTTCAAGTTTCACAGGAAGATAGTGAATCCTCCTGGGCTGGTTTACTGATCTGTGAATTTCTGACTTGCTTTATCTTGTGTTAGCTTCCAGAAAATATCTTCTAATTTGTCCCTGTTTATTCTTGCTTAGGGCTTCCCTGGTGGCTCAGCAATAAAGCACTGCAGTGCAGGGGACAGAGGTTCAATCCATGCATCAGGAAGATCTCCTCAAGAAGGAAATGGCAACCCACTCCAGTATTTCTGCCTGGGAAATCCCATGGTCAGAGGAGCCTGGTGGGCTAGTCTGTGGGGTTGCAAAGGTCAGATACAACTTAGCAACTAAAACCACCACCAACCCATTCTTTGCTTAGATTATCTGTTGTGTTGGGATAACCAGGACACTGACTAGCTAGGTGGAAGGGACCCTACCTGCAGGTTACATTAGGCTCTGGCTCTCTATTGCCTAATTGTTCTTTCTTTCTTTGATTAGACGGAAATCTCCTGTCATCTTTCTGGCTTCTTGGAAGAATAAATGACATATTAAATGTTCCCAGGAGGAGACATTTTCCTGTCAAAGATTTAGAATTCCATTGAGAGGTTCCCTTTCTTTTGGCAGCCACGTGCTCTGGTCTGGCGTAGTCTGCTGATCCGTGCCGCCAGCCCTCCCTGTGTCCTCATCATTACTTCTCTATCCTGAGCTCCTAAAGAATTCTTCTAACTTTATTTCTAACATTTAAAAACCTTTGTCTTGGCATATTTAATTGCTGTAGTTCTCTGAAATTAATTGTTGTATATAACGTGAGATAGGGACGTTATTTCATTTAAGGCATCTGTTCGTTCCAGAGCTGTTTATTGAATAGCATAATCTCTCTCTCTGCTGGTCTGAAATGCCTGCTCAGTCACAAATCAATTTTCAATATATGAGTAGGTCTGTTTCTGGACTCTTTTTCCTGTGTCAGTGCTATACTACTTAATTACTGTACTGTTAAATATTGGACAAGTCAACCCACTGTATTCTTCAGGACAGAGGTGGATATTCTTGGACTTTTCTATATAAATTTTAGATAACATGTATGAAATTCAACTGAAAAACAAAGAAAAAAACACAAACCTAACTGAGATTTAGAATTTCATTTAAGTGTGTGGTTTAATTTAGGGTAAAATGCCTTTATTACAATATTGAGTCATCTTATCCATGCATATGAAATATCTCTCCATTAATTCAGTTCTTGAATGTTTTATTATTTTGTCCATAAAGGTTATGCTTACCCTTTTTGTATTTGTTCCTAAGTATCTTTTTTTTTTTTTAGTCACTATCAAAGTCCCTTTGTCTCACTTTTTCCCTTCCTGTCTCTCTCTCAAGTTATAGTTTTTCTTTGCTAATGTATAGAAATGTAGTTGATTTTTTTATGAAAAATCTTTACATTCATCAGTCTTTCTAAGCAACTGATAACTGCTAATAAATTTTCTGTAGGTTCTTGGGTTTTCTGTCAGACACAAATAGAGCAGTCTTATCACATGAATAAAGAAAATTCTGTTTCTTTCTCCCCAATCCTTTTAACTTTTCCATTTTTTTTCCTCATCTTACTGTACTGACTGGTCCATCCACTGCAGTGTTGGTTGTCCATGGTAACAGTAAGCATATGGGTTGGAGTTTTTAAAGGGAATGCTTTTAATTTACCCTTAGGCAAAATATTTGGTGTGGGTTTTCTATAGATGACTTTAACAGGAAGTTTTCTTCTGGTTCTAACTTGTTGGGTTAAAAAAACATCATGAACTGATACTGAATTTTTTCAAATGCCCCTTTTTGCATCTTTTAAGGTAATCATCATATGATTTTCGCTTTAAATTTCTCACTGTAGTTAATTATATTAATAGATTTTCTACGTTAAACTGACTTTGCATATTGGGATAACAACCTGTTTTGATATTTTGCTGCATTTAACTTTCTAAGATATGTGTGGGTGGGTGTTGTATGTGTGGCTGCAGGGGAGATACCCCTATTTTGTACTGTTACCATGATTTGAAATTGAAGTTTGTTACTCTTGTAAAATGGGTTTGTTAGGTTTTTTGTTTGTTTGTTTGTTTTTTAAATTCTCTTCCCTGGGAGCATTTATGCTGTTTCAACATTTGTTCCTTGAATATTTTCTAGAACTCATTAGGAAAATTCCTATACATGCTGTGGTTTTTGGTTTTTGATGGGAAGATTTTGTAACAATTGATTCTAATTCTTTAGAATATCTTTCTAGTTAAAAGTAATCTATATTTTCTTTAAAAAGAAAACTTTTAAATTCTGTTTCCACTTCATCTGTTTTAAGACTTTTTAGTCATAAACTTATTCATAGTATTCTATCTTATTTAATCTCAGTAGTATCTATATTACATTTCTTTTTCCCTTTCAGTTTTTTCTTGATTACTTTCACTAATATTTATCCATTTAATTAATAATTCCCAATAATAAAATTTAGTTTTTAATTCTGTTTTCTGTTTTATTAATTCCTCCCTATTAAAAAATTTCCTTCTGATTTCTTTTTTTCATTCAAGTCAGACACGTGGGTCATTATTTCTCATCCTCTCCTCTGTTAATCACATATGCCTTTTACATTTCTATTGAAGAGCCATATTTCCTTTAGTCTATAAATTTTGACATGTAGGATTTCATTATTGTTCAGTTTTAAGTGTTTTCATTTTGATTCCTTATTTCAGCTGTGAATTATCAAGAAATGTGCTAATTCCCAAATGTGTGTAGGTTATCTTACTGTTGACCTTTCTCTGTTCTTTGGTTTCAGGTCTGTTTCAAATGAGTCATGGCTCAATTCTATTTATTTTGTTCAATATGACAGTTTTTTTCTTTATAAAATATAGCAGTTCATCACCTTCCTTTGATTAAGATTATACATACTTGTACCTATTTTGCACCACGATCTTACTTTGTGCATCGCATCTGTCGGTGGTGGTGTTGCTTAGTCTCTAAGTCATGTCTGGATTCTTCGCGACCCCATGGACTGTAGCCCGCCAGGCTCCCCTGTCCGTGGGATTCTCCACACCAGAAAAACTGGAGTGAGTTGCCATTTCCTTCTCCAGGGGATCTTCCTGACCCAGGGATCAAATGCCCATCTCCTACATTGGCCAACAGGTTCTTTAACACTGAGCCATCTGGGAAACCCTTGTGCCTCTAGTATGTTACAGATTTCTATTTTATTTCCCATCTCAATATGAGATGATTGAATTAAATCTGTTTTTACTCTTTACTGACTTGGAGGTTATACATTATACTTCTGTTTTTTTAGTGGCACCTTGGAAATTTCAGCGTGAATCTTACAATAATGTGAAGTTAATCAGTAATTTAACCTTCCTTTGGGACAGTATAGGGACTTTAGAACTTCCAGGGCTTCCCTGGTGGCTCAGCTAGTAAAGAATCTAGTTGCAATGTGGGGGACATGGGTTCAATCCCTGGGTTGGGAAGATCTCCTGGAGAAGGGAAAGGCTACCCACTACAGTATTCTGGCCTGGAGAATTCCATGGACTGTATAGTCCATGGGGTCGCAAAGAGTTGGACATGACTGAGCGACTTTGACTTTCACTTTTGAACTTTTAAGCCTGATAACTCCTTTCTGACATATTTCTGCTAATAATTTCACCTATCTGCTTTTTTTAATCCTACATGATAGACAGTATTATTACTACTTATCTTTTAAAATCAATTCTGTATTTGTTTTGATTTATCCATTTCATAATTCCTGCCTTTGTTCACCATTTCCTTCAAGTATTAAGGATTCTTTCTGATACCATTGTTAGTTTCTTCCATGAGAACATTCTTGGTGAGAAAGTCTCTTTTTTCTGACAAAAAAAGAAAACTCATTTATGAGAGAGAGTTTTGCTTAAAAACAATTTAGGTTGATATTTTTTCCGAGCACTGGGATGGTGAATTTGACCATTTTGTGGCTTCTGGCTGTTGAGAAGTCAGTTCTCAGCATGACTGTATACACTTTCTTTTTCTCCAAGCTGCTCTGAGATCTTCTCTCTGGTGTTCTGCAATGTCAGTATGCTTTGTCAAGATGCAGATTTCCTCTTTTTTTTTTTTTTTTCCTAATTCTGTTTGGGATTCCTCATACCTCTTAAAATCAGAAGATTTGAGTATTTTACCTACCCCAGAGAATTCTCAACCATGATCTCTGAAAGGTTCAAAAACAATAATTAATTTAACATTGTTAGCTATTCTTTAGAGAAATGGCTCTCCAGAATGTCAAGTTTGCCTTCTTGTCAGACTTGGGAGAAAAGCTACATTACTGCATTTGGATTTTGGTAAAATCCTCTACTCATTTTATAAGTATTTACCTACCAAGTTAGATAGAAAATTGAGATGTTTTAAAAAGGGTCATAGTACCCAAAATAATAGGGAAACAGAAACTGTTTCTTAGGTTCAGTTCAGTTGCTCAGTTGTGTCAGACACTTTGCGACCCCATGAATCGCAGCACGCCAGGCCTCCCTGTCCATCACCAACTCCCAGAGTTCACTCAGACTCACGTCCATCGAGTCAGTGATGCCATCCAGCCATCTCATCCTTGGACGTCCCCTTTTCCTCCTGCCCCCAATCCCTCCCAGCATCAGAGTCTTTTCCAATGAGTCAACTCTTTGCATGAGGTGGCCAAAGTACTAGAGTTTCAGCTTCAGCATCATTCCTTCCAAAGAAATCCCAGGGCTGATCTCCTTCAGAATGGACTGGTTGGATCTCCTTGCAGTCCAAGGGACTCTCAAGGGTCTTCTCCAACATCACAGTTCAAAAGCATCAATTCTTTGGCGCTCAGCCTTCTTCACAGTCCAACTCTCACATCCATACATGACCACAGGACAAACCATAGCCTTGACTAGACGGACCTTAATCAGCAAAGTAATGTCTCTGCTTTTGAATATGCTATCTAGGTTGGTCATAACTTTTCTTCCAAGGAGTAAGTGTATTTTAATTTCATGGCTGCAGTCACCATCTGCAGTGGTTTTGGAGCCCAAAAAAATAAACTCTGACACTGTTTCCACTGTTTCCCTATCTATTTCCCATGAAGTGATGGGACCGGATGGCATGATCTTCGTTTTCTGAACGCTGAGCTTTAAGCCAACTTTTTCACTCTCCTCTTTCACTTTCATCAAGAGGCTTTTAAGCTCCTCTTCACTTTCTGCCATAAGGGTGGTGTCATCTGCATATCTGAGGTTATTGATATTTCTCCTGGCAGTCTTGATTCCAGCTTGTGTTTCTTCCAGCCCAGCGTTTCTCATGATGTACTCTGCATATAGGCCAAGATTAATATGAGCTCCTCTAAAATGATAAGACTGGGACTTCCCTGGTGGCCCATTAGTTTAAAAATCCACCTGCCAGTGCAGGGAACACAGGTTCAATCACTGGTTGGGGAACTAAGATCCCATATGGCTCAAGGCCAAGAAGCCAAAACATAAAACAGAAACAATATTGTAACAGATTTAATATAGACTTTCAAAAAATGGTCCCCATAAAAATCTTTTTAAAAATACTAGATAAAATGATAAAATTGAGTCAGACTTATCCATATAAACATGCCTTAGAGCTTCATAGTAGCACAGAGCATTTACATGTAAGGAATTTTTTTAGTGATTGCCAGACATGTTCACTCATGTCCAACTCTTTGCGACCCCATGGACTATAGCCCACCAGGCTCCTCTGTCCATGGGATTTTCCAGGCAAGAATACTGGAGTGGGTTGCTGTTTCCTTCTCCAGGAGATCTTCCCAACCCAGGGACTAAACCCAAGTCTCCCTCACTGCAGGCAGACTTTTAATCATCTGAGCCACTGGAGAAGTCCAGTGATTGCTGGTCACCTTCTGAAAGTATTTTATTAGAGTCCAGTGTCTCAACTGGGACTGGGCAGTGTGAAGTGTTGGGACTATACTGTGAGTTGAGACATGTTTTCAAAAGGAAATGAGCGAAAAGAGTAGATGGGATTCTGGTCCATAAATGAGCTGGGAGAAGTGTGATAAGTACATATGTATTCAATTCTTGTTTATCAGGAAAAGCATTTATAAATTTATATTTCACATGTTAACCAAATGGAGGATTGACGTAGATAATCTCTTAATAATTTATATCTGGGTTTAGTCAGATGCTTGTGTAGTTCTATTTATATGCAGATGTGTCCTTTTCTGAGACTTTATATGCTTTTAACAGCTTACAATCAATATCTTGTTTGCCTTCGCCATCCATTTACATTTGTCTGTGGAAAGAGAATGAATCTGCTTCTCTCCTGAGGCCTAGAGTAGGCCCTGAATTCTTTTTTATCAATTTCCCATCACTACCTAAAAAACTAATTTGGCCTTTTACTATGGTTATTCCTTCTAAGAGGAAATATATTCTATTTAAATCAAGAAAACACTTCAGTGAAGTTAGTGAAAATATCAACTTAAACACAGACTTTCCTTCTGATAACCCATAATATGACAAATACAGAGCTAACCATGTTTTTCTCTTTGCTTAAAAGCTTGACATATAAATAGCAATATTCTGCTCCTTGAAAGGGCCAAAAAAATCAAGGAAATTAACCAAGGCAAAACTACTATCCATGCTTCTGATAAAAGTCAAGAAACAAAATGGATAAGCTCCAAGGATATTTTTGTTAACCCCTCTCGTGTCCTTTCTATGAACATATATCTGATACAAGATCATTATTATCTTTTTAAGAAAGAACAGATTCATTTTGGGCTTCCCTTGTGGCTCAGTCAGCACAGAGACCAGCTGCAGTGCAGGAGACCTGGGTTTGATCCTGGGTCAGGAAGATCCCCTGGAGAAGGAGATGGCAACCTGCTGCAGTATTCTTGTCTGGGAAATCCTATGGACAGAGGAGCGTGGTGGGCTATAGTCCATGGAGTTGCAATAGTTGGGCATAACTTAAAGACTAAACCACCCCCCACCAGATTCATTTCAGAAATTGTAACGTGATTCTAAGCCTTGTGAAAAAAAAAATGAAAACTCGTTTTAATCTTCCAAAATGTCAAGCTACTCACTAAGACTTTCCCTTGACCCTGAAACTAGACACAGATTGAACAAAAATACCACATATATTCTATTTGAAATAAGATTTAAAATTTTAAATATGGCATTAATCATATTTGTCACCCCTAAAAGTTTCCTCTTGCTCCTTTGTTATCCTTTCTTCTCATCCCTCCTGACACCCTGAGACATGTTTTGATTGACTGTGGTAGTTCCATATAGTTACAAAAGTTTAAAAATTAGTTACAAAAGTTAAATTAGTTAATTAATTAATTATAAAAGTTAAGTTACGAAACTGTACTCTGTGTGTTTGCACATGTGCACTACTTATGCTTCAATACAACTGATAAAAATAAAAAAATAAGTTTCCAAAAACAATTTGGAAACAGAAACTCATTTGGTGTTATATTTCAAAGCAATAGGTAATCCAACCAGAATAAATGTTTTAACACCATTGAAACAAAAGATAGATGACTTGTGTCAGCCCCTTCCTAATCCTATCTATAAGCATATCTTCCTTTTAGGCTACATATGCTGTGTTTGTTTGTTTGTTTTTGAATCTCATTAGGGTGTAACATTTTAGGTAATACTATTTATTAAAATATGTATGTATACAAACACATACACATATATGTATTTGTGTATTTATTTGAGAACCTATTTGTTAGTAGGCAGTGTGCAATGCTAAAGACACATAGAGAGATGATCTAGATAATATATTTTATGCAAGGGGGTCATCATGCTCCCAAAGACAGAAGAGAGGAATATTTGTTGCAACAACAGAAAATAGTTTAATATAACTGGATGTTTCTGTTCAGTCATTCAGTTGTGTCCGACCCTTTATGACCCCATGAACTGCAGCACGCCAGGCTTCCCTGTCTTTCACTATCTCCCGGAGTTTGCTAAAACTCATGTCCATTGAGTTGATGATGCCAATCCAGTGATCTCATCCTCCATTGCCCCCTTCTCCTGCTGTCAATCTTTCCCAGCATCAGGGTCTTTTCCAATGAGTCAGTTCTTTCCATCAGGTGGCTAAATTATTGGAGCTTCAACATCATTCCTTCCAGTGAGTATTCAGCGTTGATATCCTTTAGGATTGACTGGTTTGATCTCCTTGGTATCTAAGGGACTCTCAAGAGTCTTCTGCACCACCACAGTTCAAAAGCATCAATTCTTCAGCACTCAGCCTTCTTTATGGTCCAACTCTCACATCCATGCATGACTACTGGAAAAACCATAGCTTTAACAGTACAGACCTTTGTTGGCAAAGTGATGTTTCTGATTTTTAATATGCTGTCTAGGTTTGTCATAGCTTTTCTTCCAAGGAGCAAGTGTCTTTTAATTTCATGGCTGTAGTCACCATCTGTAGTGATTTTAGAGCCCAAGAAAATAGTCACATTTTCTATTTTTTCCCATCTATTTGCAATGAAGGGATAGATCCAGATGTGATTTTCATTTTCTTCTCCAGTGGACCATGTTTTATTGGAATTCTCCACCATGACCCGTCCATCTTGGGTGGCCCTACATGGCATGGCTCATAGTTTCATTAAGTTACACAAAGCTGTGATCCATGTGATCATTTTGATTAGTTTTCTGTGGTTGTGGTTTTCATTTTGTCTGCCCTCTGATGGATGAGGATAAGAGGCTTGTGCAAGCTTCCTGATGGGAGGGACTGACTATGGGGAAAACTGGGCTTTGGCTCTGGTGGGCAAGGCCATGCTCAGTAAATCTTTAATCCAGTTTGGGGCTGTGTTCCCTCCCTGTAATAACTGGATAAAAGACCCCAATAACTAGTTTCTATTTTTTAATGTTACCCAGCATTTCTTATAATTCAGTTTTGGTGGAAACCATGTGATGAATGAGGCATCAAGGTCTACATTGTGCAGATTCCTCTTGATAGTATTGTTGTGGTTATCAAGACTAATTCCCCGCCACCGCACCCCCCCACCCCCTGCCCCACCAAAATAGCTGTTGTTTTCACAGCTCAACAGCTTTGCTTGAATTGGGTTGTTTTATCAGAAAATGGGTCAAGAGTGATAAGAATATCTAAGAATCTGTATATGCTGAGGCTGACTGGTATTGATAAGCCAAGAAAAACCCTTCCTTGTGCAAATGACAGGTGTAATCAGATGACGATCCGAGTGATATTTGGAGATGAACTTTTAGACTTATATAAGTACCCCCTGGGAAGAATAAATATGTTATGGTGAATTTGGCACTTTCTAGCCTTACGTTTTTTCACAATCAAAACTATTGTCTTTAATCAGATGGAGTTTTTTTTTTAAGTAGCTTAGAACAACTCAGAAGGTAAGTATTGGGTTAGAACAAAGTGTGTTACAGTATTCATGTCCATTTCAACAAGAACTCTGGTAGAGTTGCCTGCCTGTAAAGCTTTTCAGTTAATTTTGAGCTTTCTCTGAAAGGCACGTAGCATGTTGAATATAGAATAGCCATTTTAATACAGAACAAACTGAGCATTTTGACCATCAGTTTTAATAGGAAATGTTTTGAGAGGAGATTCTTCTAATTCATAGTGGGAGTAGAGATGGAGGTGGGGAAAAGATTTCCTACTCGATATGATTTTTAAAGATTTATTAAAAATAAATCCATTGTGTCATATATTGAACATTGTCAGTCCAATCCTATTGTGGTTTGGTCAAGAAAACAAAAACCACTTTAAATATTTCATAGAGGGAGGAATCTAGTACAAGGAATTAGAAATTAACAAAATGTAAAGGAACTAAAGAAATGAAGTCAGAGAAAACTACCAGTTCTCAGGTTTGCTAGTAGCTTTAGGGGAATTAAGAAGTTGCTCATTGTGATTATAAAAATACTTTCAACATGTGGATCCCCAAGAAGATCTCAGCGACTTTTAGTATTTCTTGAATCACACTTTGAGAGCTGCTGGCCTATTTTACTAGAAAACCTCTTGATGGCTGATGGTAGAACAATATTATGGCTTCTCTCCTGCTTTCTGTGTCTCACACAAGTGCCTTTCTTTGGGGAAATCCAGCTGGGTTCCTTGCTGGCAGAAGTTCTATAAACGTAATTGCCAGGCATCCATGCCCTGTAATGTATGGGAGAGTATGGGGAATGGCATAGAGCCAAACAGGCAACAGATAACCCAAGACAACATTTTGTTGAAGGAAGGGGGACCCCTTTCAGGCCTGAGAGTTGGCTCCCAACAGTCTGAAATGAATTGTTCAAGGAGGCACATATGCTGACAAAGCAAGAGAGTTTTTGGAAAGGGGTGCCCAGGTGGAGAACAAGAAACCCAGGGGAACTGCTCTGCCATGTGGCTCCCAGTCTCAGTTCTTATGGTGATGGGATTAGTTTCTGAGTTGTCTCTGGCTAGTTATTTTGACTCAGGGTCCTTCCGGATGGCACATGCATGGCTCAACCAAGGTAGATTCCAGTGAGGAGGATTCTGGGAGGTTGGTAGGACAGATGGACTGGAGTCTCCTTTTGATTTTTCCAAATTCGTCTAGTTGATGGTGGCTTGTTAGTTCCATGTTCCTTACCAGGAACTCTTGTCATAAAATAACTCATGCAAATGGTTATTGTTGTCCCTAGTCAGTATGGGTGGTTTCAGTCAGTATTTCCCCTAACAATTTTATTTAAAAGCCATGAAAATCTACCCGGTGCGACACTAGAGTGTCTGCATGAAGGGTCATTTCTATGAGGGTAGAGGCCTTGCTATTTCATGCATTTCCCAAAGCTCTACCCAATTATACCCTTTGTCTCAGTCTTTGACAGATATAAAGCTATGAAATAATGACTTAATAAGTCTTTGACTATTTTCACCAAAAATTGTCAATAGATTTATCTCTCCTGAAATGCTGTTTTTCTGTGTACATATCTGTGTATGTGCTGCAGACACACCTCAGAAGCACTGAGATCTACTTAGAGCCCCACAAATTCTGATCCTGTTCAGAGAACCATAGCATCAGTGAGCCCAGAATATTAGCCATCAACCTATAAGCCTTGACTGTAGAATAACCTTTTAAGCGTCATAAAAATCTAGAGTGTTCTTAGATCATTTTTAGTGAATCAATAAGGTTAACAGATTATTTCAGAATGAAAATGAATATTATACCTTCTATGAAGAATGTTGCAAAGGATAAGAGTTAGATACTACCTTGAAAAATTTTAAGCCAGTTATAGTAAAAGACAAGTAGAACACACATAGTGAATTAATTTACATTGTCTGTTCATTAATAGTCTACTAATTAAGTTTTCCCTTCTTTGGTAGATAGGTTGAGAAATGTCAGCTTAATTTCAAATTTGAACAAGATCTTAGAAACCATTTCAAGCATACTTTGCTAAGCCAGCAATTTTAGTAGGAAAGTATAAATGTGAACCTTCACCAATAATTTATTCATGGTGAACAAAGCAGAGTCTCGCTAATAAATAAAACCTAATCAGCCAGCCAGAACAGTGCTGTTTCGTTTCTGTTAATCATTGCCTGCCCTCTACCAGTAAAGAAAAATTAGACCGAGATTTGTGGATAATAGTTGGCCCTTGAAAGGGCTACTTAGACCATATACATGTGTGGATTAATTCTCTCTAACATGTATGGCTTTATAATCAGAAGTACTGTTGCTTGCAGAGCCTACTTGGTATTTTCTCAACACAAAGGCACCTGACAAAACCATCAGAGATTCTTAGACATACAAGATGTTACTAGGTTCCCACTCCACGCAGATGCCAAAACCAAATGAGCTTATACAACCAAACAAGAATAAATTGTGTTTATTTTTTCCATATGCACTTAGAAAAATTGCAAAAATAAATGTTCAGAAATATAAATTTGCCAAAGATTGACCCATATGCCTTGGATATAAAATGAAGCTTTTTCTCCAAAAATCCCTCAGAAAAGAGAGTGTCGCCTTATATTTGAACCCTCACTAACACTTCTGGTACAGGGAGTACTTTTTAAAATGTTTGTTTATTTATTTTTTGGCAGTGCTGAACCTTCATTGCTGCTCGGGCTTTTTCTCTGGTTGCAGTGCGCAGGCTTCTCATTGCCATGGCTTCTCTTGTTGCAGAGCATGGACTCTAGGTGTGCAGACGTCAGTAGCTGTGGTGCATGGGTTAGTTGCTCTGCAGCACATGGGATCTTCCCAAACCAGGGATTGAGCCTATGTCTTCTGCACTGGCAGGTAAATTCTTTACTACTGAGCCACCAGAGAAACACAAGCACATCCTTAATTACTGTATTTTGAGTAACAAGACTTTGTTTGCTGAAGGTGCATTGGCCTGAATCAGTCTTATTGGGGGCTGTTTATATAAGTCACCTGATAAATTGGACTTAAAATTTTAAATAGAAATTTAATATTGACCTCACAATGATAAATATGGCCTCTGGTGAACCTAAAGATTCCAAAAAGTACTGTTTCCAAACACTTGGATGGATATTTCCTCTGGAAAGGAGTAAGAAGAGTCTGTGTTTCCACTGATAATCATGAAACATGTATAAACCTTATAGAAGGTTGATTTATGAAATCTGAACAAGGGTTTGGAAAGAGGAATACTTGTTTTTGTATTAGTTTATATATGATATGATATTTAAATAGTGTTGTGTAAAACTAAAATTTTCATAGACATTTCCAGGGGGACAAGTAATGCTACCTGCTCTAACAAATTAGCATAGAGATCTCATTGGTCTAACACGGTAAAGATTAATTTCTCATGTTTGTCACAATCCAACTTCCACTGAGTGGCTCTCTGAGCATTGGCATGGAGGTGCAGACTCTGTTTTGCAATACTGTCATCATTTTTTATTGAAGTATAATTGTTTTACAATGTTGTGTTAATTTCTGCTATACAGCAAAGTGATTCCATTTTATATATATACACACACACACATATTCTTTTTTAATATATTCTTTTCCATTATGGTTTATCACAGGTTATTGAATATAGTCCCTTGTGCTTGTTGGACCATGTGGGACCTTTTTCTTTATCCATTCTGTGTATAATAGCTTACATCTGCGAACTCCAACTTCCCACTCATTTCTGCCTCAATCTGCCCCCCCCCGGCAACCACATGTCTGTTTTCTGTGTTCGTAAGTCTGCTTCTGTTCCATAGATAAGTTCATTGTGTCATAGTTTAGGTTCCACATGTAAATGATATCATATGATATTTGTCTTTCTCTTATTTACTACACTTGGTATAATAATCACTAGTTGCATCATGTTGCTGCAAATGGCATTAGTTTGTTCTTTTTATGGCTGAGTAGTATTCCATTGTATCTATTAACCACATCTTCTTTATTTTTTCATCTGTTGATGGACATTTAGATTGCTTCCATGTCTTGGCTATTGTAAACAGTGCTGCTGTGAACATAGGGGTGCATGTATCTTTTTAAATTATTTTGTCTGGTTATATTCCCAGAAGTGGGACTGCTGGATCATATAGTAATGATATCTTTAGTTTTCTGAGAAGCCTCCATACTATTTTCCATAATGGCTGCACCAACTTACATTCCCACCAACAGTGTAGGAAGGTTTCTTTTTATCCACACTCTCTCCAACATTTGTTATTTGTAGACTTTTTAATGATGACCATTCTGACCAGTGTAGGTAGTACCTTATTGTGGTTTGGGTTTGCATTTCTCTAATAATTAGCAGGATTGACCATCTTTTCATGTGTCTGTTGGGCATCTGTATTTCTTCTTTGGAGATATCTCTAGGTCTTCTGCCTATTTTCCAGTTGGGTTGTTTATTGCTTTATTGTTGAGTTGTATGAGCTGTTGAGGAACTGAGTTTGCTAGCCACTGAAATAGAGCTTCCATATGATCCAGCAATCCTACTCCAAGGCATGTATTTGGATAAAAACATGATTTGAAAGGATACATGCACCCCAAAATAGCCAAGACATAGAAGCAATCTAAATGTCCATTGACAGATGAACAGATAAAGAAGATGTGGTACATATATACAGTGGAATATTACTCAGCCATAAAATAGAGTCAAATAATGTCATATGCAGCAACATGGATGGACTTAGAGAGTATTAAGTGAAGTAAGTCAGATAGAGAAAGGCAAATATATGATATCGCTCATTTGTGGAATCTAATTTTAAACATGATGTAAATGAACTTATTTACAAAACAGAAACAGGCTCACAGACTTAGAGAATAAATTTAAGCTTATGGAGGAAGAGAGGGAGGAATATATTGGGAGTTTGGGATTGACATGTATACACTGCAATATTTAAAATAGATAACTGTTTGAGAAAGAATGGATACATGTATATGTATGGCTGAGTCCCTTCACTGTTCACCTGAAACTATCACCACATTGTTAAGCGACTATACCTCAATACAAAAAAAAAGTCAAAAAAAATGTTTTTAAAGGAAATAGATAACCAACAAGGACCTACCATATCGCCCAGGGAATTCTGCTCAATATTCTGTCATAACCTAAATGGAAAAAGAATAGATACAAGTATATGTAAAAATAAATAAAACATGATAAACTACAAATGCCCCCCCAAATAAATACTTTTTAAAATATATAAAGTGTTAGTAGTTTAAAAAAAATATCCACCTTGCTTTAGTGATGAGGCACCTGATGCCAGATTGGTGTTGGGAATGGGGTTTAGTGGAGACCCCGCCTTTCCAGACCACCTGTGTGCTGCTTGTGTTTACACTGTCCACCCTCAGTAGTGATGCAGGCCAGTTATGCATCTGCTGTCCTGCCCTACCTCTTTGCAAAAGGCTGTGTCTTCTCCTCTTGGCCCAGGAGCTGGTGTCCAATGCCAGCAGCTCTGTTGGAAAGCCCTGGTTTATGTACAGTGCAGCCTCTCTTGTTTTAACATTAACTCTTTGGTGCCAGTTCTTTCCTCCATGGGCCTGTGAAGTATATGATCACCTTCTCCTTAAGACCCATTATCTTCTGGGCTAAAGATCCCTAAGTCCTCATACGATATGTTTTTGTGCCCTTCTGCTGATTGTTCCTATCTGAACGTGCTATAAATACAGCTCTTCCCAAGTAGAGCACACGTTGAATTACTTTCATTGTGATCTAGTCAAGCACTAAATCAAATGGACTCAGAAGGCGCGAGGAATGGTGATGAAGTGAAGGTTGCTGGGGAGGAAAAGCTTTTCCTGTACCCTCTTAGAGTTTTCCTCTGGGGACTTGCAAATTAAACTAGCATCAGACAGACTAACAGGAGAAAAGGCATCCAGTTTTATTAATGTCACATGCATGAGAGTTCACAGAAAAGAGGTGAAACTCAAAGAACTGGTTAGACCCAAGGGCTTATGTACCATTTTCAACAAAGGAAAGGAAGTTTGGGCTCCAAACAAAATAGAAAGTGACTCAGAAATATATAGGGAACACCAGTGGAAGATAAGGGCTATTTTAGTCAGGTTTGTTTCTGTAGACTCAGCTTGGGGCCAAGTGCCCACCTCTGGGAATGAGTTTCCCTCCTGTTCCTCGTTTGGGAGAGGAAGACACCATCATGAGGAAAAAGTACACCCTGAACTTGGGCAGATAAGGGGAGAGCTGAAAACCAAACCTTACTGCTTCTACTGATGCTGAATTGCCTTCATCTCAAAGTGATCCTTCTGGCAAAGAGGCTTATTTTGGAGCAGCATGTTCTGACGCCCTTCAAGGTATAATCTGATGCCTCCACTGCCACCCTCAGCTGCCCAACTCCAGTTATTCCATACTGCTTTCCTCTGGGGGCATGAGTCCTCAGCCTCTCATAACCACCTTCAAAATCATGCTCCAAATCTCTCTTCAGATGATCACATCATGAATGAGGATTCTTGAGGCTCTGTTGTTTTGTGGGATTTTTTTTGTTTTTGATCATGCCATGCAGCATGTGGAATCTTAATTCCCTGACCAGGGATTGAACCCATACATACTGCAGTGGAAACTTGGAGTCCTAACAACTGGACTACCAGGAAAGTCTTGAGGTTCTCTTGCTTTGCAGTTACAAATCTGTTTGATTATTCAGTCATTCAGCTCCTGTCAGCTTCTCCACAAGGGTAAGAGGTCTCATCTGACCCTTAACTGAAACGCAGACTCATTCTTCATTCATTCATTCAGCTTTGTATATGCCAAGGATTGTCCCAGTCACTAGGAATAGCCATAAACTAAGCAAAGCCCGTGCCCTCCAGGGGATTATGGTTTAGTTGGGGCAAGCAGGCCACATCCAAACATATAAATATATGCTGTGACATAGTAGAACATGCTAGAAATCAAATTTTAAAAAGCAGGAGGATGCAGAGTTTGGGGAATGATCAAAAATGGCTTCTCTGGGTGGGTGGCACTTGAACAGGGACCCAGATAGGGTTAGAGTGTGCACATGCAGGTGTCTGGAGGGTAGAGTTCTGGGCAGAGGGGATGACAAAGGCACCAGTTCAGAATTACCTCCTGGGTTCAGCTGGAAACCAGCGCATCTGAGCTCAGAGAAGGGAAGGCAGGTCACAGGTCACATGGGGACTCACAGACCATGAAGAAGAGTTTGGACTTTGCTGTGAGTATTGAGGGCAAGAAGCGGACATAATTTGATTTAAATTGTACATTGGAAGGAAGGATGTGAGGAAGGGAGGGAGGAGAAGGGGAGAGAGGAAAACAGAAGAGCAAAGTGAAGCACTGGCTGTTTTGTGGAAAGCCTGTGGGATTGGGAGAATGTGAAAGCAGGGAACAGTCAAGCAGCTAATTCATTGTCCAGACAGCTATGTTTACTGTGTTTCTTGACCTACCAGTTGAGTAACCATTCAAAAAGAGAATACGACTTGCTTAATGAGGCTTGTTGTTCATCAGCATTTGATGACTCCTAGCAATTGTGACTTTATTTTCTAAGTGCCTTCAAGCTAGGCTCCTCCTAATTCCTTCTAGAACATTCCATGATTGGAAAAGCGGTCCTCTGAGTGAGATGAGTGGACAGAGGCAATGTGAGGGAGCAGAAGGGCCTGCCCTTGGTGGCAGACACTCCTGGTTTGAATGTGGCTCCTCCTTTCAGCTCAGTGAGGTAATATGAGCCTGGGATGAAGGTGACAATACTGAAGAATATTAAAACGCTTAAGTATATTCAGTTGTGCAACTTCAGGGAGATATACATATAACTGAATCACTTTGCTATACATCTGAAACTAATTCAACATTGTAAATCAACTATACTTCAATAAAAAAATAAAATTTAAATGCCATTTGCAACAACATGGATGCAAGTAGAGATTATCATACTAAGTAAGATAAGTCAGAAAGAGACAAATACTATATAATATCTCACTTATCTGTGGAATCTAAATTATAGTGCAAATCTGAAATATGAACCTATCTGTAAAACAGAAACAGGCTCAGAGACATAGAGAATAAACTGGTGGTTGCCACGGGGAGGTGGCTGGGAAAAAATGGAGTGGGAGTTTGGGATTAGCCAATATAAGATATTATATACAGGGTGGATAAACTACAAGGTCCTACTGTATAGCATAAGGAACTATATTCAATATCCTGTGATAAATCATAATGGAAAAGATGTTAAAAAAGAATAGGGGTGTGTGTGTGTATGTGTGTGTATATATATATGTGTGTATGTGTGTGTGTATGTATATATATATCTGAGTCACTTTGCTGTACAGTGGAAATTAACAGAGCATTGTAAATGACGATACTTCAATTAAATATTTTTAAAATTTTAATAAGGAAGTAAAACCCCATGTAAAATTTACCTTTACTTCAAAATGTGATTTAAGAGGAATATTTTAGATACTTAGCGGTTAAAGTAGTTAACATTTGCCCACAAGTCTTTCAGTAAAATGAACAGTGGTGGGGAATGACTCATGTGTCTCTCTTTGAGTCTTTGGGCACCCACAGCCTGCGTTCTAGACTGAATGGTACACCGCCTACCCCCAAATTCCTATGTAGATGCCCTAATGTTAATATATGTCTGAATGTGACAGTGTTTGGAGATGGGGCCTTTAGAAAAATAAGTTAAACCTAGGCCCTAAGTCCTAATTCAGTATGACTGGTGTCCTTATAAGCAGAGATGTCTAGGGTGGTGGAACCAGGGGCAGAAGCTGGGGGAGTTCCTGCAGATGACTGGGAGGAAGGGGTCTGTTCCAGACCTCTCTCTTTTCCTTGTAGATAGATAAGTCTTTCTGTTTCTCTACACGTCGTCTTCTCTCTTTGTGGGTCTGTGTGTTTAAATTTCCCCCTTTTTATAAGGACACCAGTCATATTGAATCAGTGCCCACAATAATGACCTCATTTTAACTGGATTCCCTTTGTAAAGACTCTGCCTCCAAACTGGGTCATGTTCTGAGGTGAGGGCTGCACCGTGAATCTTGAGAGACATAGTTCAACTCATAACAGGCCACTGCACGGAGGATGGTGACTAGAGTCTTGTGTTTTTCCCTCGGTTAATTTATATGCGGTACTTTCTCCAGAGGACAGTGGCGTGAAAAGAGTCAGAAAGACCTGGGTTAAAATTCAGACTTGCCCACTTACTCAGCTGTGAGTTCTCAACCAAGTTCCTGCGTCAGTTGTGAGTTCTGGGCAACAAATATTTATATAAAGATCTTAACAAGTGCCGAGTATTGTTCTAAGTCCTTTAAAGATATTACCTTATTTAATCCTTGCTGTAACTCCAGGAAACTGGTACAATTGGTATTCTTGTTTTCTCAAGGGAGACCATTAAGTAACTTGCTCAAAACCATACAACTAGTAACTAAGCAGAATTTAAATCCATCTGATTGTTCTCAGGGTTAATGTATTTAACCCACCCTGCTATGCTGCTGTGGATTTCTGGACTCTGTACAATAAACACTACTTGACAACAGTTGTGAGAATTCAGTAAATGTTAGTTTCCTGTTCTTTTATTTCATCAATTCATATACAGATAGATATAGATACATATAAAATATATATCATATGTCCATCTTATATAACAGATATATTTATAAATATACGTATGTTTAGAGGATTAGGTAACATGTAAATATGTAAGTAAATATATATTTAGAGGATAAAGTGACAAACTGGCTGAAGTTTGGTGAAAACTCACTGCAGTTGGAATCATAAATTGAGAGAACAAGTGTAAACAATGATGTGGTGAGAAACAGCCCAAAGGGAACAGGCTTTTTTTGGACTTTTGTCTAACCCTTTGACTAAGTTTCCCTAGTTTGACCTTTATATTTTGGAAAGATCCAAAACCATTGTTGAACTAGTTATTCAGAGTTTGGGGTTTTGTTTTTACCCTAGAGTCTGTAGTTTGTTGGTTATATAACATTGAGTTGATCCTGGTTTCTCCTTAATAGAAATGTCTTATGTAATGAGGATAAGGGCTTCCCAGGTGGCTCAGTTGTTTAAAAAAAAAAAAAAAAAACAAATCCACCTGCCAATACAGGAGATGGAGGTTTGATCCCTAGGCCTGGAAGATCCTCTGGAGAAGGGAATGGCAACCCATTTGAGTATTCTTCCCTGGGCAATCCCACAGATAGAGGAGCCTGGCAGGCTGTAGTCCATGGGGTTGCAGAGAGTCAGACATGACTTACTGACTAAACAAGTCCTTTAACATTATTCTCTTTTTCTCAGTTCCATATCAAGTTTGATTGGGAAACTGACCCCATCTGATCCCCCTCAGGGACAGGAGAGGACATTGTCTAGCAGCTGGCACTCTGAGAACTGGTGCAAATTGCTGTGTCTGATAGTTTATCTTGAACTAGAGTATTTACAGCTAGCCACAGAGCCTCAATTTAACAAAATTACACCACTTAGTATTTAAAAGAGGCTTGCACTTGAGGGAAGAACATAGAGAGTTTTCTTTTCCATCACCCATGTTCTTTTGGTAAAAGAGTTTCCAGTGTCATTGGTTTCAAATTTAAGAGCATTCCTTTACTTTTCTGTGTACAGATCAGTGTGATTTAATCCTTATTCAGTTATTTCTAGAACTCTCTGATTAATACACTGGGGAGATGAATATGCATGAGAAAGAGTGGAGATGTCCTTACCATGTCTTATTCTGAAGACCGTAGACCCGATACAGCAAGTGATGAGCGCAGCACTATGGGATTTTAGGAGTGGTGACAATTGATAACTGGGGCATCAGGAACCTTCCTGGAACTGGTGGTGGTGTTGCTGAACTGGAGAGAAGTCATATTTGAGAAGCCACAATGTTTTGGGAGAACTTCTCATGAAACAGCAGGAGTGTGGTCCAGAGCATGGATGTGAGGAAAGTTGAAGGTCAGTGTCCATATGGAATGAAATACAGGGAACTGAAGGATGGAGGGAGAGAAAGGGATGGCAAACAGAAGTTATCCTGGGTTAGAGAGGACCTTAAATGTTACTTTCTTCATGATGACAATTGATCTTTAGAGAAGATACTAAACCAAGGAGCAAAATGACCTAAGCTTTACTTGAAGACACCACCGTTATGGCAGAAAGTGAAGAGGAACTAAAAATCCTCTTGATGAAAGTGAAAGAGGAGAGTGAAAAAGTTAGCTTAAAGCTCAGTGTTCAGAAAACGAAGATCATGGCATCCGGTCCCATCACTTCATGGGAAATAGATGGGGAAACAGTGGAAACAGTGTCAGACTTTATTTTTGGGGGCTCCAAAATCACTGCAGATGGTGACTGCAGCCATGAAATTAAAAGACGCTTACTCCTTGGAAGAAAAGTTATGACCAACCTAGATAGCATATTCAAAAGCAGAGACATTACTTTGCCGACTAAGGTCCGTCTAGTCAAGGCTATGGTTTTTCCTGTGGTCATGTATGGATGTGAGAGTTGGACTGTGAAGAAGGCTGAGGGCCAAAGAATTGATGCTTTTGAACTGTGGTGTTGGAGAAGACTCTTGAGAGTCCCTTGGACTGCAAGGAGATCCAACCAGTCCATTCTGAAGGAGATCAGCCATGGGATTTCTTTGGAAGGAATGATGCTGAAGCTGAAACTCCAGTACTTTGGCCACCTCATGCAAAGGGTTGACTCATTGGAAAAGACTCTGATGCTGGGAGGGATTGGGGGCAGGAGGAGAAGGGGACGTCCGAGGATGAGATGGCTGGATGGCATTGCTGACTCGATGGATGTGAGTCTGAGTGAAGTCCGGGAGTTGGTGATGGACAGGGAGGCCTGGCGTGCTGCGATTCATGGGGTCGCAAATAGTCGGACATGACTGAGCGACTGAACTGAACTGAAGTAATCTGACCTCAAAAAATTAGGCTGCATGGAATGTTCAAGAGGATTGGGAACTTCCTTAGTGAACGAGGGAATATCCAGGATGATCCCTGAAACCTCCTTTCATCTTCCAGTGCAGGAGATACAAGTTCAGTCTTTGGTTGGGGAACTAAGATCCCACATGCCTCTCAGCCAAAAACCAAAACATGAAACAGAAGCAATATTGAAACAAATTCAATAAAGAGTTTAAAAATGTTCATGTTAAAAAGCAATTAAAGAAAAGTTCAAGAGGATGAAAGTGAGATGAAAGCGTTGGAATGATTGGGCAAGAAGTTGCAGGGACCTTGTGTGGAGAGGTGACCGTAGGACTGGGAATGATCAACTAGCAAGGAAAGATCAACTAGCCTGGACTAATAATCAGATGTAGGGGGCAGAGATGAGCCAGAATAAAGATAGCGCTCCTGAAGGTGTATTGGTAGATGTTCTCTATGACGTTACTTAGCATCACCAAAGAAATGATGATCTTGCCCAAATCAAGTTGCAACTCTCTGTAGTGTTTTCTTCTGTATTTATACATTTCTCAAAAACCTCTAATTGTCTAACATACAATGTGATTCTCCTTAAGGAAGATGGCCTTGTCCCAGTCCCTAAACTTATTTGTCCAGAGAAACATCTTTTTAAAAAATTAATTTCTAAAAAGTCCTGCATTTTCCGAAACATTATTTGAGGACATGTTTTACTATGTTTGAAATATATCCCAAAATAATAATGTTTCTGAAAATGCAGAACTTTTTAGAAATTCTTTTTTCATTTTCTTAATAAATAGGCCTGGGTTCCATCCCTGGGTTGGGAAGATCCCCTGGAGAAGGGAATAGCAACCCACTCCAGTATTCTTGCCTGGAGAATTCCATGGACAGAGGAGCCTGGCAGGCTACAGTCCATGGGGTGGCATAGAGTCAGACATGACTTAGCAACTAACACACACTACTATGTTTGGAGAATGATGACATGATTAATAAAAACTTGGAAATTGAAGTGAGAATTTGATTGGATTAAAAGGATAACGTTGACATGCTAAGCTGCTAAGTCACTTCAGTCGTGTCCGACTCTGTGTGACCCCATAGACGGCAGCCCACCAGGCTCCTCTGTTCCTGGGATTCTCCAGGCAGGAACACTGGAGTGGGTTGCCATTTCCTTCTGGAGGTGTTAAATTTGAGATGCCAGAGCCCATGCAAGTAGGAAACATCTAGAAGCGTGCATATTTCCTGGAACTTCAGCTAAAAGGAGAGGTTTGGGTAGAAAGATGAATTTGGATGAATTTGATCATTATCTAGAGATGATCATTGAATCCACCAAGGTGAGATCAGTTCAGAAGAGAAAACTTACTGGGATATCTGTGAGATAAAAGAGAGAGAAATGGCAACAGAGACCGAAAAGGGTTGGTCAGAAGGAGAACTGGGATCTTAGTCTTTTAGGAAATAAGGATGGAACTTTCAAGACTTGGAAGATAAGTCACTGACCTTGGAAAGAATAGTTTGAATAAAATGTGATAAGAGATGAAAGCCCTGTTTAGGAGATCTTGGAGCCACTTAAAGAGAAAGCATGACGGTAAAGTATATTTGATTCCTTGTATAAAGTTATCAATGAAATAAATATTGAATGTAAGTTTTAGGAAAAGTAGGACTCAGACTTTTCTTTAAGGATTAAGCAAAAGATGAAGTAGAAGAAAAGAGGGATCAATGGGGGATAGGGAAATATTTGCTTTACCACTAAATTCCTGGATCAGTAGTTCTTAAATTTTGGCCTGCATCAGAATCTCTAGATGTCTTGTTAAAACACAGACTGCCCCAGGACTTCCTTGGCAGTCCAAAGGTTGAGACTTTGCCTTCCAGTGTAGTGGGTGTAGGTTCAGTCCCTAGTTGGGAGCTAAGATCCCACTTGCCTTGTGGCAAAAAAAAAAAACAAAAAAAAAACCATAAAACAGAAACAGTGTTGTAACACATTCACTAAAGACTTTAAAGTGTAGTCCATGTTTAAAAAAAAAGTCTTTAACAAAATACAGACCACTCCACCTATGCCTAGAGTTTTGGGTTCAGTAGATCTGGGAACCCACTGACATATCCAGCAAGTTCCCGTGTGCTCCCGATGCTGTCAGTCTGGGGACCACAATCTGCGAGCCTCTAGAGAAGGGAGAAGGCAGAACCCAGGTTGCAGATCGAAGGTGAGCTTTGAAAGAGAAAAGACACCTGTTTATGAGAAAATGACCAGAAGTGAAAGAAGAAACTGTGGATAAAGGCACATAAAATTTTGAAACAGGGATAGAACAGTGATGGCAGTTTCTGGGATTGAAGAATACGAAGTAGAAGCCAGCAAGTTGTGACTGGGGATACTGATGTTTTGATGGTTGTTTTGCCACAAGTTTTAATTTTCATCTCAGGTTCAAAGGATTTGTTAACAGAAGAAACCACTTGTTATGCACAAATAAACAATTTAAATACTTAATAGAGAATGATCTAACTTACTTTTGATATACAATCATTAAAAGAAAAGAGAAAGAGAAGCATCAGAGGAGAGTAACAGCACATACCTCACTGAACTGGGCCAACTAACATCCAGATTCAAACGGTGCTGGGAAGTTCCAGTTGGGAAAAGGTCCTGGACAGTGCATCTATCCGATGGGCTAGATGTTAAATTGCAGTTTTAGGGGTTCCTGCTTATAATCCTAATCTGCAGACTGATATTATCATCAGTTTGTGAGCAAAAATGCAGCTCTAGTTTCACTTTAGCCTTTTTACAATGCCGTTTGTTTTATCTTGAATCACAGGATTTTTGTTAAACCCCAAGCATGGTTGGCCAGACCTCCAGGGGCTCAAGAATTCCAAGACCCACTCTCTATCTTTTCGATAGTGCCACTCAGCTTACTGGTAACACCTGGTACACTGGCGAGCAGACACATCATCAGGGCAGTGTCCAGATGTCAGAAGCAAGGTCAGAGGCCTGCCCTGCTTTCTTGTCTCTGCAGCCTGAACAAGAGTCTCTCCATTTTAATTTCCCTAACAACAGTGAAGGTGGACAGAATAGGGGCTTTTCTGGAAGTTCAATGATTGGAACTTCGCCTTCCAGTGCAGGGGATGCAGATTCAATCCCTGGTTGGAGAGTTAGGATCCCACATGCCTTGTGATCAAAAAATCAAAACAAGGGGAAAAAAGGAAGGAATATTGTAACAAACTCAATAAAGACCTTAAAAACAGACCACATCAAAAAGGGAAAAAAAGGACAAGACTAAAAAAAACGCTCTGAATCCAGTGCTGAAACCATCAAGGAAGGAAAATTCTTCGTAGGGGAGGGAAATTCTCATTCCTTCTACCCTCCTAGGTTCTTCCGCTTGGGCCCTGTAGTGTTAGGCTGACAAAAGACAAAATCACAAGAGAAGAACAGTTGATTAACGTGGGCAGCACACATCACATGGGAGAAACCTCAGTGAAGAGTGACTTCAAGGGATGGTTAGAACTCGGGCTTCGGTAGCATCTTAAGAAAAGGACAATACATGTTCAGGGAAAGGACACGACAGAAGAAAAGGAGTTTGAGTTTCTAGGATGAATGTGTTCACAAGTTGTGGGAAGGTGAATAGATGGGGAAAAACAATGAAGTAAGGTTTGTTGGGAAAAGTCCTTTTGAAAGCACCAACTTTCCGTCATCTTCTTGGCCATAAAGCCTCCCTAGAAGAAGTGACTTATAACAGTCCCTATTTTTCCAAAGTTTCTACCTTTATTCACTTAAAGGAAGCTACAAGAAAGTTTGTTTCTGCATCTCTTGATTCTTATGTGCCTCCAGCTCTAAAAGAGTCCTTATGCCAGTGTGGCATATTTGGGGTGGCGTATTCTAGTCTTTACAATGGCCATGTGCGAAAGGGATGTCTCTTATATTAGGCCATGACTGTGGGGTCCTGTGGTCTAGAAATTGTATCAGGGGCAGCAAAGAACATCTGAGCTCATTTTTATTTTATTTTATTATTGGAATACAATTGCTTTACAATGTTGTGTTGCTTTTCTGCTGTACAACAAGGTGAATTAGCCATATGTGTGTATACACACACACCCTCTCTTAGACCTCCCTCCCACCCACCGCCTCATCCCACCCCTCTAGGTCAGCACAGAGCATCGCTGAGCTGCCTGTGCTATACAGTAGCTCCCCCTATCTGTCTGTTTCACACATGTGCTGTGCTGTGCTTAGTCGTTCAGTCGTGTCTGAGTCTTAGGATCCCATGAACTGTAGCCTGCCAGGCTCCTCTGTCCATGGGGATTCTCCAGGCAAGAATACTGGAGTGGGTTCCATGCCCTCCTCCATGGATTTCACACATGGTGGTGTATATATGTCAGTCCTACTCTTCTAATTCATCCCATTCTCCCCTTACCCTCTACTGTGCCCACCAAGTTCATTTGCTTAAAAAGAGTAAGAGAACACACAGCCTTTATTACAGAGAGTCATGAGGGAATTGATGTAATCAAGCTGAGTTAGTGTTTCAGCTAAGGCAGAGTCAGAGGGGATCTAAGGAGACTAGCAAGCCCTTCCCCAGCCCTTGGCATGTACCAACTCCTTTCATCCTCACAGGGACCCTGTGACGTTGGTACTGTTACCCCATTTTACAGTTAAAGAAATGAGGTCATGAGAAAGGAAGGAGTTTGCCAAGTTCACACAACTAGTAAATGATGAAGCCAGGAAAGGAATCCAGGCACAGTCTCTGGGGAGCTTGACAGGCTCTCACCAAGCTGACCTGGCATTTTGATTTTCCATCACCCGTCTGCCAGGTCCCTTCCCCAGGAGCCAGTGCCCAGTGAGGAGACTGTCCTCCCAGGGACTGGCCTTGGAGTGCATCCTAGGGGCTGTGCTCCATCTTACTGCATTATCCCAGAGCTGCAGTTCCTTGAACACGATTGAAGCACATACGCCATCAGAGTAGAAAAGAGGCCCCTCGTGGTATTGCGCTCTGCCAGGTTTTGCAGCAGGAGGCAGAGACGGAATGGCTCATAGGACAGACTCAGAGCCCTCAGAAGACCCCCTTCCCACCAGAATAGAAGGGCAGCGTGGGGGCATTAGGCAGAAAGCATTTCATCCGCTCGGTGACCTCATTTCTCTTCGGTATAAAAGGATTTGTTGTTTTCTCTGTTCCTGGGTCTATGTCCTCAAGTCTGTAAACTCCAAAACTGGACTGTTAACACACAACTCCAGCAATCCTAAGGAATGATTGATCTACAACAAACGTATGTGCTACATTTCTCTTTATATCTCTTCTTTAAAAGATGAAAGTCCAGGGACTTCCCTGGTGGTCCAGTGGCTAAAACGCCACACTCCCAATGCAGGGGGGGGCGGGTTCAATCCCTGGTCAAGGAACTAGATCCTGCGTGTTGCAGGAAAAAAAAAAGAGTCCACGCTCTGCAACTAAGCCAAATAAATAAAAATAAGTCTTTTAATTAATTTTAGAAAGTCCAGCAATACTGAATCACATGGTTTGAATGAAGAAAATGCTCTTCCTACCCTGGGCCAGCAACATGTTCGACGGGACTGAGAGCATCCTTTCACCATCTCAGTTTTCTCCCGTTTTTTTTTTTTGGTTGCATTTAATATTTACTTATTTATTTAGCTGCATCTGGTCTTAGTTGCAGCACACATGAGTTTTGTTGCATCATGCAGGACTTTCATTGCAGTTCACAGATTCTCTAGTTGGACAGGCTCAGTGGTTGTGGCATAGACTTAGTTGCCCTGCAGCATGTGGAATCTTAGTTCCCTGACCAGGGATCGAACCCACATCCCCTGCATTACAAGGCAGATTCTTAACCNTGAGGTATGGGTTCGATCCTTGGGTCTGGAAGATTCCCTGGAGAAAGGAGTGGCAACCTGCTCCAGTATTCTTGCCTGGGAAGTCCCACGGACAGAGGAGCCTAGCAGACTGCGGTCCGTGGGGTCGCACAGAGTCCGGACACAGGTTAGTGACTAAACAGCAACAACAGAACGCCATAGTCGGGTGACTTATAAACAACAGACGCTTTTCTCATAGCTCTGGAGAAACATCAGTGGCTCGGCCTGAATTCCGCCAGGACTTTTCACTGCTCAAAGATAGCTCCTCAGCATGGTTTCCAAGGCTTCCATTGGCCGGGCTGCCCAGTACCCATTCCTCTCACTTCCCCACACCACCGTCCCCATGAGCGGTCTCCCTTCGCTGCCTCCACAGTCTGCTCCCTAAACTCGGTCCCTCAGGCTTGGAATCCTCTCCTCTCCATCACACAGCTGACGCTCTCACATCCTCCATTCTGATGACTGCACGAGTCATGCTGTCATCCATGTCTTACAGGTGAGGAAACAGGAACAGAGCGGTGAAGTAACTTGGCCAAAGTCACTGCCAGTGAGTCAGCAGTCAAAGATGTGATGCCAGAGTCCACGGTCTGAGCCATCCCGCTGTGTTTCTGCTCTAATCCTGTTTCTTCGTCTCTAAAGCAGGACTAATAAATGTGCCGTATCTCACAGGGCCACGTGAGACTCCTGGCACACAGCAAGGCAAATGTCTGCTACTCTCAGTGGGGGTAGTAATTGCCAACATTTTATTCTCTACCTTTGCCTTTGGTCCAACAAAGGTCCAACCAAGACCTTAGGTCTTGGGCCCAAAATACTTGAGCTGAGGAAGATCTCCAAGGTCCTCTGCAGTAGAATACATTACAGTATTCTGTTATGTATTTCATCTCCATCACTGTCATCCCACTCTGTTTGTTTCCTCCGCAGAACTGTAACAAAATAGCTTCTGGATCTTGTCATGAGTGTTTCTCTCTTGCCTGTCTTGGTAGGATGTGAGTGCCAAGGGGCCAGTGTTCTAAGGTCACTTGTTTGTCACTGTTCTTCCAGGGCTGAGCCCAGTCCCTTTCTTTCAGTAGACTGTCTTCATAGTCCCACTTCTCTTGAAGTAAACAGGATTGAGGGGATGGTCTAGGGGGCAATGATAATACAGCACAATGGTGGGATGTTGTGGGAAGGATTCTACATCCTAGGAATATCCTGGAGAAATAGTACCACATACTTAGGAATGAGAGGAAGTTTCTGAGAGGACATGTGGTCTAGAAGTTTCAAAGATCTAAAACTAGATTAAATAACTAGATTGGAGGTGACAGTATTACCATTTAATTTCTCATCATCTTTACATCAAAACCATGTTTTTCAACCTTTTTTTTATTATTATTACCCTCTTAAGAGGAAATGTTTTCTAGACAGTATTTTTCTAACCACCATCTCCTCTTCCAAATATTCATACCACAAATATACTGTGTATCTGTTTATGGATTCTATGTAGACCTATGCTTTTTACATAAAAAGAGTAACCTTTGTTATCTTCTAAGAGCAAATATCTTACCCACTTGAGGATGGGGATGAAATTTCTCCCATTGAAAATGCATGTATTAAACCATTTAATATAGATCAGAAGTCCAAGTTTTGATGAAAAATGGAGTTGATATGTCTTTGTAGTACTTGCTCTTTAAATGTCAAATGGACTGGGTACTGTGTTTTTTTTTTTAGTTTTTTTATTTTTTTCCAGTTGGAAAAAGTGATGAACATTTTTTTAATGTGATATAGGTGCTCATTGAGTGAAAAGTCACCATTAAAATCATAGCAAGAGTTTATGTAATAATATCCACCGATGTGTGGTCGAGAGCATTAGAGAATGCAGCAGAGGAACTTGTATTTTGAGGGGAAAATGTGACAGACAAATGCACAGTAATCATTACACAGTTTGGAAAGGAACATGTGGGGGCTGGTTGATTCTGAGTCCTTGGTGATATATTGGGAAGATGATTTAGGTGGTGTCTAAGAAATGATTTAGAAATGGTAATTAAATGATTAGGTAAATGAGTGCTGCTCAGATTACCTGGGAGAATTATGGGTAGGAGAGCTGTGTGTGGAAAGTTCATGGAGATTAGAAAACATGTCCAGAAAAAGAATGAGTAATCTGGCTTATACCCTACCGCTGCTATAGTTGGAGGTGAATTCTGTTTGCAACAATTCTGTTCATTAAAACAGGTAAATACCAGGTGGCTGTTCCTTGGAGAGTAAAGAGTGTTTAGAAGTGATGTGGAGAAACCTGGGGGAGGAGTTTTTATCATGGAAGTTAGCCCAAGGGCAAATTATATCTCACTCAGCACTTTCCACTAGCTTATCTATCAGGAATTTTAAGAAGGTTAATGCATTAAGGTTGGTTAGATGGTGTTTGTATTCCAGCTGTTACTTTGGAGAAGTACTTTTGGATTTTGCTTCAATATCATAATAAGAAAGGCATAATAACCCCTGAAAGTGGCAGCCTTCTAATTCTGTCCTTTTAGGAGGATTTCTTTTCATTAGCCAAGTGGAATGGAGCTTTCCTGATGTGCAGTGAAATGAGGCATGACTTAGCCTGATGGTCCATGAAGGATGCTCAGCAAGGGTGACATTTAGTTCCTTTAAAGTTGATATTCCTATTTATACCAAGGAGTGTTTTTGCAGCTATGCAAGAGATAAGATAGTTCCTAGTTTTACATATGTATACATCCTTAGCTTGTTTTTACCTTTATCTTTTATTGAAGTATAGTTGTGTTATTTATTACTGAAGTAACATGTTAATTTCTGCTGTACAGCAGAGTGACTCAGTTAAACGTGTATATATTCTTTTTTATATTCTTTTCCATTATGGTTTATCCCAGGATATTGAATAGAGGTCCCTGTGCTATACAGTAGAGCCTTGTTCATCCATTCTATATATAATAGTTTTAGTAGCTCAGACAGTAAAGCGTTTGTCTACAATTTGGGAGACCTGGGTTCGATCCCTGGGTAGGGAAGATGCCCTGGAGAAGGAAACGGCAATCCACTCCAGTACTCTTGCCTAGAAAATCCCATGGACAGAGGAGCTTGGTGCAGGCTACTGTCCATGGGGTCGAAAAGAGTCGGGCACGACTGAGCGACTTCACTTCACTTCACTTCATCTGCTAACCCCAGACTTCCGATCCATCCCTCCCCAAACTTCCCCACCTCCTTGGCAACCAGAAGTCTGTTCTCTATGTCTGTGAATGTTTTTGTTTCAGAGATAGGTTCATTTGTGCCATATTTTAGATTCCACATATAAGTGATATCATGTGGCATGTGATTTCTCCTTCTGACTTACTTCACTTAGTATGATAACCTCTAGTTGCACCCACGTTGCTGCAAATCACATTGTTTTGTCCTTTTTCGTGGATGAGTAGTATTCCATTGTGTATATGTACCGCATCTCCTTTATTCATTTATCTGTTGATGGGTGTTTAGGTTGCTTCCATGTCTTGGCTACTGTGAATAGTGCTGCTATGAACATAAGGGTGCATGTATGTTTTTGAATTATTTTATCTGGATATACGCCCAGTAGTGGAATTGCTGGATCATATGGTAATTCTGTTTTTAGTTTTCTCAGGAACCTTCATACAGTTCTCCATAGTGTGGCTGCACCAACTTAGATTCCCATCCACAGTGTAGGAAGGTTCCTATATCCTTGACTTTTATTCCGTATCCCGCTTCATCAGCTTCCTTCTTGCCAGTTCTTCCTTCTTCCTCATCTATTTAGTGCCATCTTCACTTTCTTCTGTCCATGGGATTCTCCAGGCAAGCATACAGGAGTGGGTTGCCATTTCCTTCTCCAGGGGATCTTCCCAACCCAGGGATGGAACCTAGGCCTTGCAAATTGCAGGCAGATTCTTTACAGTTTGAGCTACCCAGGAAGCCCATTTTCTTGACAGATTAATGTAAATCATCCCTTGGATGATGCATCGCCCTTAAGGAACTTCCTGCCAATCTGTAGTATTCCCTGCAGACTGCTGAACTCATTAAGTGGCTGACCCATGTCACTCTATACTGAAGCTTTTCTTTCTCATTATTCTTTCCAAGTGCAAACTCTTAAGATCTAATCTGTTCCTTTTTCTCCACAACTCCCCTTTCACAGGCTTACAGGCTTCATACTGTTTTCTTCTAGTGCCCCAACCTCTGCCTATTATTAGGCATATTCTGTGTACAGATCTGGGCTTAAATATATAATAAATCCTGTCATACTAACTTCAAAACAAGGTGAACACCCCTTACTCTGAGTCCTCGCAGGGCTTGAATTTGTGGTTGTCACCCTATTTTAGTCATCCTGTGGTACTGTATCAAGTTACCTCCTGAGTTCATTTAAGATTTTTCTTGTTTTTATACAACTAGTGTTCCAGTCCTTGAGACGGCTTACCACTGTATGCGTGGACACACTAGACACTTGTCATCTTGACTGCACCAAATAAATGGATGTTATGTGAATTTCACTTGTTACTTGAGCACTTAACTAACAAATGAGAAACAATATTGGATGACAGTTGTTTGTATGAACGTATAGACACTTTGTCCCTTAGGAAGATTTTCCTCCTGCTTGCACATTAACAGATTATTAACATGATGACTCACCTCTAAGGAGTTGTTTTTTTTTTTTTTTTGAGGTGGGGGAGGATAGGGTAGTGGGGAGGGGGCGAGATTCCCTGGTTATCCAGTGGTTAGGGCTTCATGCTTCCACTGTAGGGGGCACGAATTCGATCCCTGGTTAGGGAACTAAGATCCCACAAGTTATGTGGCATGGCCCCAAAAAAGAAGTTTCTGTTTTTGCATTTTTGTATAATGTTGGAGGGGGTGCAGTTTTTTATTGTGGTAAAATATACAAATATATATAACAAAAGTAATGTTTTTAACCATTTTAAGTATACTGTTTAGTGTTGTTGAATATATTCACATGGTTATACAACCATCACCACCATACGTCTCCAGAACTTTCTCATGTTCTCCAGCTAAAACCCTGTACCCAGTAAACGCTGACTCTCCACACTCCTCCCCTCCTCCCCCCACAATCACCATTCTCTTTTCTGTTTCTATAAATTTGGGTGTTCTAGGTACCCTATGTAAGTGGAATCATAGAGTGTTTACTCTTTTGTGACCAGCACATTTCACTTAACATAATGTCTTCAAGACTCATCCATGTGGGATCATGTGTCAGAATTTCTTTGTTTTGGTTTTTTTTTTGGCATAGTCACAAGGCATGTGGAATCTCAGTCCCCAACCAGGGCTTGAACCCATGCCCCCCAGCAGTGGAAGCACAGAGTCTTAACCACTGGACCACCAGCAAAGTCATTCCTTCCTTTCTAAAGCTGAATAATATTCCATTGTATATATCTACCACATTTTGTTTATCCTTTCATCTGTCAGTGGACAATTGGGTTATTTCTGTATATTTTTAGGCTATTGTAAATAATTCTGCTATGAACATAGATGTACAATATACTTCCAGGAACTTTTAAAGGAAACACTATTAATTATATTCAGAAAACTTAGGCTATTACCTTATACTATATGGCATAAATTGACATCCTCCTACACAATAGAATACTTCATTTTAAACTGCTGCTAGGTAATAGTACTTTTTAAATTTAAAATTAAATATGTACCAGCTTCCCTTGGTAGAATAATGTTCTTTTCAGCAGCTTCTTTATAGAGTAAAAGAAGATTAGGGGGAAATGTTTGGATAACTAAAAATAAAAATCAGCTTATTTTTAGTTGATTATATTGTTCTCAACATGGCTAATTGGTTTAGATAATCACCATTCTTAGACTACAAATGCATTTCACTTAAGTCAGCAAACTATTTTTGAAATATTTTAATGATGCCAAAGGGAACCATTTTACCAGTTCTATAACTTTCTTGCCTATTATGAAATATTCCCTTTAAATGTATATAAGCATTTGAAGCTGTGCAAACATTTAAGTTTAAAAAGTCCCTTAAAGTGTTCAGTTGCAAGCAAATTCATATCCTCCTAGGCAGTAGCAATTCAAGATAAAATATTGAGCTCCTATTGGGAAAATATATTTAACAAAACAAATACTGTGTCAGTCTAGAAAACGTGAAAACTTTATCCTGATTCACTTTCATGTTCCACAATTGATTGAAATGTAGTGAATTTCGCCTTGTATTGATTCCAGTGTATAAACTCCACAAAGTGGGAATCTTGTCTGTTTTGTTTACTGTATACAGATGACACTTATTGGATAAAACATGATTTATCCCAACAGTGTCATTTGGAAGCTCTTCAGTAGACTTCTTTTGTTCCTTAAAGTAAAATTAATAAACAGAATTTTAAGAAATGTCCTATAGAAGACCAAAAAGTGATAAAGGACATAAGTAATAATATCTATAAAATTGAGATTTTTCTTTTTCATTGTCATCCTAACTTTGATCTCCAACTAATTCACGGTCTACTCATGCTAGTATGAAGCAAATTAAGGCAAACTTCTACTAAGCTCTTTAAAATATTTTGCTCTTGATAGTAGTTACTCAGCGTTGAGGACTGATTCTCTTTATGAATTTTTATGACTGTTATTTTTTAAAAATCTATAGTTCTTGGCTTTTGTAAAAAAGCCAAAGAAAAAAAGAGGGCTAAGTGCCCTGAAATTTACAGCTGTGTCTGTGGATACAAAAATGTCACATACATTGATAACATTAGGAATTTGAGATGAATTGTCATTTGCTCTTCCCAGCTAACTAACCTTAACACTAACCGCAACCCCGCACCCTAACTGATGGGCTGTTCCTTCTGGAGAGATGTCACATCCTCTGGAACAGTTCTTAGAGGAAAGAGGTGGCCCAGATCCTGCACTGGGACATGTCTTTGCTGGACTCTGACTATTTTACTTGGAGGAGGGTGGCCCCAGCTGACAGATCACCTCTGTGAAACCCCAAATCCTTCAGGTTTTGAAGGGCCATGCAGTGATGCTGCCAGTCAGGAGCCAAAAACTCTTCACCTGGGCAGTGTTTCATGACGTAATCAATGCTGAAATTCACCAACATAGCCAATAATCTTTTCTCCACTTAATTTTGTTATCCATTTATTCCTAATTTAAAACTATCCAGGTACTTCCCTNTACTTCCCTGGCAGTCCAGCAGTTAAGACTTCACCCTCCAATGCAGAAGGGCGTGGGTTCAGACCCTGGTCAGAGAGCTAAGATCCCGCATGCCTCATGGCCAAAACACCAAAACATAAAACAGAAGCAGTGTTGTAACGAATTTAATAGAGATTTTTAAAAAATCAATGTCCCTGGCCTGGAGAAAATAAATTAGATTAATTTTTTAATATCCATAATATTCTAGAGAGTGTGCATGATAAAACTGGGCAGTTCTTACTTTCCAGCATTTTGTAAAAGCAGAATACTAAGATATTCAGGGGTTCTTTTAAGAAGATCACATTTTATCATCTGTATGTGTGTGTGTGTATGTTTGTATACAACAGCTTCCCACTAGCTATTTGTCTTCAGTTCAGTCGCTCAGTCGTGTCCAACTCTTTGCGACCCCATGAATCACAGTACGCCAGGCCTCCCTGTCCATCACCAACTCCCGG
>SJYQ01001958.1:0-13338 GCA_006410935.1 Redunca redunca
TCACCCGCTTATTTAACTTATATGCAGAATGCATCATGCAAAATGCCAGGCTGGATGAAGCACAAGCTGGAATCAAGATTGCCAGGAGAAATATTAGTAACCACAGATATGCAGATGACATCACCTTTATGGCAGAAAGCAAAGAGGAACTAAAGAGCCTCTTGATGAAAGTGAAAATGGAGAGTGAAAAATTTGGCTTAAAACAACATTCAAAAGACGAAGATCATGGCATCTGGTCCCATCACTTCATGGCAAATAGATGGAGAAACAATGGGAACAGTGACAGATTTTATTTGGGGGGGGGGGGCTNATTTTATTTGGGGGGGGGGGGCTCCAAAATCACTGCAGATAGTGCCTGCAGCCATGAAATTAAAAGACCCTTGCTCCTTGGAAGAAAAGTTATGACCAACCTAGACAGCATATTAAAAAGCAGAGACATTACCAACAAAGGTCCATCTAGTCAAATCTATGATTTTTCCAGTAGTCATGTATAGATGTGAGAGTTGAACTATAAAGAAAGCTGAGGACCGAAGAATTGATGCTTTTGAGAAGACTCTTGAGAGTCCTTTGGACTGCAAGGAGATCCAACCAGTCCATCCTAAAGGAAATCAGTGTTGAATATTCATTGGAAGGACTGATGCTGAAGCTGAAACTCTAATACTTTGGCCACCTGATGCAAAGAACACACTCATTTGAAAAGATCCTGACACTGGGAAAGATTGAAGGCAGGAGAAGGAGAAGGGAGCAACAGAGGATGAGATAGTTGGATGGCATCACCGACTTGATGGACATGATTTAAGCAAACTCCAGGAGTTGAAGATGGACAGGGAAGCCTGGCATGCTATAGTCCATGGGGTTGCAGAGTCATGACTGAGTCATGACATGACTGAGTGACTGAACTGAGTGACAGTCTTCTTTATGGTCCAACTCTCAAATCTGTACATGACTACTAGAAAAATCAGTTTACGGACTATATGGACCTTGGTTGGCAAAGTGATGTCTCTGCTTTTAAATATGCTGTCTAGATTTGTCATAGCTTTCCTTCCAAGGAGCAAGCATCTTTTATTTTCGTGGCTGCAGTCACCATCCACAGTGATTTAGAGCCCAAGAAAACAAAATTTTTCACTGATTCCACCTTTTCTTGTTTTATTTGCCATCAAATGGTGAGACCAGATGCCATCATTTTAGTGTTTTGAATGTTGAGTCTTAAACCAGCTTTTTCACTCTCCTCTTTCACTCTCAAGAGGTTTTTCAGTTCCTCTTTACTTTCTGCCATTTGAGTGGTATCACCTGAATATCTGGATTTGTCGATTTTTCTCCCAGCAATTTTGATTCCAGGTTGTGCTTCATCCAGCCCAGCATTTTGAATGATGCACTCTGCATAGGAGTTAAATAAGCAGGGTGACAATATACAGCCTGGACATACTCCTTTTCCAATTTTCAATCAGTCCACTGTTCTATGTCCTGTTCTAACTGTTGCTTCTTGACCTGCATACAGGTTTATCAGGAGCCAGGTAAGGTGGTCTGGTACTCCCACCTCTTAAAGAATTTTCCACAGGTGGTCTGGTACTCCCATCTCTTAAAGAATTTTCCAGTTTGTTGTGATACACACAGTCAAAGGTTTTGGCATAGTCAATAAAGCAGAAGTACATGTTTTTCTGGAACTCTCTTGCTTTTTCTATGATCCAGTGGATGTTGGCAGTTTGATCTCTGGTTCCTCTGTCTTTTCTAAATCCAGCTTGTACATCTGGAAGCTCTTAGTTCACATACTTTGAGGCTTAACCTGAAGAATTTTGAGCATAATCTTGCTAGCATGTGAGATGAGCACAATTGTCTGGTAGCTTGAACATTCTTTGGCATTGCCCTTCTTTGGGATCGAAATGAAAACTGACACTTTCCAGTCTCGTGGCCACTACTGAGTATTCCAAATTGGCTGACATATTGGATGTAGCACTTTAAGAACATCTTCTTTTAGGATTTGAAATAGCTCAGCTGGAATTCCATCACTACCACTAGTTTGAGCTCATAGTAATATTTCCTAAGGTCCACTTCACTTCACACTCCAGGATGTCTGGCTCTTGGTGAGTGATCACACCAACATGGTTATCTGGGTCATTAAGAACTTTTCTTATAGCTCTTTTGTGTATTCTTGTCACCTCTTCTTAATCTTTTCTGCTTCTGTTATGTCTTCACTGTTTCTGTCCTTTATCATGCCCATCCTTGCATGAATTCTTACCTTGATAGCTCCAATATTCTAGAATAGATATCTAGTCTTTCCTATCCTATTGTTTTCTTCTATTTCTTTGTACTGTTCACTTAAGAAGGCTTTCTTATCTCTCCTTACTACTCTCTTTAACTCTGAATTCAGTTAGGTATATCTTTCCCTTTGTCCTTTGCCTTTAGCTTTTCTTCTTTTCTCAGCTCTGTGTAAAGCATCCTCGGACAACCACTTTGCCTTCTTGCATTTCTTTTTCTTTGGAATGGTTTTGGTCACTGCCTCCTGGACAATGTTCTGAACCTCCATCCATAGTTCTTCAGGCCCTCTATCAGCTCTAATTTTTTGAATATATTTATCATTATGACTGTATAATCATAAGGGATTTGATTTATGTCATACCTGAATGGCCTAGTGGTTTTGCCTACTTTCTTCAATCTAAGCCTGAATTTTGCAATAAGGGTGATCTGAGCCACAGTCAGCTCCAGGTCTTGTTTTTGCTGACTGTATAGACCTTCTCGACATCTTTGGCTGCAAAGAATATAACCAATCTGATTTCAGTATTGACCATCTGGTGATGCCCATGTGTGGGGTCATCTCCTGTGTTGTTGGATAAGTGTGTTTGCTTGATCATTGTATTCTCTTGATAAAAGTCTGTTGGTCTTTGCCCTGCTTCATTTTGTGCTTCCAAGGCCAAACTTACCTGTTACTCCATGTACCTCTTGACCTATAAAATATATCACAAGACTCCTTTAACTCTCCCCTATTGATAACACATATGGTCACTATACTAAGTTGCTTAAGTTGTTTTTCCAGGAACATGGAGCTTGTCTTGCCCAGTTCAAACCAGCTGAGACCACAAACCATTCAACTGAGCCTGTATAAGTATCTGATAGGTAACCTTTCGACATCAGAGGGCCAAAAACTCCATCCTTGAATCATGCTACAGCAGCCATTTTCTGAACATATGCTCCATGAAGAAGCATGTAACTCAGATATGCCTGTGTAGAACACTAGTTTTGTACTGGATAATGGCACCATCTCAAATATGAATCAGGTTCATACTAGAGATGAGGGGATTTGAAACTCCAAAGACCATGCAAAGGATCAAGAGATGCAGACAACGTAATGAGAACAGAGGCTTAAAGGAAAATGGCAACAACACAGTAAGAGTCCAAAAGGCAGTGGAAAGCAATGAATTTGACGGCTGAGGGGATTTGGCAGCAATATACATAGACAGAATCCTGGTAGGAAGAAGCAGAAGAGAGAGCCTGAATCCTGAGAATTATCGAGTACTAGATATGCTTCTGGTACACTAGGGCTGTACACTATTCTAAATATGATCTTTCAGTCAAATGAAAGATAAAATGTGCAGATGGGTTACCTCAGTACCGAAATGGTTTTAGTGCTTCCTCACTTTCTCATTTGCCTTTACAATTGACACACTGACAGAGTAAAATTGAGACTGCTGCCATTCCTTGTGAAAGGGAGCAGAATTTATCACCCCCAAATATGCTACTCTGGGATGAGGGTTATTTTGAGCTAAACCCCAGCAGATTCAGGAGAAGCTCTTTATCACCCCCTCAATGGCTTAAATTTACATGGAAAGGGGGCCTGCCCCAGGGGCCAAGAGAGCCTGCTCTAGAGGGACATTTTAACCTAAAAAACTTATCTATACAACAAAATAACCTTTTTTCCCAAACATCTTCTTTGACTTCCTGAATGGCTTTTCTCCCCTCTGTATCACCAAACCCCAACTCCTGTCCTCAGTTCAAGATGTGTAAGTTTCAACTCCACGGCTGCCTTTTGAGTCTTCACATTTTTACTGGGCTCCCGTATACACAAAACTGTGTTTGTTTTCTCCTGTTAATCTTCCTTATATCAACTTGATTATTTGATCAAAGAACCTAGAAAGGAAGAAGAAAAATTTTTTTCTGTCCCTACGCTTGCAACCGTAAGTTATAAAAAAAACATCCTTAGGCATAGGAGAGTAACTATCCAGTCACTGTTTATGGCCTCCTCTTCATTGTGGAGTGCTGAAAACAAGCTGGATGCCATGGGGTCAATGAAGGTACAAATTCTTTCCATGTTCCCTGGTTCTTATCTGTAGGAAACAGTTTTAAGCCCTCTAAACCTTCCTGAATACCAAAGGGCAGATTCAAACAGCTGCTAATCAAGGGAGGGAGGGGATGCAGAAACAAAGGAGGAGCAGTCAAGGAACAGGAGTACAGCAATTAAAGCAAGATTGTGGTTCCTTCTCAAGTTATGTATATTTAACAATACCATTGAGCTGTTCTTGAGGAACTAAGGCCCCCATCCAGGTGAAGGATGGTAATTTCAGGCTGAGCACAAGACTCCTAGAGCACTACCCTGTTACCTCACTAGCAACCAATCAGAAGAAAATCATACACCCTGTAGGCTCTACTTCAAATGTTCAAATGTTCTTCCCAAAAAAATCCTCTTCCCCCAAACCATCAGGGAGTTTGGAATTTCTGAGCACCAGCCACCCACTGTCTTTGCTTGGCCCTACAATAGACCTTTCTCTGCTCCAAACCCTGACATTTTGGTTTGTATGACCTCACTGTGCATTGGGCACATGAACTTGCATTTACTAACAGTGCCAGCCATCAGAGAAGGAGAGACACCCAACACCAGTCTGGAGATGTGGGAGCTATATCAGGTTGCTTTTGTTTCAAGTAACAGAAAAGCCTGTATCAGACAGTTTTTAAAAATAAGATGTTTTAAATCTTACATACTAAAAAGTTCATAGGTAGGGCAGACACAAGTATAGTATGTCAAAGCTCTGTCTTTACTTCTCTGTGGTTCCTTATTCTTGGCCCTTCTTTGTCTGTGGACTTCACCCTCAGATGTAGAGCAAGATGCTGACAATAGTTCTAAGAGGGATAATGAGGAAACATTTTCCAGAAGGCTTTCCAGCATTATTTCATATACTTGTGTTTCTACCAATAAGTCTTTGGCAAGGAAAATAGGCCAATCAAGACAATCTTAGATCAATTTGGACTCACTGAGGCAGGAGATAGCTGGTCCCCAGGCTGAGCAGGTAGAGTTTGTCCCCTGTGGACAGAAACTCCATAATAGCAGGATAATTCGATAGGCTGAGCCCAGCCCAGATATAAGACAGAAACCACATATTTCTCATTCTCAAAGTCAATGAGACCACCCAGTCTATAAAGCTCCTTGGAGGTCAAAAGGGGAGTGATGCCAATCTATCCATAGGCCAATTCACTGGAATCCATCTTGGCTAAGAGATAGGCACACACATGGGAGGATCGTGAGATAAACCAAATATAGGCTCAGAACTGGGCTTCCCAGGTGGCACAGTGGTAAAGAGTCTGCCTGCCAATGCAGGAGACAAAAGAGACGCAGGTTCAATCCCTAGGTTGGGAAGATCCCCTGGAGGAGGGCATGGCAGCCCACTCCAATATTCTTGCCTGGAGAATCACATGGACAGAGAATCCTGGTGGGCTACAGTCCATGGGGTTGCAAAGAGTTGGACACGAGTGACTGAGCATATACATATAAACTCAGAACCAGGGAAAGCAAGATGACTGGCTAAAGGAAACCTAGAAGAAACGCCCCAAATAAGTGATTCAAGTTACCCCAAGGGTGTGATTCTCTCTCTGAGCTCACCCATGTGTCTATTTACAAGTACTTGTTTCACTACTTTCCATCTTTGTGGGAATTCTTTTCTGCAAAGCCAAAGGCCCAGGGTCTTGCCACTGGCCACTGACCTAGGATTCAGCACTCTCAGTAGCGAGGCCCAACCTCAGTCTCTGGCCAGGAACCAAAACTCTGCCTCAAGCCTCCATAGAACAAAGCCACCAGAGATCATCACCTCCTGTGGCCTAAAATAGGGTTGGCTTTATCAAAGAGGATTGATACCTGGACAAAATCTGGGCTTCATTAGAAAAAGAAAGGCAAGTTGGGAGCATATGTTGGGTGAACTATCAACAGTATTTGTTTCAAGAATCCTATCACACTACACTTGAAAGGCAAGGAAAAGGAGCTTAATGGATATGTTTTTCTGAGATTCTCAAGCATATAACTTTACCTCCTATTTTATTTCAAACAGGAACAACAAAGGTTCTGACAACAAAGTCTGTAATTAGAACACTTCTTCCTTGTCACTATGGTGGCAGTCCTCAAATTATGCTATATTGATTTCCAATGATCCATCAACTCTTCCCATAGTATTAACTTACGACATTTAAAACTAACAGGGCACTAACCAATCTATTAATCAAATATTGATTAAGTGCCTACTATATGCCAGACACCATGCTAGGTGCTAGAGATAGAGAAGTAAACAACATACAGTTCCTTTTCTTCAGGATGCTCGGGGCTGGTGCACTGGGATGACCCAGAGAGATGGTATGGGGAGGGAGGTGGGAGGGGGGTTCAGGATTGGGAACACGTGTACACCCGTGGCAGATTCATGTTGATGTATGGCAAAACCAATACAGTATTGTAAAGTGAAATAAAGTAAAATTTTTAAAAAAATAAAAACATAATACAAGAATTCCTGGGCTTATAATGAATTTTATTGCTAGAGAAACTGCATACATGAAAATTAAGTTAAATCTTATTTTCCTAAATAAACAGTGAAGACTTCCTAACCAGGGATCTCTTCCCATATTTTTTATTAAATAATCACAAATTCCATCCGCTGTTAACTAAAATCATGGTTCTTGATAGGAGACCAGAATATGCCACCACAGATATGCCTTTCTGGCATAAGAATTATTTTGAGAAACAGCAGAAACAGGAGAAAGTTTTGAAAACAACATAAATTATTCTTTTTAAGGGAAATTAACATTTACCAGAAGATTTCCCTTTGTAAGGGTGTCTCCCACAGTCTACTAGGAAGAGAAGGACTACCATAAATCTCCACAAATTCTAATCAATGAAGAAGTGAAGTGAAGTGAAATTTGCTCAGTCATGTCTGACTCGTTGAGACCCCATGGACTATACAGTCCATGGAATTCTCAAGGCCAGAATACTGGAGTGGGAAGTCTTTCCCTTCTCCAGGGGATCTTCCCAACCCAGGGATTGAACCCAGGTCTCCCACGTTGCAGGTGGATTCTTTATCAGCTGAGCCACAAGCGAGGACTTCAATAAGGCACACACTTGTATCTGCCTAATAAACCGTATTTATGTTATTACTTGCTCACTTTTCCATAACTTATCTCCCTCATACCTTTCTTCCTTTGCTTTGCCCAAACATGGTATTTAAGTTCAAATTCTAAGCCACTTCTTTGAGTTACTCAGTTTGTTTTAGGTTTCTCCCATGTACACAGGCTTCCCTGGTGGCTAAATGGTAAAGAATCTGCTTGCAATGCAGGAGACCTGGGTTCGATCCTTGGGTTCAGAGGATCCCCTGGAGAAGGGAACAGCTATGCACTCTAGTATTCTGGCCTTGAGAATTTCCTAGACTATACAGCCCATGGGGTCACAAAGAGTTGAACGTGACTGAGCAACTTTCACTTTCACTGTCCCATGTACATATGAGATATATCTATTAATAAACTCCTACTTGTTTTTCTCTTGCTAATCTGTGTTTTGCTACAGGCACCCCAGCTGAAAAGTAGAAGGGTTAAGGAAAGAGGAGATCCCCTGGAGAAGGTAATGGCTACCCACTCCAGTATTCTTGACTGGAGAGCTCCATGGACACAGGAGCCTGGCAGGATACAGTCCATGGGTTGCAAAGAGTCAGACATGACTGAACGGCTAACACAAATATATCTGCATACTATAAAGATTTTTAAAGAGTATGTAAACTGATTAGTCTGCTAATCAGCAGTATGTAAACTGCTGCGTGGCACAGGAGCAGTTGAGAGGAAATACACCATGTCCGAGGTAAGAGGCAGCAGTCGACATGAGACAGCCCATGTCCAAGGTCAGGAGTGGCAGCTGTGAGGAGATACTCCACATCCAAGGTAAGTAGCAGTGGATGTGCTTTGTGGGAGCAGCCATGAAGAGATATCCCATGTCCAAGGTAAGAGAAAGCCAAATATGACCATAGGAGCTAAGAGAGGGCATCAGAGGGCAGACAGACTGAAACCACAGTCACAGGAAACTCCAATATGATCACATTGACCACAGCCTTATCTAACTCAATGACTCTAAGCCAAGCCATGTGGGGCCACGTGAGACAGATGGGTCATGGTGGAAAGGTCTAAAAGAATGTGGTCCACTGGAGAAGGGAATGGCAAACCATTTTAGTATTCTTGCTTGAGAACCCCATGAACAGTATGAAAAGGCAAAAAGATAGGACAATGAAAGATGAACTCCACAAGTCGGCGGTGCCCAATATGCTACTGGAGATCAGTGGAGAAATAACTCCACAAAGAATGAAGGGGTGGAGCCAAAGCAAAACAACACCCAGGTGTGGATGTTACTGGTGATAAAAGCAAGGTCTGCTGCTATGAAGAGCGATATTGCATAGGAACCTAGAATGTTAGGTCCATGAATCAAGGCAAATTGGAAGTGGTCAAACAAGAGATGGCAAGAATGAATGTCGACATTCTAGGAAGCAGTGAACTAAAATGGACTGGAATGGGTGAATTTAACACAGATAACCATTATATCTACTACTGTGGGCAGGAATCCCTTAGAAGAAATGGAGTAGCCATCAGAGTCAACAAAAGAGTCTGAAATGCAGTACTTGGATGCAATCTCAAAAACGACAGAATGATCTCTGTTCATTTCCAAGGCAAACCATTCAACGTCATGGTAATCCAAGTCTATGCCCTGACCAGTAATGCTGAAGAAGCTGAAGTTGAACCGTTCTATGAAGACCTACAAGACCTTTTAAAACTAACACACAAAGAAGATGTCCTTTTCATTATAGGGGACTGGAATGCAAAAGTAAGACGCCAAGAAACACCAGGAGTAACAGTCAAATTTGGCCTTTGAGTATAGAATGAAGCAGGACAAAGGCTAATAGAGTTTTGCCAAGAGAACGCACTGGTCATAGCAAACACCCTCTTCCAACATTAAAAGAGAAGACTCTACAAATGGAAATCACCAGATGGCCAACATCGAAAACAGACTGATTATATTCTTTGCAGCCAAAGACAGAAAAGCTCTATACAGTCAGCAAAAACAAGACTGGGAGCTGACTGTGGTCAGATCATGAACTTCTTATTGCCAAATTCAGACTTAAATTGAAGAAAGTAGGAAAAACCAATAGACCATTCAGGCATGACCTAAATCAAATCTCTTATGATTATAAAGTGGAAGTGAAAAATAGATTTAAGGGACTACATCTGATAGACAGAGTGCCTGATGAACTATGGACAGAGGTTTATGACATTGTACACAAGACAGGGATCAAGACCATCCCCAAGAAAAAGAAATGCAAAAAAGCAAATTGGCTGTCTGAAGAAGCCTTACAAATAGCTGTGAAAAGAAGGGAAGCAAAAAGCAAGAGAAAAAAGGAAAGATATACATACCCATTTGAATGAAAAGTTTCAAAGAATAACAAGGAGGGATAAGAAAGCCTTACTCAGTGATCAATCCAAAGAAATAGAGGAAAACAATAGAATGGGAAAGAGTAGAGATCACTTCAAGAAAATTAGAGATACCAAGGGAATATTTCATGCAAAGATGGGCTCGATAAAGGACAGAAATGGTATGGACCTAACAGAAGCAGAAAATATTACAAAGAGCTGGAAAGAATACACAGAAAAACTGTACAAAAAAGATCTTCATAACCCAGATAATCACGATGGTGTGATCCTTGACCTAGAACCAGACATCCTGGAATGTGAGGTCAAGTGGGCTTTAGGAAGCATCACCATGAACAATGCTAGTGGACGTGATGGAATTGCAGTTGAGCTGTTTCAAATCCTAAAAGATGATGCTGTGAAAGTGCTTCACTCAATATGTCAGCAAATTTGGAAAACTCAGCAGTGGCCACGGGACTGGAAAAGGTCAGTTTTCATTCCAATCCCAAAGAAAGGCAATGCCAAAGAATGCTCAAATTAACACACTATTGCACTCATCTCACATGCTAGTAAAGTAATGCTCAAAATTCTCCAAGCCAGGCTTCAGCAATACGTGAACCATGAACTTCCTGATGTTCAAGCTGGTTTTAGAAAAGGCAGAGGAACCAGAGATCAAATTGCCAACATCCTCTGGATCATGGAAAAAGCAAGAGAGTTCCAGAAAAACATCTATTTCTGCTTTATTGACTATGCCAAAGCCTTTGATGGTGTGGATCACAATAAACTGGAAAATTCTTAAAGAGATGGGAATACCAGACCACCTGACCTGCCTCTTGAGAAACTTATATGCAGGTCAGGAGGCAACAGTTAGAACTGGACATGGAACAACAGACCGGTTCCAAGTAGGAAAAGGATTACGTCAAGGCTGTATATTGTCACCCTGCTTATTTAACTTATATGCAGAGTACATCACGAGAAACCCTGGACTGGATGAAGCACAAGCTGGAATCAAGATTGTTGGGAGAAATATCAATAACCTCAGATACGCAGATGACACCACCCTTATGGCAGAAAGTGAAGAGGAACTAAAAAGCTTCTTGATGAAAGTGAAAAAGTTGGCTTAAAGCTCAACATTTAGAAAACGAAGATCATGGCATCTGGTCCCATCACTTCATGGGAAATAGATGGGGAAACAGTGGAAACAGTGTCAGACTTTATTTCTGGGGACTCCAAAATCACTGCAGATGGTGATTGCAGCCATGAAATTAAAAGACGCTTACTCCTTGGAAGGAAAGTTATGACCAACCTAGATAACATATTCAAAAGCAGAGAAATCACTTTGCCAACAAAGGTCCATCTAGTCAAGGCTATGGTTTTTCCAGTGGTCATGTATGAATGTGAGAGTTGCACTGTGAAGAAAGCTGAGCAATGAAGATTGATGCTTTTGAACTGTGGTGTTGGAGAAGGTGCTTGAGAGTCTCTTGGACTGCAAGGAGATCCAACCAGTCTATCCTAAAGGAGATCAGTCATGGGTGTTCATTGGAAGGACTGATGTTGAAGCTGAAACTCCAATACTTTGGGCACCTGATGCGAAGAACTGACTCATTTGAAAAGACCCTGATGCTGGGAAAGATTGAGGGCAGGTGGAGAAGGGGACGACAGAGGATGAGATGGTTGGATGGCATCACTGACTCAATGGACATTGGGGTTGGGTGGACTCTGAGAGTTGATGATGAACAGGGAGGCCTGCCGAGCTGTAGTCCATGGGGTTGCAAAGAGTCGGACGTGACCGAGCGACTGAACTAAACTGAACTGATGCTAAAGCTGAAACTCCAATACTTTGGCCACCTGATGTGAAGAACCAACTCATTGGAAAAGACCCTGATGCTGGGAAAGATCGAAGGTGAGAGGAGAAGGTGATGACAGAGGATGAGATGGTTCGATGGCATTACCTACTCAATAGATATGAATTTGAGTAAGCTCCAGGATTTGGTGATGGACAGGGACTGGTGTGCTGCAGTCTGTGGGGTTGCAAACAGTAGGACACTACTGAGCAACTAAACTGAACTGATTAGGCAATGAACAAATATACAACTTTTCAAAAAATATTAGGAACTACAGTGTCCTTGTGTCTGTGTGTCAATGTGTCTACATGTGTATGTTATAGATGTGTAATATTTTTCTACCTCTAAACAGCACTGCTAAAAGTAATCTATACTTATAGAGTTCTATTTCATTGGACTGACGGCAAGTGCTTGGACTGGATATTCTAAAACTCTCAGAAGTATAGAATGTAACCCTAATGTTTTTCAAGTTCACATGATCTACAATGATTTTGGTAAATAAAAGCTAGTTTGAGTTTGTTGGTTTAACCCAAATAGGAATGTCTTTGGGCTTCCCCGCTGGCTCAGCTGGTAAAGAATCTGCCCACAATTGGAGAGACCTGGGTTCGATCCCTCAGTTGGGAAGATCCCCTGGAAAAGGGAAAGTCTACCCACTCCACTATTCTGGCCTGGAGAATTCCATGGACTCTATAGTCCATGGGGTCACAAAGAGTGGGACACGACTCTTTGAGCAACTTTCACTTTAGAGTTATCAATACTGAATATAATGCAGACACACAACTTTTATTCTGCATGGGTTTATTAATCAAATATGTTCATCTTTTATATTTCACAAAATTTGTCAGCAAGAAAAATAGCATGGGGTGATGGCTGACTTTGTCTAACGTTTCATGAATTTTTGTGAGTAGTCTAAACATAATTAGGGGGAGCAAATGATTTAGATAATTCCCCTGCCAATGCAGGTAGATGTAAGAGACAGGTTCAGTCCCTGGGTTGGGAAGATCTCCTGGAGGACAGCATGAAAACCCACTCCAGGATTCTTGCCTAGAGAATCCCATGGACAGAGGAGTCTGGCAGGCTGCAGTCCATAGGATCGTACAGAGTCAAACGCGACTTCAGTTCAGTTCAGCATCAGTCCTCCCAATGAACACCCAGGACTGATCTCCTTTAGGATGGACTGGTTGGATCTCCTTGCAGTCCAAGGGACTCTAGCACTCATGCAAATGGGATAAGATTTTTAAGCCACAATAATTATGCTTTATGGTCATCTCAGTTCACTCACTCAGTTGTGTCCGACTCTGCAACCCCAGGCGCTGCAGCGCGCCAGGCTTCCCTGTCCATCACCAGCTCCCAGAGTTTACTCAAACTCATGTCCATCGAGTCGGTGATAGCATCCAACCATCTTATCCTCTGTTGTCCCCCTCTTCTCCTGCCTTCAATCTTTCCCAGCATCAGCGTCTTTTCAAATGAGTCAATTCTTTGCATCAGGTGGCCAAAGTATTGGAGTTTCAGCTTCAGCATCAGTCTTTCCAATTAATATTCAGGACTGATTTCCTTTAGGATGTACTGGTTGGATCTCCTTGCAGTCCCAGGGACTCTCAAGAATGCTTGATGGTATTTTTAATTAAAAATAACATCCAAAATCTTTTTAGTAACTTGAAACTTTGGAGCTTTGCTAAGTTAATTTAAATGATGGAAATTTACTGAACATCTAGATAATTTCTAAATAAAATAAAATAACATAAAATAGTGAAACATTTATTACTAAGCATAGGTTTATCTACTTTTTTTTCTAGTTTTTATATTTTAT
>SJYQ01001958.1:16191-36938 GCA_006410935.1 Redunca redunca
CAGCCCTCCAGCTTTCAGAAACCCTTAAATATTCTTTTCATGGAAATATATTTATTTGCATAAATTCAATAAGAATCTGTTGTAATTGTAAGGCAATAGTACTGGAGTGGATTGCTATTTCCTTCTCCAGGGGATCTTCCCGACCCAGGGATCGAACCCAGGTCTCCCGCGTTGTACACAGATGCTTTTACTGTCTGAGCCACCAGGGAAGTCCTTAAATATTCTTTTCATGGCAATATATCTATTTGCAGACATTCAGTAAGAATCTGTTGTACTTGAAACAAGACACAATTAGAAATATTTGGTTATATTACCAAGGCTTTGACTGGAATACCATATTTGAGACAGGTATACAGAGATTCAGATATGGCAGTTTTAAGGAGCTCATGCTGACTTTATGGAGTCACTAAAGGCCCTTGGAAAAACAGTCTGGTACCATCCCTACAGAGTTCCCAGCAGTCATAGAGTGAGTAAGAAACGTCATTTCTTGGCAGTTGTTGAAATCTCAGGATACTTGGGGATGGAACATTAAGAAGAGAAGAATTCACCCAAATCTATAGGTATTGTACACAAAGTCTGATGACAAGTATTGGCTTCACTTCCTAGCTTTGCAAGCCTGTTAACAGTTCAGTCTGAGATTCCTTATGAAAAGTTCCAGCATAATATACTTGAGAGCCTAAATGATCAATCATTATTCTTGCTGCACTTATGTAAATAACCAGACCAAGTTTATTGAATCTAACCTTAGTTTGCCAAAAAATTAGTCTTAATTTGGCTATCTTTGGTAGAAATGAGGGTAATTTTAGAGAGGAAAGCTTATGTTTCAATAGCATACCTTTCTGGACATTAGATTCTAGTGCTGTTCTTTGTATCTGAGATTTTGTTATTTACTTATAAACTAGACTGGATCCTAAATTCTTCTAGTTTCCTCAAATATCTGACTATGTATCTCCAAACTAACATCTCCAATTTTCTCCCAACTTTTTGACTTGGAATCACTGAAAACTAAAGTTGCCCTTTCCTTATGAAGCCCTGCAAACTGAAGCTAGATGAGTTGATATAAACTTCAGTAAAATCACTATAATAACTTATGTTTATATAATTTTCTTCATGCCTGTTGCTGTATGAGCTGTGCAGAAACTTTACCCAATGATATTGTCAGAAATATTCCAACTACAAACCAGGAAAATCTGTCAAATTGCCACTGCCTGGACTCACTCCAATTAAACATGCTTCGAGCCTGACATCTAGAAATCTTCTCAGCTCGCAGCTCTCAGGACTCAGACACTGAACTTATAATCTGTGCCAATCATTAGCCTTTGTTTCCTTAGAAATTCCTCTTATTAAATACCTGATTTCTTACACAATATAGGCCTAACTTTGGGAGCCCAGCTGCATCTCTTGTCTCCTAAAATGAGACACAACTGTTTAACTGAACTGACCTACTCTCAAGGAGTGAGAAACTGGTTCAAAGAGATGAAGCAATCTATCAACTTGGCTTCTGGATTATAAAACTTCCCAGGGAAATTTCAAAGGCAGGACTGGGGGGAGCAGAATTTGTCACCATGATATATGGCTCTTTGACATAAGGATTATTTTAGGCTGATTATTTTTTTTAAGTGCAAACACAGGAGAATTTTGAAAACAGCAGAAGCTGCACTTTTGTGGAGAAAATTAATATTTATAAAAGAACTCTCCATTTGTAATCTCCCTCTCTGCACCAGGAGGAGATGAATGACCACATCTCTAGAAACTCTTATCAATGGAGAAGGCATTGACTTCAATCTGCATAATAACCTTACCCTTTACTGTGCTTTTCCTGGTCACCTCCTATAATTGACTCCCCACTCCCAACATCTTCTTTTGTCTTTAGTCAGAGATGGTATTTGGCCATTTCAGAGTTAAGTCAGTTTTCCTGGGTATCTCCATGTGTACAAGATGTATACATGTAATTAAAATTCTATTTGTATTTTTTTTTCCTTGTTGATCTGTCCTTTATTAAGGGGGAGGGGGTGGTCTCAGCCAGAAACCTAGAAAGAGAAAAATTATTTTTCCTCCCCTACACTGCATTTCCGTATTACTATTACTTTTCAGGTAGCAATTTTCAGTCTGAAATTTACTCTGTCATCTATATACTATGTGCTGTGGAGAGCTGTCAATTAGACAAAGACTCTAATATACCACTTGTCCAAAGATGGCATAAGTATCCAGGCTAAAATACTTGTCTTCTCTGACAAGTACTAATTAACTGTTGGGTCAGAAAGCCCTCCACAGATACAAGAGTACCTAAGTAGCCCCTCAAACACAAGTTGACAAAATGTTCAATTGTGTGGTTGGTTATAGGTTAGTCATTAACACAAACTAACAATAGCACACAGACGCTTACTCCTTGGAAGGAAAGTTATGACCAACCTACATAGCATATTCAAAAGCAGAGACGTTACTTTGCCAACAAAGGTCTGTCTAGTCAAGGTTGTGGTTTCTCCAGTGCTCATGTATGGATGTGAAAGTTGGACTGTGAAGAAAGCTGAGGGCCAAAGAATTGATGCTTTTGAACTGTGATGTTGTAAAGACTCTTGAGAGTCCCTTGGACTGCAAGGAGATCCAACCAGTCCATTCTAAAGGAGATCAGTCCTGGGTGTTCTTTGGAAGGACTGATGCTGAAGCTGAAACTCTAATGCTTTGGCCACCTCTTGCAAAGAGTTGACTCACTGGAAAAGACTCTGATGCTGGGAGGGATTGGGGGCAGAAGGAGAAGGGGACGACAGAGGATGAGATGGCTGGATCGCATCACCGACTCAATGGACATGAGTTTAGGTGAACTCCGGGTGATGGACAGGGAAGCCTGGCAAGCTGCATTTCATGGGGTCGCAAAGAGTGGGACACGACTGAGCGACTGAACTGAAGCCGTGTCTGACTCTTTGCCACCACATATTCTCAGTTAAATCAGTTATCAACACTGAAAAGTATACACATTTTTTTAAAAAGTCAAGTCAAGGATTTATCATAAATGGACATCTGGAATAAATGACATATTTATAGAGGAGTAAAAAGTAAATATCCCTTACTCCTCTATCATTGTCAAAAAAAGCTTCAGGATGAAGAGATTTAGCCAATTATGGATTTCTGTCTGGAAAAGCTACCACTGCTAGTGTGTACTATTCTTCTCCAATAAATATGAGTGTGTAATGACCTGTAACAAAATTTCTAAATTGTTGATTGTGTTCCCCACTGATCACAGAACTTCCATCTCTAATTATCTCATGGTAATCAAATGTGAAATCACCAGCTTAAATGAAGAGGAGAATACATACTTGACTCCTAGGTAAATTTAGCAATGTACAATCAAATCCCATACAATTCATCTAAGAAGAGTAGAAAATAAAATCCTATCATTTGTCCAAGAGTACAGAAGAGACCCTGACAAAGCAGGATACAACCAAAAGTGGGGACACAGAAATCCAGTTAGGTGACCCAACCATACATGATAGTTTTTGTCTATACCATATGATTTTATGTTTACTGTTTCTAGGTAGTGAGATTAAAGTCCTAACCTTCAACTGCTTCTCTAATGAAGAAGGTATAAACTGTACTGCTTCAAACCTATGTCATGTCTCAAAAGGTGCCATGTTGTCTGCTCACACTGAAATAAAATGAAAACACAAATGTATGCCAAGTCACGTAGCTGCAAAGGGATGAAATGAAGCTGTTGCTGCACTAGTATATGGATTAATGCTGCCTTTTGCTGTCAGTTCTAACAAACACTCCATCAAATTTGTAGCCATGGCTGATTCATGTTATAACATTCACTCTCAGGTTTTTCTCTCCAGAAAGCCTATTCCACAGTTTATGAAGCTGGAGAGACACGAGTTGTGCATAACCTCAGAAAAGCTAAGGGGCATCACATTCACTGGTATGGATCAGTGGGCAGATAGTTAATTATTTTGCTCACAGCCAAAAAGGAACATTTTTCCATTTCAAGATTTTACCCTGTATATTTGGGGAATGTGTAGGAATGTGCATCAGTTGGTTTAAAAAAGAAAAACAAATGTTGTAATCAACCTCTTGAAAACAGGCATTGCAAAGGTTTATTACATTATTTTTAATATTTCTAAAATTCTAGGAGGAAGTGAGCTAAGATGGCAGAGGAATAGGACAGGGAAACCACTTTCTTCCCCACAAATTCATCAAAAGAACATTTGAACACTGAGCAAATTCCACAAAACAACTTCTGAACGCTGGGAGAGAACATCAGGCACCCAGAAAGGCAGCCCATTGTCTTCGAAAGGAGGTAGGACAAAATATAAAAGACAGAGAGACAAAAGAGCTAGGGATGGAGACCAGTCCCAGGAAGGGAGTCTTTAAAAGTAAAATAATAATAAAATAAAATTTTTTAAAAAAGAGAAGTTTCCAAATACCAGGAGAGCCTCTCACCAGCGAATCTGTGGGGAGTGTTTGGAATCTCAGAGGGCAACACAACCAGGAGGGAAAAATAAATAAATAAAAACCACAGATTATGTGTCTAACGGCAACTCCCAGCAGAGAAGTAGCCCAGACGCCCGCATCCGCCACCAGCAAGGGGGGCTGAACAGGGAGGCGCAGGACCGGGCCTGAATGCCCTGAGGGCAATCTGAGGGAGCTAATGTGAGATAGCAAGCTAAACTGTGGGAAAGCCAGAGAGAGAGGGAAAAAAAAAAAACAGAGAGGGAGAGAGAGACAACCATCCCATGAAAAGCTCTAACCTAAGGTACTGCCGGCCCACTCACAGAACAAAGGATTGAGCAAATACCAAAGGAGAGCTAGCTGGCTGCAGACTGCCCCATCCACTGCCGGGGGCAGGGAAGCAGGCCAGCAGCAGCCGGAGCCAGAAAGGGGCAAACTTGGCCCAAGTGACAGCATCCTCTACCAAACTGCAATCAGGCTTCTGGTTGCTAACCGAGACTTCCTGGGTGGATGGGTGACATCCACCAGGAGGGTCACAGCCATAGATCAGCTCCCCAGAAGAGACACAGGCGCCCTCTGCCACCCAGGAAACCAAGCAGCTGGGACCAGGGAGGTGATAAGATGCACCCGTCACCGCAGGAGAATGTGCTCCCCAAGCACCCGGTCGCCTGAGCTGCTTGGACCTGGGAAGGGCACAAAACACAGGCCCAACCGAGTCTGCACCTTTGGGGAGTACCTGAGAACCTGAACCTGAGCGGCTTAGACCTGGGAAGTGCACACAAGCCAGGGCCCGCTTTAGACAGTTCACATGCAGAGCAACCTGGAACCTGAGCACTGTAGACTGAGAAAGCACACATGCAGTGCGCGGGGGCAAAGCCAGTGTGACCGAGAGTGCGAGCACACCCCCACACACCACTGACATTTGTTTGCAGTGTTCTTCCCTCCCCATACCACCACTGAACAAGTGAGCCTAAATAAGTGACCACCTTTGCCCTCTTGTGTTAGGGTGGAAATTAGACACTGAAGAGACCTGAAAAGAGAAGAAGCCAAAATAAACAGAGGGAACAGCTTTGGAAATGACACGTGCAACAGATTAAAACCCTGTAGTTAGCGCCGACTACATTGGAAGGGGCCTACAGATCTTGAAAAATATAGGCTAGAACAAGGAACTATCTGAAACTGAACTGACCCCACACTGCCTGCAACAGCTCCAGAATAATTCCTAGATATATTTTTACTATTATGATTTATTTTAATATTAATTTTTAAAATTTTTAAGTCCCCTATTACTCCTATAATTTTCATTTTGATAACCTATGATTACCTTGCAAAAAGAAAAAAGGACCTTATTTTTAACACAAACTTCATATATATATATATTATAATTTTTGTGACTTTTTTTTNCTTGATTACTCTCTCCTGCTTTTGACTCTTGACTCTCCTTTTTCTCCCCCAGGTCACCTCTATCTCCTCTCTCCCCCTTCTCTTCTCTACCCAACTCTGAATCTCTGTGTGTGTTCTGGGCTGAGGAGAACACTTAGGGAACTGATTACTGGCTAGATATTTCTCTCTCCTTTTGATACCCCCTTTTGTCCTCCTGCTCACCTCTATCTTCTTCCTCCCTCTTCTCTTCTCTGTGTAACTGTGAACCTTTCTGAGGGTTCCAGATTGGAGAGCACATAGGGAATTGATTAATGGCTAGATTGCTCTCTCCCCTTTTGATTCCCCCTTTTCTCCTCCTGGTCACCACTATCTCCCTCCTCCCTTTTCTCTTCTCCATGTACCTGTGAACCTCTCTGGGTGTCCCTCACTGTGGAGAACCTTTTCACCATTAACCTAGATGTTTTATCATCGGTGATGTATGGATGGAGAAGTCTTGAGGCTACTGTAAGAATCAGACTGAAAACCAGAAGCAGGAGACTTAAGCACAAAACCTGAAAACACCAGAGAACTCCTGATTCCAGGGAACATTAATTGATGAGAGCATCCAAAAGCCTCCATACCTCACACTGAAACCAAGCACCACCCAAGAGCCAACAAGTTCCAGAGCAAGACATATCATGCAAATTCTCCAGCAATGCAGGAACATAGACCTGAGCTTCAATATACAGGCTGCCTAAAGTCACACCAAACCCATAGACACCTCAAAACTCACTGCTGGACACTTCCAGATTACTGTACCCAGCAAGGATCTCATTCAAATATGAAGGAGAAATCAAAAGCTTTACAGACAAGCAAAAGCTGAGAGAATTCAGCACCACCAAACCAGCTCTCCAACAAATGCTAAAGGATCTTCCCTAGACAGGAAACACAAAAAGGGTGTATAAACTCAAACCCAAAACAACAAAGTAAATGGCAATGGGATCATGCTTATCAATAATTACCTTAAATGTGAATGGGTTGAATGCCTCAACCAAAAGACAAAGACTGGCTGAATGGATAAAAAAACAAGACCCCTATATATGTTGTCTACAAGAGACTCACCTCAAAACAAGGGAAACATACAGACTAAAAGTGAAGGGCTGGAAAAAGATACTTCACACAAATGGAGACCAAAAGAAAGCAGGAGTAGCAATACTCATATCAGATAAAACAGACTTTAAAATCAAGGCTGTGAAAAGAGACAACAAAGGACACTACATAATGATCAAAGGATCAATCCAAGAAGAAGAGATAACAATTATAAATATATATGCACCCAACATAGGAGCACCGCAATATGGAAGACAAATGCTAACAAGTATGAAAGGGGAAATTACCAATAACATAATAATAGTGGGAGACATTAATACCCCACTCACACCTATGGATAGATCAACTAAACACAAAATTAACAAGGAAACACAAACTTTAAATGATACAATAGACCAGTTAGACCTAATTGATATCTCTAGGACATTTCACCCCAAAACAATGAATTTCACCTTTTTCTCAAGTTCACATGGAACTTTCTCCAGGATAGATCATATCCAGGGGCATAAACCTAGCTTTGGTAAATAAAAAAAAAAAATGAAATCATTCCAAGCACCTTTTCTGACAACAATGCAGTAAGATTAGATGTCAAATACAGGAAAAACGCTATTAAAAATTCCAACATATGGAAGCTAAACAACACTCTTCTGAATAACCAACAAATCACAGAAGAAATCAAAAAAGGAATCAAAATATGCATAGAAATGAATGAAAATGAAAACACAACAATTCAAAACCTGTGGTACACTGTAAAAACAGTGCTAAGGGGAAGGTTCACAGCAATACAGGCATACCTCAAGAAAAAAAGTTAAATAAATAACCTCACTCTACACATAAAGAAACTAGAAAAGGAAGAAATGAAGAACCCAAGGTTTAATAAAAGGAAAGAAATCTTAAAAATTAGGGTAGAAATAAATGCAAAAGAAACAAAAGAGACCATAGCAAAAATCAAAAAAGCTAAAATCTGGTTCTTTGAGAAGATAAATAAAATTGACAAACCATTAGCTGGACTCATCAAAAAACAAAGGGAGAAGAATCAAATCAACAAAATTAGAAACAAAAATGGAGAAATCACAAGAGACAAAACAGAAATACAAAGGATCATAAGAGACTACTACCAGCAACTATATGCCAATAAAATGGACAACTTCGAAGAAATGGACAAATTCTTAGAAAAGTACAACTTTCCAAAACTGAACCAGGAAGAAATAGAAAATCTTAACAGACCCATCACAAGCATGGAAATTGAAACTGTAATCAGAAATCTTCCAGCAAACAAAATCCCAGGACCAGACAGCTTCACAACTGAATTCTACCAAACATTCAGAGAAGAGCTAATACCTATCCTTATGGCAGAAAGTGAAGAGGAACTAAAAAGCCCCTTAATGAAAGTGAAAGTTGAGAGTGGAAAAGTTGGCTTACAGCTCAACATTCAGATAACAAAGATCATGGCATCTGGTCCCATCACTTCATGGGAAATTGATGGGGAAACAGTGGAAACAGTGTCAGACTTTATTTTGGGGGGCTCCAAAATCACTGCAGATGGTGACTGCAGCCATGAAATTAAAAGACGCATACCCCTTGGAAGGAAAGTTATAACCAACCTAGACAGCATATTAAAAACCAGAGATATTACTTTGCCAACAAAGATCCGTCTAGTCAAGGCTATGGTTTTTCCAGTAGTCATGTATGGATGTGACACTTGGACTGTGAAGAAAGCTGAGCACCGAAGAATTGATGCTTTTGAACTGTGGTGCTGGAGAAGACTCTTGCAAGTCCCTTGGACTGGAAATAGATCCAACCAGCCCATCCTAAAGGAGACCAACCCTGGGTGTTCATTGAAAGGACTGATGCTGAAGCTGAAACTCCAGTACTTTGGCCACCTCATGCGAAGAGTTGACTCACTGGAAAAGACCCTGATGCTGGGAGGAATTGGGGGCCGGAGGAGAAGGGCACGACAGAGGATAAGATGCCTGGATGGCATCACCGACTCGATGGACATGAGTTTGGATGAACTCCGGGAGTTGGTGATGGACAGGGAAGCCAGGCATGCTGCGATTCGTAGGGTCGAGAAGAGTCAGACATGACTGAGCGACTGAACTGAACTGAACTGAACATCTATCCTATACAAACTCTTCCAGAAAATTGCAGAGGAAGGTAAACTTCCAAACTCATTCTATGAGGCCACCATCACCCTAATACCAAAACCTGACAAAGATGGCACAAAAAAAGAAAACTACCGGCCAATATCACTGATGAACATAGATGCAAAAATCCTTAACAAAATTCTAGCAAACAGAATCCAACAATATGTTAAAAAGATCATACATCATGACCAAGTGGGGTTTATCCCAGGCATGCAAGGATTCTTCAATATTCTCAAATCAATCAATTTAATACACCACGTTAACAAATTGAAGCATAAAAACCATAAGATTATCTCAATAGATGCAGAGAAAGCCTTTGACAAAACCCTCCAGAAAGCAGGAATAAAAGGAACATACCTCAACATAATAAAAGCTATATATGACAAACCCACAGCAAACATTATCCTCAATGGTGAAAAATTGAAAGCATTTCCCCTAAAGTCAGGAACAAGACAAGGGTGCTCACTCTCACCACTACTATTCAATATAGTTTTGGAGTTTTGGCCACATCAATCAGAGCAGAAAAAGAAATAAAAGGAATCCAAATTGGAAAAGAAGAAGTAAAACTCTCACTGTTTGCAGATGACCTGATCCTCTAGATAGAAAACCCTAAAGACTCCACCAGAAAATTACTAGAGCTAATCAATGAATATTGTAAACTTGCAGGATATAAAATTAACACACAAAAATCTATTGCATTCCTATACACTAACAATGAGAAAAAGGAAAGAGAAATTAAGGAAACAATTCCATTCACCATTGCAACAAAAAGAATAAAATACCTAGGAATATATCTACCTAAAGAAACAAAGCCTATATATAGAAAACTATAAAACACTGATGAAAGAAATCAAAGAAGACACAAAAGGATGGAGAAATATACCATGTTCATGGATTGGAAGAATCAATAGAGTGAAGATGAATATACTACCCAAAGCAATCTATGGATTCAATGCAATCCCTATCAAGCTACCAATAATATTTTTCACGGAACTAAAAAAAAAAAATTCACAATTTATATGGAAATACAAAAAATCTTAAATAGCCAAAGCAATCTTGAGAAAGAAGAATGGAACTGGAGGAATCAACCTGCCTGATTTCAGGCTATACTAAAAAGCCACAGTCATCAAGACAGTATGGTACTGGCATAAAGACAGAAATATAGATGAATGGAACAAATAGAAAGCCAAGAGATAAATCTGTGCACCTATGGGCACCTTATTTCTGACAAAGGAGGTAAGAATATACAATGGAGAAAAGACAATCTCTTTAACAAGTGGTGCTGGGAAAACTGGTCAACCACTTATAAAAGAATTAAACTAGAACACTTTCTAACACCATACACAAACATAAACTCAAAATGGATTAAAGATCTAAACATAAGACCGGAAACCATAAAACTCCTAGAAAAAAACATAGACAAAACACTCCGACATATATCACAGCAGGATCCTCCAATCTCTGACATATATCACATCAGGATTCTCTATGACCCACCTCCCAGAGTAATGGGAATAAAAGTGAAAATAAAGAAATGGGACCTAATTAAACTTAAAAGCTTCTGCACAACAAAGGAAACTATAAGCAAGGTGAAAAGACAGCCTTCAGAAAAGGAGAAAATAATAGTGAATGAAGCAACTGACAAAGAATTAATCTCAAAAATATACAAGCAGCTCCTGCAGCTCCATTCCAGAAAAATAAACGACCTATTCAAAAAATGGGCCAAAGAACTAAACAGACATTTCTCTAAAGAAGACATACAGATAGCTAACAAACACATGAAAAGATGCTCAACATCACTCATTATCAGAGAAATGCAAATCAAAACCACAGTGAGGTACCATCTCATGCCAGGCAGAATGGCTGCTATCCAAAAGTCTACAAACAATAAATGCTGGAGAGGGTGTGGGGAAGAAGGAACCCTCTTACACTGTTGGTGGGAATGCAAACAAGTATAGCCACTATGGAGAACAGTGTGGAGATTCCTTAAATAACTGGAAATAGAACTGCCATATGACTTAGCAATCTCACTGCTGGGCATACACACCGAGGAAACCAGAATTGAAAGAGACACATGTACCCCAATGTTTATCGCAGCACTGTTTATAATAGCCAGGACATGGAAGCAACCTAGATGTCCATCAGCAGATGAATGGATAAGAAAGCAGTGGTACATATACACAAAGGAGTATTACTCAGCCATTAAAAAGAACACATTTGAATCAGTTCTAATGAGGTGGATGGAACTGGAGCCTATTATACAGAGTGAAGTAAGCCAGGAAGAAAAACACCAATACAGTATACTAAAGAATATACATGGAATTTAGAAAGATGGTAATGATAACCCTATATGCGAGATAGCAAAAGAGACACAGATGTATAGAATAGTCTTTTGGACTCTGTTGGAGAAGGCTAGGGTGGGATTATTTGAGAGAATAGCATTGAAACATATATATTATCATATGTGAAACAGATTGCCAGTCCAGGTTTGATGCATGAGACAGGGTGCTCCGGGCTGGTGCCCTGGGATGACCCAGAGTGATGGGATGGGGAGGGAGTTGGGAGAGAAGTTCAGGATGGAGAACACATGTGCACCCATAGCTGATTCATGTCAATATATGGCAAAAACCACTACAATATTGTAAAGTAATTAGCCTCCAATTAAAATAAATTTTAAAAACAAGAAGGAATATAAAATAAATTTCTATAAAAGAACAGATACAGTTCAGTTAAGAACAAATTCAAAGTCCTAGGAATATAAATCATTAAACATGCATACATAATACCCAGACAGCTCCTCAAAACATTGGGATTAAAGAGAAGAATGATGATTTCTATAGAGAAATGTGAAAATCAAAAACACTGTCTTTTATCTGAAGTACAGACTAGTAGAAGCATAAGCTGAAGGGATTCTTAAGCAGCATAAATCAGTCAGGCAGACTGAAACAAATTGACCTACGTGTCAGGACCAAAGCAGAAGGTGCTGCCAAGGTCTAAAGGGGGTAAGGCAGAAAGGTGGGAGATGCTTGGGGCCAGAGGCAGGTGGCAGCATCTTCACTGCTCCCCTGCTGAGCTGCAATGCAGGATGGAGCTCAGGAAAGAGGGAAAGATGTTTGTTGCTCACTCCACTTAAGTTCTAAGAAGTAGCTAAATAGCTTTCTTCTTAGCACTGCCTGGGTCCATGCCTCAAGGAATGCCACGGTTTATATCAATATTCTCTGATTAAATCTGCCCCCACCCAATAATCTAAGCTGCTTTGAACACAGGCTGAATAGACCTGTTAGAAACTTGAGAAACTTTCCTTCTTAGATCAAAGTAAAAAAAATGTAATATATATATATAATTCTTACAAAGGGTTTGTGTTTAGTTTGTTGGTGGTTCCTGTTGGCTGTTTCTAGCAGGGATGGTATAAACAATCCTATAGCCAAGAGATTTTGCTACCTTCCCACTAGGGGGACCTAAAGGAACAAGAGTGAACATGCCAGCACTTCAGTTATCAGGCTATATTTGATGAGAGGTGTAGTTTATGAGAAGTTTATCTTCCAGTTTGCTTCAGGCAGGCACTGGTCAGCATTATTTTGGAGCCCCGGAAAAAATTTCAAGCCATTTCAACAAATATACTTTTAGCATCTACTGTGAGAAAGTCTAAGGCTAGATGCAATGAGGGACACAGAGATAAATGAAATAAACTTACTATCAAGTGGCTTACAAATTAGTGGCTTTGGTGGTGGGTGGGGGGAGGGATGTAAAGTCTTTAGAACTACCTATATCAGGGCTTATAATAGTATGATAAAATACACAAAAATGTAAAATTAAGTGATATTCTATTGATAGGGAGGATAAGTCATAGTTAAGGGAGACATTTCTTGTTTAGTTGCTAAGTTGTGTCTGACTCTTTGCAACACCATAGATTGTAGCCAGCCAGGCTCCTCTATCAGTGGGATTTCCAAGGCAAGAATACTGGAGTGGGTTGCCATTTACTGCTCCAGGGGATCTTACCAATCCAGAGATTCAAACCCACATCTCCTGAATTGGCAGGTGGATTCTTTACCTCTGAGCCACTGGGGAAGCCCTAGGGGAGACATAAGAATTATGAAAAAATCTTATGAAAATCTCAGCACTATGATTAATACAAAGTATGTCATAAATCACTCAGGAGCTTAAGAAATCTGCCATTAGTTCAGTTCAGTCACTCAGTCATGTCCAACTCTTTGCAACCCCATGGAATGCAGAATGCCAGGCCTCCCTGTCCATCATCAACTCCCAGAGTTTACTCAAACTCATGTCCACTGAGTCAGTGATACCATCCAACCATCTCATACTCTGTCATCTCCTTCTCCTCCCACCTTCAATCTTTCCTAGCATTCGGGGTCTTCTCAAATGAGTCAGTTTTTCAAATAAGATGGCCAAAATATTGGAGCTTCAGCTTCAGCATCAGTCCTTCCAGTGAATATTCAAGACTGATTACTTTTAGGATGGACTGGTTGGATCTCCTTGCAGTCCAAGGGACTCTCATGTCCAAGACAGATGGGTCATGATGGAGAATTCTGACACAATGTGGTCCACTGGAGAAGGGAATAGCAAACCACTTCAGTATTCTTGTCTTGAGAACAGTATGAAAAGGCAAAAAGATAGGACACTGAAAGATGAACTCCCCAGGTCAGCAAGTACCCAATATGCTACTGGAAATCAGTGGAGAATAACTCCAGAAAGAATGAAGAGATGGAGCCAAAGCAAAAACAACACCCAGTTGTGGATGTTACTGGTGATAGATGCAAGGTCCAATGCTAAAAAGAGCAATATTGTATAGGAACCTGGAAAGTTAGGTCCATGAATCAGGGCAAATTGGAAGTGGTCAAACAGGAGATGACAAGAGTGAACACCAACATTCTAAGAGTCAGCAAACTAAGATGGACTGGAATGGGTGAATTTAACTCAGATGACAATTATATCTACTACTGCGGGCAGGAATCCCTTAGAAGAAATGGAGTAGTCATCAGAGTCAACAAAAGAGTCCAAAATGCAGTACTTGGATGCAATTTCAAAAACGACAGAATGATCTCTGTTCGTTTCCAAGGCAAACCATTCAATATCACAGTAATCCAAGTCTATGCTTCAACCAGTAATGCTGAAGAAGCTGAAGTTGAATAGTTCTCTGAAGACCTACAAGGCCTTCTAGAACTAACACCCAGAATAGATGTCCTTTTCATCATAGGAGACTGGAATGCAAAAGTAGGAAGTCAAGAAACACCTGGAGTAACAGGCAAATTTGGCCTTGGAGTACAGAATGAAGTAGGGCAAAGATTAATAGAGTTCTGCCAAGAGAATGCACTGGTCATAGCAAACACCCTCTTCCAACAACACAAGAGGACTCTACACATGGACATCACCAGATGGTCGACACCAAAATCAGATTTATATTCTTTGCAGCCAAACATGGAGAAGCTCTGTATAGTCAACAACAACAAAAAAAAAGACCAGGAGCTGACTGTGGCTCAGATCATGAATTCCTTATTGCCAAATTCAGACTGACACTGAAGAAGTGGAGAAAACCACTAAATCATTCAGATATGACTGAAATCAAGTCCCTTATGACTATACAGTGGAAGTGAGAAATAGATTTAAGGGACTAGATCTGATAGACAGAGTGCCTGATGAACTACCGTTACTAGGTTTCTGAATAACGAAAAACAGGAACAAATGGTCTCTGCCAACTATAAAAAGCTTCCATATGCCAGGCACCTGATTCCAATGGACGTTCTGGGAGGGCCATTGCTCCACCAGAGCTGGTCTTCCATAATGGAAATGGGAAGACTGTGATTTAGATGGCTATGATGGTTACTTTTATGAGTCAATATGAAGGGTGTTTTGGATGAGATTGGGCTTCCCAGGTGGCTCAGATGGTAAAGAATCTGCCTGCAATGCAGGAGACCTGGGCTCAATCCCTGAGTCTGGAAAATAACCCTGGAGAAGGGAATGGCTACCCACTCCAATATTCTTGCCTGGAAAATCCCATGGACAGAGGAGTCTGGAGGGCTATAGGCCATGGCGTCACAAAGAGTCAGCCACGACTGAGCGACTAACACTTTCACTTTCTTTTCACTTAGATGAAAAGAAATATTTAAATCAGTGAATGTTTAACACATTTAAATATTTTAAAAAATATTTAAGTCAGTGAATGTTGAGTACAGCAGTTTGCCCTCCATAATCTGACTGGGCCTCATCCAATCAGTTGTACTGAAGGCTTGAAGAGAACAGAAAGTCCAGCTTACCCAAGCAAGAGAGAATTTTCCAGAAAACTGCCTGTGGACTTCATGTGCACCATCAGCTCTCCTGGTTCTCCAGCCTGTGGGCTCACAGTACAGAATTTCAACTTGCCAGACTCCATAATCATATCAGCCAATTCCTCATAACAATTCTTTACATATATGTACACATTCTCTTGGTTCTATTTTTACACACGTGTGTGTGCATGTTAGTCGTTCAGTTGTGTCTGATTTTTGCAGCCCCATGGATGGAAGTCTGCCAGGCTCCTGTGTCCGTGGAATTCTCCAGGCAAGAAAACTGGAATGGGTTGTCATTTCCTTCTCCAGGGGATCTTCCAGACTCAAGGATCGAACCTGGTTCTCCCACACTGCAAGCAGATTCTTTACCATCTGAGCTATGGAGAACTGTAATACAATGACTCTTTGGCATACAGCAGGCAACTCAGATTTGTGTATGAGTACCAAATGATAATAGACTTTAGTAACTGCACCATTTCTTATCATATGTGGCTCTTACTGTGATACTAGCTAAATACATATCTCTTCAAGCACAATCATGTTCCCACAGGGAGAAATTTATTCCCTAGTGGTATAAGAGAGCCCAGCAAGAGCAAGCACTTTCATCTACAGTGAACTTCGGGAGTCAGACAAACTTAAGTTCAACATCATAGTTCTACTATTTATTTACTGCATGAATATAGACAGGCTTCTCTAAGTTCTCAGTTCCACATCTATAATATGACACTATTATAACCTATAGCACATAGCAAGATATTATACATGAAGTTTTGGGTTGGCCAAAAAGTTCATTCGGGTTACCCTAGGCTGTTACAGAAAAACCTAAACGAACTTTTTGACCAACCTAATATTTGGTGTCTGGAAGGCATGCTTTATTTTTTTTAATTGTCCTTATACTCAGCATCCACATTGTCCAACTTACACTTTATTATATTGTTTCAACATATCTGTATCCATATAGCCATCAACTTTTAACAGTTATATTCCAGGGTCACATAACTATGAAGTTTCTGCTGTCCCCAAATGTTAGGGAAAGTTTCTTAACAGCCTCTTGATCCAGTTTTCCAAGAATGGGAGGGTACCTCTTAAACCACAAGTAGAGTATACTTCCCATCTGTCCATTGTCTTGTCTATCATTCATCATCTCCCATTTATACACAAACATAGGGTTCCCCTTGCAGAGAGTCATGTCACAGATCTCACCTATCCTCGAAAATTTCTGAGAAAGGCATATACCATAAATCAGCATATGGGCCCTTGTTTCAATAATAAAAATGATTCCTTCAAGGACATAGAGAATAGACTGGTGTTTGCCAAGGGGGAGAGAGTTGGGGGAGGGATGGAGTTTGGGGTTAGTAGACATAAGTTTTTATATACAGAATGGATAATCAACAAGGTATTACTGTATAACAGAGAGAACTACATTAAACATCCTATGATAAACCATAATGGAAAAGAATATAACAAAAAAGAATATAAGAATGTGTATGTGTATAACTGAATCACTTTGCTATACAGCAGAAATTAATACATTGTAAATCAACTATACATCAATTTAAAAATTGATTAAAAATAATAAAAATGATTCTTTATGAGAAAACCTGGAATTTCCTGTTGTTTTGTCCTAGATATGCAAAAGAAACAGATGTAATGACAAAACTGAGACATTTTGTGGTTTATATTCATTTGGGGGACATCTGAGAGAATTTGTATATTGAGTGCAGAGGAAAATAAGACCTAAAGGAGCTGTATGTGGCAACAGTGATTATGGATGTGGCCCTGGAGCCATATAGCGATGAGTACCACTGCCTTATTTTGGAGTTATCTTTGGCCTCTTCCTACTTGCTCATTCCTGGATGACAAGGTCCTCCCTCAAGGGCCAATTGTGTTCTGCTTTTCTGGACAGTGTTTCTCCAAATGTAGGATATATCTCAGATTCTCCTGGGCTCCGACTCAGACCCACTGAAACGGAATCTCAAAGGGTAGGCCTTGAGAATCTACATTTGTAAGGAACCTCCCCCTTATGCTGATAAAGTACTGTAAAGCTTGATAATCACTAATCTCGACTAGAGGTGGATTACCATGAAGCTAAGGAAGCATGCACACAATGAAGCTTTAGGGCCTCTAAACTTGCCTGGATCCCTTCCCAGAACCTCAATCTAATTTTTTTTTCAATTGGTAAATCTTTATTCTTTTTCCTTAAAAAGCCCTCCTCTTTAAGCTTCAGGTTAAATACAATCCTTGGATGCATCCCTACTCTGGATCCTACTTGACAAGAAAATCAAACTCAAAGCAGTTAAGCTATTAGATAATAAGAAACTTTATCATACCCCTCTCTCGGGTGTTTGCATTTAATAAAAATCTTTGGAGAGATTGAAATCTTCAAGTTCCAAAGAATAAATTCTCAGCAAAGGAAATACTGGCATATGTCAAGCACTGGAGGGAGTAGAGGAGGTTCTTATCAACACATCTCAAACCCAACTGGGTTTGCAGAAGATTTTCTGCCTTCTTGGGAGGCTGGCCATAGATTCCCAGCTACAGAATCTGTTTAAGGAAGTTCATTAACATTGAGCTCTTTGTAGCTGGTCTCTTGTTTCATCCTGCTAAAGATCAAGGAAACAATGTAGACACAGATTTAATAGAATGATATTCTCAACTGGGAAGTTTGCCTGCAGCCAACAATGACATTCTCAGAGAGGATAAGGAGCAACCAAGTCCAGCAATTATGAATTAACTGAATGAGAGGGTAACCCATGTTCTGAACAGATGTCTCTGCACAGGAGGCACACTGACATTAATTCCAACAACTGAAACATACCACCTTACAAGCTGAAACTCTTAATTAAGAGGACTTTTGTCCTTGAAATGTGACTAGAGAGAAGGGAAGAAGACCATGGCATTTGTAAATTCTCCTAAGGAAAAACACCTCCAGACCTACTAGTTTGAGTGATATAAATAGGACTTGAAAGCCGAGCCTTTTAATGTAAACAGATGATTTTTCTTTGTGTTAGAAAAATCCAATCGCTAAGAGAGATCTGAATACAAAAAGAACATTTGGGGATTTAAAAGTGTTTTGTGGTACTTCAAGGAACGGAATTCATTTGAATTTCAGAAGTGAATTTTATGAAACTCATTGCTATGACTTAGGTTTTGTTTGAAATTGATTTGGATTTCTATTTACACTTATAGAGAACCTGCCATGATGACCAGGATGGCTCAGGTATGTCTCTCTTCTCACTGTGGCCACTATCCTAGCAGCCAATTACCTGAAATTGGCTGAAACGCTGCAAATCCAACAGCTTTAGTATGTCATATGGATGTGCCGTGTCACCTCATAGACCTTAACCAATTACATTACCTTAGTTTTGCTCTGCTCATTCTAAAGCAGATCCACTTCTCCACATTCAAAAATAACATGAATGCACAGTGAGCAGAACTTATACTTTACATTTTACGTCTATTAAGGCAGCAGTCTCCAGGCCATGTTTAGTGGAACACCAAAGTCTGGCAAGATATTACCCCCACCACACACACTAACAAACAGTCCAAGAGTCGATGATCAAGTAAGTTTGGAAAAGAAGACATAACTTATCCCCATGTAGGAAAGTCACACCTTAAATTCTCATATGAAATACTATAAGTGATACAGCAAAGAAATCTATTAATATTTAACTTCACATTGGCATTCTTGACGTGGCATCCCCTTTACACCCACTTTGCTAGGTTTGCTGCTTGATATTCAGATAGCTTGGTATTTGTCCACTGCCACAGTGTATCACAACCATGGTAGAGGAATACTTCTAACTCCTGCTGCAGCCCTATGGAGCTCCTCCAAGCCTTCCTCAGCTTCCACACCAGGAAAGAAGGGTCAGAGTAGAGATCACAGAGCCATATGACAGCTAGATGCAGTTGTCTAAATAGCCTGTAGAGAGAAAACAGATTCTCTTCTGTGGGAAAGAAAACCTAGAGGAGAGGGTTTAAGAAAAGGTTCATGGTTTAATTTGGACTAATAATACCAAAACTATATAAAATGTAGGTTTGAGAATTATGCATCAGGAGATGGATTTTCCAGTCCCAACACCTATTACCCTGCTTCCTATGATATAACCAAATCAACCTTAAGGTTATCAGTTGTAAAAAAAGAAGAACAAACTGACCTTCCAGTTTCTAATCAGAGCTGAGAAGTATACTTCAGAAGATTAAATGGAAAACATCGCACACTAAGCCAATCAGCCCTTCACCATTTATTACAAACAAACAGCCATATCTGAATCAATTTCAAAAGTAAATGAATAAAAAACAGTATCATATTCACTCCTGTTTTTACCCTAGTCTTTCCCAAATTCAACTGTTGAACAACTGGCTCAGCAATCCTGACACCGATCTACCTCTGGACTTAATGTTTGCACTTTTCTCAATGTTTCAACTCCAACTTATCCCCCACAGAACTTTCCTTGGCTCTCTAATCCTGTTCTTTTCAACTCATTTTCTCTTGTGCAGGAAATGCCCTGCTTCAGCCGAAAACCACACAGCACGCAACCCTTGCAGTTTCCCATTAACTGGCAACCGTTTTGTCCACCCTTCCCAGGCCCACCTCCCATAAAAAAACTTCAAGGCAAAAACAGAAGGAGTGGGGTCAAAAATGCTATTCCATACTACTGCCATTTTAGGAACAGTCCACCTAAAATTACAGGCTCAGTTAGGAGAGTTAGTCCCAAGAACCAATGTAAGAATTAAATCGACAAAAAGCAAGGAGGGGAGAGCTGAGAGGTATCAAGCTCTAAACCAGTGATTCTCAACCTGAGAATCATAGATGCTAATCAGTTCTTATAAAGAGCTTGTCAATCCACGTGTATACTAATCCACTAACCAAATATTTTTAATATATGCAGAAGTTTTCATGGTTATTAATTAAATTCAAATTCATTAAAAATAATCCTGAATTAATACAAACTATATGACATTATCCCCTGGAGGAGGGCACAGCAACCCACTCCAGTATTCTTGCCTGGAGAATCCCATGGACAGAGGAGCCTGGCAGGCTACGGTCCATAGGGTCTCAAAGACTCGGACAGGACTGAAGCAACTTAGCACAGCACAGCACACAGACATTACAAAAGAAAAACAGAAAATGAGAGCTATTTTCATGGAGGCAAAGGTGAAGATGGGATAGTCTCATGAACTATTTTTATATGTACAAGAAATCTTCATCCTTGAAAATCTAGGGACCACTGCTCTAATCCTAATGGCAAAGGTCAACTAACAAATGCACTATCTGATAGACTCGTAGATAATATATTATGTACAACGTGAGAAAATACAATTTAGTCTTAGTATAATGAGGAAGATGACAAATGAAATGAAATTTTGCTTCAGAGAAACTGAGGACATAAAGGCCCAT
>SJYQ01001958.1:50133-96223 GCA_006410935.1 Redunca redunca
TAAAAAAGAATATGAAATATATATATTGATAACTGAATCACTTTGCTATAAAACAGAAATTAACATAACATTGTAAATCAACTATACTTCAAAAAAATAAATTTTGAAGAATAGTAAGTAAAATAGAAGAAGAAATTATCTGTTTTTCCTTTTTATCCCAGAGCAAGAGTTTCATCATAAAATTGCAGAATTTAGAGTTTGAAGAGCCATTGGAGCCTCTCAACACAGATTAAAACCTTATAAACTCTTCCCTTAAATTCTCTTAACAAAAAACGCCTTGCTATTTTCATTATCTCTTTGAAAAATTAAATGATCTTCTGAGGGACCTGCAATGACAACCCTAGAAGGGCAAAAGTGCTGTTTACACATAGGACAAGTATAGGCAAGAAATAGAATGCAAACACCCTTGCAGTACACTTGAGTGCTGACCTGAAGGGCTGCATTTATTAGAAAGGGCAATGATATATGCACTAGATTTGTAAAAATGAACCCATCATCAAAAGCTGCAGGGTGTGTGTATGTGCAAAACATTAAAGCATGACCAAAACAAGTTTAAAAAGGAACATGTAAGGCTTAATTCCAAATCTAATAAAGCACTATCTCTACATTTTCAGAGAAACAGGAAGAGCACTTCCCTGGCTTTTTAGAGCCATCCTCAACTGCGGAATTATGATACATCATTATATCTAAAATTAGTTTTGAGGTGTGCTATAAGTAATATGTTCCAATAATATTTTTAAGAGGAAAGTCTGTAAGTGATTTGTTTAGCCAATTCATAATTATCCTCATTCACTTTCTTTCCAATATGCTTTCTTGAGTAGAAAAGTTGGGTGAGGTGAGGTTACAACCTCTTCCCAGAGGGTTTTCCCTTGTACACAAGAATCAATTCATTTATTCATTCGCTTAACAAATGCTTTTTAAGTTTCTATAATGTTCCTGGCTGTATGCCAGGTACTACATATACAAAGATGATTAAAACAAGGCCTTGGGCCATTGGAGAGCCCATAGGTGTGGTGTGGGAGACAGAGATGTAAAGAATAAGTGTAATCCAAAGGGATGAATGCTAATACAAGTAAATGCAAAGTGAAAAAGAAATACTGGAAAGAAAACTTTTTCTGGATGAGTCAAGGAAGACTCCACACAACTGGGTTAGTTGAGCTAGGTCTCACAGGATTACTAGTTTACTCAGAGAAAGAGGGAGATGATGAATGGATGAGGAAGATACTTATTCTTCCAATAAAAAGATGTGGATGATATGGGCTTCTCAGGTGGCACAGTGGTAAAGAATCTGCCTGCCAATGCAGTAGACCTGGGTTGGATCCCTGGGTTGGCAAGATCCCCTGGAGAAGGAAATGGCAAGCCACTACAGTATCCTTGACTGTAAAATTGCATGGACAGAGGAGCCTGGAAGGCTACAGTTCGTGGGGTAGCAAAGAGTAGGATACAACTGAGCAACTGAGCAGTGAGAGCACTGATACACACACACACACACACACACACACACACATATATATATGACTGCAAAAATGACTGCATGTTTTTTAGCTTGGGTGATTTAATTGGCACTGATATTGTTAGTTTAAGAAAAATGCAGAAAGAAGAGGTTTCATGGAGAGAAGATAATGAGTTTTGTTCTGGACATTTTAGCTCTGAGATGTCAATGGGTCATTCAGGCAGAGCCATTCAAGAGAGAGACAGATGCAACCAGATATCACAAAAAAAGGCTGGGTGACCAAAACAGATAGATACCCATTGATGTATAGGTTGCAGCTAAAATTGGAGGACTGGGTAAAATCACTCCCGCCCCCTCCAAAAAAGGTGAAAACAGAAAGAACTCTCAGCCAGAACTGCAAAGAGCACCAAGCCTTGTGGGGGAAGGGGGATAGAGGGGTGGGGAAAGCAGAGAAAAAGGTGGCACTGGACAGAAAGAAACAAAAAGAGATACCATGCTTCAGACAGAGTTTTAACGAGGAAATTGTCAACAATATTGCATACCAAAGAAATTTAAAGTGAGCACTGGATTTAGCAAACAAAGAGTTATAAAAGGCTATTAGTTTCAATAGCATGATGGAAGCCAGAACTCCATTAGGCCAAGAGATCTGAAGATCAGACAAGGGGATTTAAAAGATAAGATCAAAAAAGAATATATAGATAGATAGATAGATATGACTCACTTTGCTGTACACCTGAAACTAACACAAAATTGTAAAGCAACTATACTTCAATTTAAAAAAAAGATAAAACGCTGGTGCCGCTAGTGGTAAAGAACCCGCCTGCCAATGCAGGAGATACGGTGGGTTCCATCTTGGGTCGGGAAGATTCTCCTGGAGTAGGAAATGGCAACCCACTCCAGTATTCTTGCCTGGAGAATTTCATGGATAAGGGAGCCTGGCCGGCTACAGTCAGTCCATGGGGTCGCAAAGAGTCGGACATGACTAAAGCGACTAAGCCCCTTCTATAGAAACAATTATTCCTTCCGCTTTTGTCTGGAGGATGATTACAAACGTGTTAATGAAGGCGGAGGGGTGCAGGAAAGGAAAGAAACGTGTCTTTTCACTACAATCCTTTGTGCCAGTTATTAAGCTGCAGGTATTAAGTTATAGCCTCTCACACTCACCTTCTTGTTCTCCTTTGATGCCTTCAGATGCTGCTGCGGCTGGCACTGCAAACAACGGTCGCACTGCTTCATTTGCCGCTGATGCCCCACTAGACGCTGAGACTAGGGGGCACTCAAGGAAGGCTGGGAGGCTGCCGAGAGAAGGCAAGACTCCTCCCGGTTTGCTTCCAGTCCAAACCTTCCTCAAAATGGCCCTTCACTGAGGCTGCTGCGTCTCCTCCTGGATAATCTCAGTGCCAGCTCTGTATGGACCCTGCTCCAAGATGCCAGGTTCTGAGAACCCAGATCTTCTCCTTCTGTTCTCTGTGCCCTGAGAGTGATAAGTAACTACTTCCCAAAATAGGGAGCAAAGGGAAGGAACATGTTTGGAGGAGAAAACTCCAGCGTTAGGTTCAGAACAAGATAGTTGGATTCCTTTGAGATGAATATTGTACTTAAACAATGCTCTGATGCTCCAGGTGTGTTCGGATCCTCATTTATTCAACTGACCTCATAATCGATATATATCTGTATAGATATAGATGACTAGCCTGTCATGGATAAGAAACTTCCCACTGTGTTGTGAGATTTTGTTTTCTCTTTCGAGATAGCACTGGAATGAACAAGCAGATTTGTGCTGGTACTTGTACTGTTTCCAATTGGTTATCTGACCTTGAACAAGTCCTCTCTTCCTTCTCTCAAGATTAGTTCTCATATTTTGAAAACGTTGACGTTCATTGTCCTTTGATGGTCACCCTGAAAAATCATTACTGTTGTTCGTGGCGGAAGGTAGAGAAATACGGGAATGAGCAAGAGAGGTGGAGGTCGGGGGAACTTGCGTGACTACTTCTAAGAGTAAAAGTTGGTATCTTGTTGTAGAAAAGGCACTCTGCTAAAAGAAGAAGTCACTTTTTGCTTGAGAGGTAAGACAACGCAGTGGTTAAGAACACTGAGATGTCAAACCAACTTGTTATATTCTTTTCAGACTGACTTTTCAATCCTGTGTCTACCACATCTTGGTTCTGAGGTGATAAGTTCATCTTAAATGATGATGAGCTTTCTCATGCTCAGCTTCATCATTACAGTCAGTATCCACCTCTTTTGTAAAAAGGATGTCTGTGGTTGCTGGATATGAAGCAGTTAGAACAACTGCATGCAGCATGAGGAGCTTTATCTGTTTATTGACAGTACCTTAAAAAGCTACACTTCCATGGCCCCATGCAGAAAGATATGTTTCAATCTGAACAGGGACCCACAGAGAGATGCTATTATTTTTTGATTATTTTATATTCTTCTGGTATTGAGGAATGTGTCAAAACCTTTCTTACCCATTGGTGGATTCATTTGGAAAGAACAAAATGTTTCTGGATTCTATCAAATTATATATAGTAAAAGAAAAACTCCTGGTGAATACTGAGTTAATATATTCTCTTTCCTCACACCTGTATTAAGAGGAAAGCACCTTATGGATTTTTTTTTTTAAGTTGCTGTATATACTTCACAGATGTCAAGGGGAAAAAGAAAAGGATGGTACATCAGGCTGTATATCAAATATAAGAAACTATATTCATAGATGCATGAGTGATTTTTTTTTCCATTACAGGGTTCATTTGCATAGAATACTGTGGCACACAGACCAGTTTTCCCCCTGAAGATACTGCATTTCTTAGCATCCAGTGAAAGTGGATGGAAAAATTGAGAGCAAGACCATCTTTCTGACATAAAGAAGACAATTGTTTAAAGCCCCCACGCTTACTTTCTAAATATCATTCTGCTGTGCTAGCTTATCTCTGGACCTTAAAAGAGAATGTTGCAAGCACCACTGACATCTTCATGTCAGTCCTTTACTACAAAACAAATGAAAATTAAACATGCAGTCCTTGGCTTTGAAAACTTCAGGATAGATTTCTAAGACCCAAAGTAGGTTCATGGTGCATATATAGGTTCTGCATCCATCCCACACCTACATAGCCACTCTCACAAGCCAATTTTTCCCTATCATTGAAACATTTAAATAATGCAGCTGCTTCTAGGTCCTGAAGGTGCCAGGTTATAAATTAGGCTTCATTGGCAATTGCACTAACTTTTTCAGATCACACAGATTATTATTTAAGTGTCTGGTTCAAAGATAATATGTTATATAAGAAAAGGAGTAGGAGGAAAGAAGTGGTAGAAACAGTATTTGAACCAGTTTTCAAATATGTCTGCTTTGAATGACTAATGTGATGTTCCAAGGTTGAATTTTGCCATTTCTTAAATGCTTTGCTCTAACAACATATTTACAACCTATACTCAAAGTGAAAAGTTGAAAATGTGGAGGATATGAGACAGCAACAAATCTTTATTTCAAAACTTTTATGCAGGCTTTTAAGAACCAGCCTTAAAGTTAAATGCTAGCTCTTGCATATTCTATATTCTAGGTGGAATAATAAATAGGTTTTCATGTTCTGTGCTAAAAAGAAAAAAAATCTGTGATTTTAGTCATCAAAGAAAAATCCTGTGGTGAGATATTTAACTGTAACAGTTTGGGCATAGGCTTTTTCATTTCCATTGTCTATATTGGTCAAGTGAATAATGTTTCTTTGTTTTTTAAAGAAAACATAATCATAGTAAACAATATTTTTTTTTCCCTTGGATGAAAGACTGTAATACCTATCCTCTTTTTTACAAACATTTATAGTTGTCAAAATGCTCTCTCTTATATTTCACATACAGTTGGACTTCCTAATATTCCCAGTGTGATAGTTAACAGGATTCTTCCCCTTTTATAGATGACCTGAGACTCAGAGAGATTGTGAATAACTTGCCCAAGGTCATGTGATATATCTATTTATTATTAGTTGATTACAAGTAAAATAAACTCAAACTGACTTAAGGAATAAACAAGTTGTTCATTAATTCATGTAACTCAAAGTCTAAGGGAGTAGAGGATAAAGAAGAAAGGGGGTGAAATGCCTTTGCCTATAGCCACATCCAGGCTTCCCAGGTGGCTCTACTGGTAAATAACCTACTTGCCATTGCACAAGACACAAGAGATGTGGGTTCGATCCCTGGGTCAGAAAGATCCGCTGGAGGAGGGTATGGCAAGCCACTCCAGTATTCTTGCCTGGAGAATCTCTAGACAGAGGAGCCTGGCGGGATACAGCCCATAGGATCACAAAGAGTCGGACAGAACTGAAACAACTTAGCACAAATACACGCATAGCCAGATCCAGAGGCTGAATTATGTCATCACGTCTCATTCACTTATCTCAGTCACTGAGCTCTGCTATTCTCCACATTGGCTTTGTTCTTAGACAGACTTGATCCTGGTTATAGAGAGGTGACGGACAACCATGAGTTTCAGTCATACATCCCATTCTCTCAACAGACAGAGGGTTTCATTTTTCCCAGTTGAGTCTCATCAGTGTGGCATTAGCCAGAGAGAAGGGATATGGTGATTGGCAAGACCTATGTCCCTTGCCTTCCTTTGGAAGTGCTGGGGAGGATGGGGAGGATTGTTAGCCACACCTCAAGCCCCATGGAATAATAACAGGAAAGAAGTAATTTGCTACAAGGAAAATCAGCTGCCCAGAAAAAAAAAATGTTGAGCAAGCAACAGAACTACATACATCTATTAAACAGAACAGCAAGGATCCAAAGTGAAGTGCAGTGAAATTCAAAGTGTTCCCTCTTTCCACTCTATTGTGCTGCCTCCATATATCATATGACAAATATTACTCAGTACATTATTTGCTCGGTATACTTATAACTCCAAAATGATCATAAGATCTATTAGTGCTCCAATAGAAAATTGCTACACTGGATATAAATAGTGATAATGAGAATGACTAGCATGTGTCAAAATTTAGCACATCAAAAATTAACACTAAAGAGTCAATGAGTCTAAATTTCAGAGGAATCACCAAGACAAAGGTTGAGATAGCTCTTATTAGGGACAACTTTCACTGATGCTTTCCCAGCTACATCCACCCCTCAGTTCAGTTCAGTCGCTCAGTCGTGTCCTACTCCTTGAGATCCCGTGAACTGCAGCACGCCAGGCCTCCCTGTCCATCACCAACTCCCGGAGTTCACTCAAACTTACATCCATCGAGTTGGTGATGCCATCCAGCCATCTCAGCCTCTGTCGTCCCCTCCTCCTGCCCCTAATCCCTCCCAGCATCAGAGTCTTTTGCAATGCCTCATTCTGATTCTTCATCAGTCCGAGTCAAGAACTGTTTATGCTAGGTTCAAAAGGGAATAAAAAATGAACAGTATCTAGATCCTGTCACCAAGTAATTTGAAATTTAGTAGGAGTTAGAAGGTAAGATGAGGAATTAAGTGACCTTACAATAACTACAATATAAGATACAATATAACTATAATATATAATATAAGATACAATAACTACAATATAAGATAAGCTTATATGAGTTCCCAAATGCTATGGGAATTAACAGAAGAGAGAAAATCTTCCTGGTGGGAAGGAGTAGGACAGATTTTATAGAGGAGGTACTGGCATGGGAAATAGGTCTTTAAAGGGGGATAAGGTTTTGACACACATCAGGGTAGAGGTGGAGTGGGTATCATGGGAAGAGGAATAGAGAGAGGATGCACATAGCATGATCAGGAAACAGTTCCTAGTTGAATTGGCAAGGGTATGTCGTGTGTATATAGTATACCTGGAAACAAGCCTGGAAATACTTGGAACCTTGTGAATTCCTTTCAGTGCTAGGCTACTGAGTCTATATATTAATTGTGTAGGCATTAGGGAACCATTGAGAATTTTTGAGCAGAGTAACAACAGAATTATATCTGGACTTGACAAGGATGAATCTGGAAATGACAATAGAATAAAGTTTCCTGACTTTCATTCCAAATTAGACTGAAATGCCTAATTTCACATTTAGTTTGGCAGGATGCTCTCCAAAACAAAAGACTCCTAAAACTCTCAGCCTCCTGACACAGGTTCAAATCCCTTTGTCTCCTGGATCCTCCTGTTTTTAAATCTCAGCTATGTCTTGAATAACCTCTGGCTGATTTTTCTCCCATATTTCCTAAAGTGGCCAGATCTTTCCAATTCACTGTAAGTTCACTATTCAAGACCTGACATAGAAAATGCTCCCCTCTAGATTTGTTTTGTTTTTACAAAATCTGCATTTAAATCCTAATGTTAGTTGCTCAGTTGTGTGGAACTCTTCGCAACCCCATGGAGCTCTGCCAGGCTCCCCTCTTCAAGGGATATTCAAGGCAAAGATACTGGTGTGGGTTGCCATTTCCTTCTCCAGGGAATCTTCCCGACCCAGAGATTGAACTTAGGTCTCCTGTATTGCAGGCAGATTCTTTACCATCTTAGCCATGAGGGAAGGCCCACATTTAAATCCTAGGCAATTATTAAGATTCAGATAACAACTCCCCTTCTGTATGAAACATTCCCACATCAGCTCAGTCTACAAGTACACTTCCTTGCTTTTAAATCCCGCAATATTTATTAGCAGAGTCACTCTTTTGGAAATTACCATATATTGCATATATAATTTGGTTGTTCCCAGTTGTAAATTCCTTGAGAATAGATATATTGAACAATCAACCTCTGTTAATTGAGCACCTACCATGTACAACATACCATTAGATACTGCAGGGAATATCAGAAACAAAATAAAGCAAACAAGATAACCCAAGTTTCCTTCCTCGAAACAGACTTTATTTTATTGAGACTTATAATACATTAGTGTGTGTTGTTAATTTTGATTGAGTAGTCAATGTCAACTGTCGTGAACTCCCTAAACTTTCTGCCCCCTTCACTTCAAAGTTTCTCTGAAACTATGTCTACTCTCTCACCCTTCTCTCCAGTCTTGGAGGAAAGAGAATCTTCCTTTAAAACTTAACATTAGCACCTGTGATCTTGGCCACATCTCTTTCAATATGCTCCAGGCTCTTGGCCTCTGAATTATCTGCTAATATTTCAAGCATTTTCCAAACATTTTCATTTTCCTCCTTTCACCTCTCCCACTATCCCTGCACTTCTCTTAGGCTGCACCCAAATACAGCTTCCCACATATCTCCACTAGTCTGAAAAGACCGTTGCTTTAACTTGCTAATTCTACCCTTCATTCTACTTTTTAAGGATTTTTTAAAAATTGAAGTTTAGTTGATTTACAATACCATATTAGTTTCAGGGGTACAGCACAATGATTCAGTATTTTTCTAGATTGTACTCCATTTAAAGTTGTTACAAAATAATGGATATAATTCCCTGTGCTGTACAATACATCGTTTTTTGCTCATCTATTTTCTACATAGTAGTTTGTATCTCTTAATCACCTACCTCTATATTGCCCCTCCCCCTTCCCTCTCCCCACTGGTAACCACTAGTTTGTTTTCTACATCTATGAGTTGGTTTCTGTTTTCCTATATACATTCATTTGTTTTGTTTTTTAGGTTCCACATATGAGGGATAACATACAGTATTTGTCTTTCTTTGACTTGCTTCACTAAGCATAAAACTGTCTAGATCCGTCAACATTCTTGCAAAAGGCACAATTTCATTCCTTTTTATGGCTGAGTAATATTCCACTGTGTGTGAATTATAGAGATATATAGAGATATATAGATATGTATGTGTATATATATATATATATATATATTTACACCACATCTTCATTATCCATTAGTCTGTTGATTGACACTTAGGTTGCTTTCATATCTTGGCTATTGTAAATAGAGCTGCTGTGAACATTGGGGTGTATGTGTGTTTTTGAATTCGTGGTTTCAGGTTTTCTGGATATATGCCCTAGGGGAATCACTAGATGATATGGTAGTTCTAATTTTAGTTTTTGAGGAACCTCTTTACTGCTCTCCATAGTGACTGTACCAATTTACATTCCCACCAACAGTGCACAAGGGTTCCCTTCTCTCCACATCCTCTCCAACATTTGTTTATTTGTGTTCCTTTTGATGATAACCACTCATTGTTTTGATTTGCATTTCTTTATTAATTAGCAATGTTGAGCATCTTTCCATGTGTCTCTTAGCCATCTGTGTACATTCTTTGAAAAAATGTCTAGTCTGTTATTCTGCCCATTTTAAAACCCATCATTCTATTTTATCCTTCCACTAATATATGTGTGTTTTCTACTTAATTATCTATAGCTTCATTGTTCTCTATGGAAGTTACCCTTTCAAAATGGTTTCCTTCTATGAAATCTATAGACAGTTTCTTCAGATTTCATTCCTCCTCACAATCTTTTCAGCATCTAACAATGCTGAGTAGACTCTTTGGTGAACTGTTCTCTTTCGTGGATTTCCATGACACCTTTCCTGCTTCTCTGAACACGCTTCTTCCTCTTGGCTGGCTCCTCTCTCTCCCATCATATCCTAATGAGAGGCATGCCCTAAGACTCAGCCCTCAGCCTCTTATTTCTGTGTTTATTCTCTCTTCTTCTGAGAAGGCCTGTTTCTGATGCTTTAACTATCTGTATTTTATAGTCCACAGGAATATAGATCATTTTATTGTCTACAGTTACAACCTTTCAATAACTTCCTACTCCAAGAAGAATAAAATGTCAAGTTTTTTTATGTGGCTTTCAAGGTCCCCATGATCTGGCTGCTGCCTTCATCTCCAGCTTCATACTGTGCTACTGTGTCCCTTGCTCAGTAGCTCCAAGTCACACTCTTTTCTGGCCATGTTACACGGCATGCCGGATCATGTTTGATCCCAGACTAGGGATCAAACCACGCCCCCGGCATTGAGAGCACAGAGTCCTAACCACTAGGCAACCAGGGAAGTCCCACCCTGGGTTTCTTTCTAGTCCCACAGCACACCAAGGTCTGTCCCACATCCAAACCTGCTTGTTCCCTCTTCCTAGATTGTTCTTTTTTCTACTTGGCCTAGCTGGTCCTATCCCATTGATCAGCTCTCAGGTTAACTGCCACTTCCTCAGAGTTTTCTTTGATCACTTAATTTCAAGCAGGCCACCCTTCATAGCGCTTGTAGGGGAGGAAGAAATTTTCCTCTACCCTTCAATGTTCTTCTGGCTAGTCTAAGAGTTAAACTGAGATGATACCGATTAATAGGAGAAAATCACACCAAAGTTTAATACCATTTATACATGAGAAAGGCCTAAGAAACAGTTATGAGCCAGAACGGCTGGAACCCTCACCTTAAAGGCAATCTTCAGCTAAAGACAAAAGAGGGTGTTGAGGGCAGTGGTTTAGGATCTCACAGGTAGGGGGAAGGCAATTGACATGGAAATGGAGAAGCAAATGTTTAATCAACAGATACTCGCTGAGCCAAGCAGAGAGGGTGGGACACAGAGGAATTTTAACCAACAGATATTGCTAGGTTTCTCCCCATTTAGAAACCTAGTTCATGCTGTAGTTATATATGGTGATAGCTCCCTGCCTAGAACACTTCCTCTACTTCTAAAGGCAATTAGGGGGAAGGTCAAATATTCTTCCTGAGTCTTTTGGGTCTTGATTGTTTTCAGCTGAAAATAATCCACATGCCAAAGAGATATTTTGGGTAACAAATTTTGCTCCTCTACACACTTATCATGAGTTGTAATTGTGTACAAACATTTTCCTCGTTAATTGTCTGTCTCTCTCTGTTGAGTATAAGATAAGCATATTGAGAGCTAAGTGTGACATCCGTCTTTTTCCTACGTTAGCCCCAGTATCCAGCATAGTGCCTAGCATAGAGTATGTGCCCATAAATGTTTGATGAACCAATAATGAGAATGGTTCTGAAATTTCAACTCCTACCCTGATTTCTTCCAGAATTCCCATCTCATATCTCCAGTTCCCTATTGGCCATTTACGTATGGATGACCCTGCTCTAATTTGTCATTTATCCAAAAATCATCTTACCTCAAAAACCTGCCCTCCTAAGTAGACAATGGACATGTGGACACAGCAGGAGAAGAGGAGGGTGGACATAGTGAGAGAGTGGCACTACATTGTGTGAAACAGGGAGCTAGTGGGAGCCTGCCGTATAGCACGGGGAGCTCAGCCCAGTGTTCTGTGACCACCCAGAAGCGTGGGGTGGGGGCGGGGGTGGAGGGGCGAGCGAGGTCCAAGAGGCTGTGACTGTGTGTGTACACAGAGCTGACCTACTTCCACTTCTTCGTACAACAGGAACTAACACAACATTGTAAAGCAACGATACTCCAATCAAAACCAAAGAAAAGCCCTCCTCTCCTCAGGATGACCTTATATGTCAATGTTATAGTAACCTCATCCAGGATTGAAACCTGGAAAGCACCTTTAACTCTGTCTTCTCCGCTGTCCCTTTAATCCTTCACCTGGTATAGCGCTTGAAGATATCTTCTTCTTCACATTCCGTAGCGACACCCGGGTTCAGAATGCTATTGCCTGTAGTCTCGTTCACTAAGTGAGCTCTGATTTTTTTTGTTTTTGTTTTTTACCATACGCCCTACCTAGCTTATTAATACATGAGCACTCAGCTTCCATGTGCCTTTATATGTTGCTGCTGCTAAGTTGCTTCTGTTGTGTCCGACCCTGTGTGACCCCATAGACCGCAACCCACAGGCTCCTCTTGTCCTTGGGATTTTCCAGGCAAGAGTACTGGAGTGGGGTGCCATTGCCTTCTCCTCCTTTATATGTTAGGTACATGTAATCCAAGGCTTCCCTGGTGACTCATATGGTAAAGAATCTGCCTGTGGTGCAAGAGACTTGGGTTCAATCCCTAGGTCAGGAAGATCCCCTGGAGAAGGGAATGGCAACCCACTCCAGCATTCTTGCCAGGAAAATTCCATGGACAGCAGATCCTGGCAGGCTACAGTCCATGGCGTCACAAAGGGTGAGATACAGCTGAGCGACTGAGCATGCATGCAATCCCCATTCTACTGCTTATTCTACTCTGTCTGCTTAGGCAATCCAGACATGCTTTATAATGCCTGCAGCATATCAAGAAAGTTACACTGTACAGCACAGGGAAGTATTCTCAGGATCTCGTAATAACCTATAATGGGAAACAATCTGAAAAAGAATAGATACATACACACGTAGATTTATAGTGGGTTTCCATGGTGGTTCAGATGGTAAAGAATCTGCCTACATTGTGGGAGACTCAAGTTCAATCCCTGTGTTGGGAAGATCCCCTGGAGAACAGAATGGTTACCCACTCCAGCATTCTTGCCTGGAGAATTCCATAGACAGAGGACCCTGGCAGGCTACAGTCCATGGGGTCACAGAGTCAAACAGGACTGAGAGAGTAATTGCATTGCATTGCATACATACATATATATATGTATATGTATATACATATATATATGTATAACTGAACCACTGTACTGTACACTTGAAACTAACACAATGTTGCAAATTAACTAAATTTCAATTTTTAAAAAGTTATCTCTCTGCACCTTTGCAAGTGTTCTCTCTCCCCGAAAATTCCCATTTCACCTGCCTTTGCCACAGGCTTATGTTGAAATTGTCATCTTCTCTGTGCAACTTTCCGACCTCCTTCCCCAACACACCTGTGCATCAGTGTCACCACACCACTGTCTTGACAAAATCAGTAAGTATTTGCCATCCCCTATCTTTCTTCCTGAAGTACTTTGTCTAGACACCCATTAGCAGGCAGAACACTGAATTATATAGATATCTCCATATTTTTATTTCTCCTTCTGGACCACAGGTCTCCAAGCACAGCTGGCAGTAAAAATGTTTAAGCACCTACCCACCTCCACATATAAACATGTATGTATAGTATTATATTACTGTATATATTATATTACTGTCCATATTATTGTATGTTATTATATATTACTGTATTATATATATTATGCCACATATATTACTGCAATATTGTATGTATTATAAAATGTGAAAACCAAAACTGAAACAAGATGAGCTAAAACAAAAAACTTATTAAAATTTCTAACATGGTTTTTATCCCTCCAAGGATATTATTTTGAACTCAACCCTGAGTTGTATGCACTCCTCCTTTTTGGATGTCTATAGTTGATACTATTGCCATAGCTCCAGCCTGTGGTAATATATCCCGCTGGTCACCCCTGTAGCACTCATTTGGCATTTCTAGTTCTTCTTGTACAACTATCTAATTTGAAATTAACCAAAAAAACTTTCATGATTATTTTCATGCAATAATATTTACTGAGTGGCCACAATATACCAGAAACTTTTCTGGGTCTTGGGGTCTCAGTAACAAACAAGAAAGATCAGGTCCGTGTTCTTATGAAGCTTTCATACTGGGATCAGGAGAGAGAGAGAAAGATAAACAAGATAATATTATCATAGAAGTATAACCTACTGGAAGATCTGCAGTGTATTTATTATACTAGTGAGAAAAAGGCTTTAGAATTAGGCAGACCTGGATTCAAATGCAGGGTTGACCCCATACAAGATCTGTGACTTAGGCAATGAACTTAATCATTCTAAGTTTGTTTTCTCATCTGTAAAATATGATTAATAATTTTCCTGTCAAAAGGGTACTTGTAAGAATGAATAAAGTATAAAATTTCTAGCATAAATGCCTGACCATTGATGTTATTAAAATATATTTTGCAAAATCTTCATAGTTCAGACAGCATATATGTTACAATATGATTCTATCTAAAAGTAATTCTAGAAATAGGACATGGGAATTCTTTTCTTGATTCACCTTAATTGGATAGATTTGAGGGTACACTTGACTGTGAGAGGCAATCGTTAAAGAAGGAATGTTCGGAGCTAATTATCTACTTAAGATCAGAAAAAATAATTGCTGTTGACAGTTCAGTTACCTGACAACTTTCCCAGAAGGTGAAGAATTGGCAGTTTACTGAATATTTGATGCCCTTGAGGCAGCCTTGAGTTCCGCAGATTAAAACCGAGTGGATAGAAGCAAACATAAAAGAAGAACAAAAGGAGCCCCAAATTGTCTTTCATGTTCAATCCCCTACCTTTCTGTATAAAAAGGGCTCAGCCTACAGCATAAAGATATTCATTTGCTTCCTGTGAATTTTCCATTTGAAAGGTGTACATGGATATGGCAAAGCACTTCACAGCCTCTCTTCCCAAACTGAGAAGTAGAAAACCACAGAGAAATAAAACCCAAATACCAACAGCAGGAACATTAAAAGGTTACAATACCCAAGTTCAGTTAAGCAAGAAGTAGTGACTGATTCGGCTTCCCAGGTGACTCAGAGGGAAAAGAATCCGCCTGCCAGTGCAGGAGACAGGAGCCGCCAGTTAGACCTCTGGGTCAGGAAGATCCCCTGGGGAAGGAAACGGCGACCCACTCCAGTATTCTTTCCTAGGAAGTCTCATGGACAGAGCAGCCTGGTGGGCCACAGTCCTCAGGATCACAGAGAGTCAGACATGACTGAGCGACTGAGCACGCAGCACACAAGTGAGTGATACAGAGGGCTTGTAAGTTCCAGTGTGACTTCTGAGCCTATTAACATATTAGTACTTGATGAAAAGTACTAACGATTGTGAATATGCACATTTAGGTGACAAAAGCACATTTAAAAGGCATGTTACCATTTGTTTAAAACCTTGCTCATAGGCAAGGTTTCCTTTGATTGCAGTTACATGATTTTTATTAAAACGTTTCATTTTCTAAAAGCATTTGAATCAGAACACATATGTCCATTGTATTATCTTACTAATCAATGTCTTTTGAATGTTCTGTAAAATACCTAGACAGCAAATCCACTCCTTTTCTCACTCTTATTCAACTTTTTAATTGTTTTTCCAAAAACCTGAATCTTAAAAAATAAAATTAAATAACAACTGCAGTGGTGAGTTAGCCAGAATTTTTCTGAGTCCTATCTGCCTTTGCCTGGTGATTCGTATATTTTAAATTTGGCTTCTTTTCACTCATCTATAAGGAAATAATTGATAAACATTCACACCTGCCAAAGAACTCTTCAGAGTTTTAATATTCATAAGCCTTAACCTTTATGCGTAATGTTTTGTCACCTATATAATTGTGCATTAAACTTCATAAATATTAGACCAGTCCTTTGAACTTCAGTCTCTCTAGGTCTGTCATGAGTGATCAACATCAGAAAACAGAAGGGAATAAACTAAAACTGTCCTTTCCTATTCCAAGGATGGTGGCTTATCTAGTAACTCATATAATGTTAGAAGAAAATTACCAATACTATCAACAATTCATTCCCATTGATAGGGTAACCAGATTCACCCTAAACATAAAACAACAAACAGAAGGTCGACTTTTATTTTTATTCATGAATACAAGAGAACCACCTGAAGTTCAGACATAGCCTGAGAAGATTTTAGTTATAGTACAGAGTTGAAGGAGAGTGCAATGCATCCACCACCATTTCATCTGAAGTCTCTGTTCATGTATTTTGACCACGTCTCAACAGCATACTTTAAATGAATGATGGTTTTATGTGATAGGAAACGATATATAGAAAAGTCATTAGTTAACCAGGAATTAAGGGAGAGAAAATACAGCATTAGCAATTTTATTTCCAGTCTCATCACAAAAGTGAGTTTTGACTCTGCACATACTAGTGTTAAACTTTATTAGTCATTTGAATATGTCATTAAGTATTCCTACTTAAATTAAATGTTTGGTGTGCATTAATTAAATTTATTAACATGATACTTTCCCACTTTTCCTTTCCATTGCCCTATTCCAGCCTCTCACTTTGACTCACCTGGATAATCACAATAGCCTCCTAACAGATCATCATGCCTGTAGTTACTCACAAGTCCAATCCAAAGTTATTATCACTGTCAGAATAGTAATAATAACAGCTGCTATCCTTGAAAGAGTATGTGTAATGTAGTGCTAGCTGTATTATGTGGAGTTTTAATTTAATCTTCACAACAGCTCTCTAAGGTCATTACCATTATATCCTTTTTTTACAGATGTGAACACTGAGGTGAGGTTAAGCAATTTGTTCAAAGTCAAATGCTGTTGCTGCTGCTGCTGCTAAGTCGCTTCAGTCGTGTCCGACTCTGTGCGACCCCATAGACGGCAGCCCACAAGGCTCCCCCGTCCCTGGGATTCTCCAGGCAAGAACAATGGAGTGGGGTGCCATTTCTTTCTCCAATGCATGAAAGTGAAAAGTGAAAGAGAAGTCACTCAGTCGTGTCCGACTTAGCGACCCCATGGACTGCAGCCCACCAGGCTCCTCTGCCCATGGGATTTTCCAGGCAAGAGTGCTGGAGTGGGGTGCCATTGCCTTCTCCGTCAAAGTCAAATAACTAGAAACAATAGCCTTTGAACAAGTTTTTCCTGTACTACCTTTAAAACATGTCCTGAGTCCTCTAATTCTATGTATACTCCATACACATTCTCGACATTGGCCAGGGCCACCTTTTTAAAAATATGAACCATATGATATCAACCCTGCTTGAAATCTCTTCTGATGGCTTCCCATTACAAGTAGAATAAAAACAAAATCCTCACCGTGGTCTACAAAGACAAATGTAATCAGACCCTTGCCTCCTTCTAGAACTTACTTTCATGCAGGTCTCCCATTTATTTATTTCAGTCCAGCCAAGCAGGCCTTCTGTCTGTTTTTGGAACACATCATGCTCATTCCCACAAGGGCCTTTCAATCTGCTCTTTGCTTTGACTGGAAGCCCTGGCCTCAGATATTCACATGGATCATCCCATCATGTAATTCATGTGTTAACTCAAACTTCATGTCGTTAGTGAAGCCCTCTTTAACCATCAAATTTAAAGCAGTTTACCTGTTTCTGCCAGTCATCATCATATTGCCCTGTTTTATTTTGTTCATCACTCTTACCTAAATTATCTAGAAAATGCCTTTGTGTGTGTTAGCATTCATCTCTCCTGTCTGTAGCTGAAAAGTCAGCACCATGAGAGCAGAGGTCTTGCCAATATACATCACTGCTTTGGCCCCAGTTACTAGAATAGTCCCTAGAACATAGGAGCTCGATAAATATTCATTGATTGCACCCAGTTTTGCCTGACTTTAGAGCACCGACTCTTAACCATATGCTAAACTGCTTCCTAAAGGGTAGGTTTCTTCACTTTACTTCTTTCTTCAAAAATCATCAGTATTGCCGTTGTCTACAAAATTAAGTTCCAGCTGCTCAGTTTTGCTTTCAAGGACTTTGACCTCTAGCGTGTCTTTCTATCTGACTTCCTCCTGCAGCCTACTTTAGGCATTATGTTTGAAATACAACAGGGGAATCTGAATACACCCTACACTTCCCCCACACCCTACACTCCCCCACACTCCTACCATTTCTACCTTTAAGATATTAGCTACATCCTTCACAATATTACAGGGGGTTAGGAAAGTTTTGTGTAAGAGGTGTGATTTGAGCTTGGCTGTGAAGGATGTAGCTAATATCTTAAAGGTAGAAATGGTAGGAGTGTGGGGGAGTGTAGGGTGTGGGGGAAGTGTAGGGTGTATTCAGATTCCCCTGAGTGATAAGAGCAATAGGGACAGCTTCTGTTCATAATATTTGGTCTCTTGCCCTCAGTTCTGGCAATTCTTCAGAGCCATAAAGGTGAAATATGAAGCCCCCTTTCCACTGCAATTGCATTTATGTTAATGAAGTGACTTTTGGAAAGCACCTGAAGACAGGGACTGGTTAACCTGGAGAATCAGTCAGGAATAGATGTTTGGAACTTTTAGTCTCACCCTCTGAATTCCTGGGAAGGGAGAGGGGCTGGAGGTTGTGTCAGTCTACGAGTGGTCAGTGGCCACCGATGGTTATAAGTTAATCAAGTGTGACCATGTAATGGAGTCTCCATAAACACCCAAAAGAAGGGAGTTCAGAGAGCCTCTAAGTTGGTGAACCTGTGGAGATGCTGGGAGAGTGAGGCAGAGAATGGAAGCTCCCGCCCTTTCCCCACACCTAGCCCTATGCCTCTCTTCTATCCGGCTGTTCCTAAGTCATACACGTTTATGATATACCAGTAAACTTATTTCAGATACCTAGAACAGTCAAGTTCATAGAGTCAGAAAGTACATTGGTAGATGCTGGGGGCTGGGGGTTGGGGTGGTGGGGATTGGGGATAGGGAGTTGATGTTTAATGGGGACAGAGTTTCAGTTTAAGAAGGGGACAGGTCCAGGAGGAGGCTGTTGGGAGAGTGTGCAACAATGTGAATATACTCGGTGACGCTGAGCTGCACACTTAAACATGTTACAGTGGTATGTTTATATTATGTGAATTTTGCCACAATAAAAAAGTTTATTTTTTTAAACAAATTAGAAAAATATATAATACACTGGTAATCTAGTAGGTAAAGTATTTGAGTTCAGTGAGCTGCTCTAGCAAATATTTGAACCTGGAGAGGAAGTTGTTGGCAATCTATCCTCAACCGTCAGCACAGGCAATTACCTGAGCTTGTGATTGGGGTCTGGTTGAGGGGGGTACCGTCTTGTAGGACTAAATCCTTAACCTGTGGAATCTGCTACTACCTCTGGGTAGATAGTGGAGAAGGAAATGGCAACCCACTCCAGTCTTCTTGCCTGGAGAACCCCATGGACAGAGGAGCCTGGAGGACTATAGTCCATGGGGTCGCGAGAGTCGGGCACCACTTAGTGACTAAACCGCTACCACCACGGGGCAGATAGTGTTAGAACTGAGCTGAATGCAGGGCACCTGCTTCATGTCAGAGAGCGGCTTTTCGGTGTGGGGAGCCTCCCCACCACACACACACGCTGAATTTAGTGCAGAACCCTTACCCTCTCAACTCAAAATGTTTCCCTCCACAATTTCCCCCATGGTGTTTTGTTGATCTTAAAACACTCAGCACAGTGTGGTGATTTAGTCAGTAAGTCGTGTCCGACTCTTGTGACCCCGTAGGCTGTACCCTGCCAGGCTCCTCTGTCCATGGGATTTCCCAGGCAAGAATACTGGAGCGGGCGGCCAATTCCTCCTCCAGGAGATCTTCCTGACCCAGGGATCAAAGCTGGGTCTCCTGCATCACAGGTGGATTCTTTACTGACTGAGCTACCAGGGAAACCCGTGTGCCTCACAATGAAGTTATCTATCGCTGTATCTGCCTCCAGACGCGTACCTCTTATTTTCCGTCACATTTCTGATGCAGGTTCTAGCACACAATGTCTACTCAACTGGTGAACTCAACTAAATATTTGCAGTTCTCCCATCCCTGTCAGCACTTACCTATGGACTTCCCTAGTGGCTCAGATGGTATTTACATTATTTTTTTTGCCTGTTGCTTTTTAATTGCTTTCATTTATTCAACTAGGGTATGTAATTTCCCCCCAGCTAGACTTCAAGGTTGTTGTTCAGTCGCTCAACTGCACCCTCCTCTTTGTGATCCCATGGACTGCAGCACACCAAGCTTTCTTGTCCTTCACCATCTCCTGGAGCCCGCTCAAACTCATTTCCATTGAGTTGGTGAAGCCACCCAACCATCTTATCCTCTGTTCTCCTCCTGCCTTCAGTCTTTCCCAGCATCAGGGCCTTTTCTGATGAGTCAGCTCCTCACATCAGGTGGGCAAAGTATTGGAGCTTCAACTTCAGCATCACTCCTTCCAATGAATATTCAGGATTGATTTCCTTTAGACTTCAAGGTAAGGAAGGCTTCTGTTTCTTTCTTTAAGATTTCTTTTTCCTTGCCCTTTCTCTTATCGACACTGCCTCCCTCCCCACCATTATTGACTCTTTACGCTTGCAAGTATACTCTGTTTATACAGTGAGTGAAGACTAGGCAAAGAAGTGAATAAAAAGACTTCCACTAGGGTTAGTCTAAGAAGTTAAAAAAAATTAGCATGAAAGCCCTCAACTAGTTTTTCCCTTTCTCTATTACAAATGGAATAGTAGGCAACTCAGGAGGAGGGAGTAGGGTAGCCCTGCACTGGGCTGCTAGCTGGAGGCAGGAACAGAGAACTAGAATCCCTTGGGTGATAATTTCTGGCAGATCCGCACAGAGGTTTAAGAGCAAAGAAAGGACAAAGCAGAATCAAGATACTACTCGCATTCTCTTCCCTGCATACTCCCCACGTCTCCCAGCCCAGAGACATGCACAGCTCTGGTATAAATAAATACACAATCTGATTTTTCCTTAACATTGTTCTTTCAAGTAACTACAGAAAGCTTAAAAATGGCTACTTGTCAAGAATAACCATTTGTTTGACAAATAACAACAACAACAACAAAAAACTATTGTGTTTATGAACTTTATTCATAACCCCAGAGGGAAAGAAGACTAACAAAATATTAGTGCAGTGATGAATATTTACTGATGAATTAAGAGGTTGCAGTGGCCACAATTCTTTGGCTTTTAAACATAAAATTGAGTCTGGACAGGCATCAATATTTAAGGCATCTTCTCTTTTTTAGCCCAAGATGGCTTATGACTTAGTCTAGATAAGTCAGACCAAACAGAAGTCTCCTGTGTTTTTCCAGAATAAACATTTCCCAGAGGCAGAACTCTGCCTTCAGCCCTGCCTATTAAAACACAAAGCTGCTTGAGTTTTTCTTATAAACATAAGGAAAAAGAAGAGCTGGAAGAGGAGAGGGAAAAACACAAGGCAAAAGTTTCTTAATGAATAAACTAAACATTGAGCCTCTGGAGGAAAACTAGCAGGTTTGATTGATTGTTTTTGTGTTCAGTGAGTTGTTTAATTCAGAAAGACCTCTCCAGCCACAGACAAAAGCAACAAACACACAAAACTAAAAACAACAGAAATTGGAGAAGTGACTCAGCCTCTGAAGACTATCTAGAACAACCATAAACTGATTAAGTTCTAGTCAAATGACCCTCTGACAAGTAAGAAAAACCAAACAACAACAAACAAAGCAATACAAAAAAAAAACAACATAGCCATCATCAAGATGTCCAAGCATGTGCAATAAAATCTCCAAGGAGACTTTTCTGGATCCAGACTGTAAAGCAGAGGAAGCAAAAGAATGATGAATAATGAACAGTGAAGCATGTCAATCTGTGGTTGCTAAAGAAAGAAATTTTACCCTGGGAAGTCAGGAACAGTCTCTTGATAACTTAGTATAATTATTTCATCAGCCAGTAGAGAATACTTTTGATTGGAATAGGTCTTTAATATACCAGAAGAACTGCTTAAAGTACAGTAAATAGAAGAACTGTTTAAAGTACAGTAAATAGCAATAGCTTTTTAAAAAGTCTGTCTTTTTGGTTACTAATGCAATCGTTTCATGGAAGTAGGCTGTGGTCTATTCATTTTTTCATACAGTGAACAAATTGACATATTTTACGTCGACTCTAGATAAATAATATTTTCACATAATAGTCTCCTATAATCTATAACTATAATCTATAATTGGCAACTAAGTACCTAATCCAATGCCCCACTCCTTGAGGTATCTTTGATTGTCATGCTACAAATATTGCCTTATTTACATATAATATCTTTCTTTGCACGGTAGAAAAGTTCCTTTTTGTATATAACTTACAAAAGCCTCTTTAAAGCAAATACATTGAAATTGTGGCTAATCAGAAAATATTAAGCCAAACCTTAATAACTCAGAAATGGTATAAGCCACTTGAACATACTGATGTCAAGGTCATTTGGAGAGAGAAGGTGGTTTAGCCACTTAAGTCCCCTTCCGCCAGGGTCCTCTGTCCAGGGGATTCTCCAGGCAAGGATACTGGAGTGGGTAGCCATTCCCTTCTGCAGGGGATCTTCCCAACCCAGGGATCAAACCCATGCCTCCTAAACTGCAGCTGGATTCTTTAGCACTGAGCCAGAGAGGAGACAAACACACAAACACTTCCTCAGACAGATTTTGTGGAAAAATGGATTACACTTGTATTTTACAGAGTAGGTGATATTATTAAGAAGATTGAAATCCATCAAATTAAAAAGTTTCCTTAGAACTGAGTGAAATAATGTATTTAAAGATCTGAAAGTTGGATATCTAATCCATTTGGTTCTCAAAGTTTCTGAATTCTAATACGGAAAGGCATTTGCTGTTAGACCAAGAATATGGAGGTTACAGTGGTATAATTCAAAGCACAGTAAATAGTAAGTGAACTGTATCAAAATCACCTGGAGTATTTAGCAGGAAGACTGATATCATCAATGACACTTGAGAAACACTGATTTAGGTATTTGTTTCGGGTTATTCCCTTGATGCTCAAACAAGTCTTTGTAACCTCTCTGTGTGAAAAGTTACTAAATATGCTAAATTTATGTGTTGCCTTGTTCTCAAATGACAGCAACAAATAACTTACTTCATGGGATTTTTAAAAATAGTACATTTTTGTACTTTGCAAACCCCAATATCCATTTTCTACTCTTATTTATGTAAAGGTCAAGGCCTTCAGGGAACTTCGATAAAAAAAGGTTTGTTGAGATATAAATTGGTAAAGTATTGATACTATTTTAAGCTATAATTTCCTAGACGGCAGAGAATGTTTAACTGAACCATGGACATATGGGAAAATCTTTACAAAGACAAACAAACTTTTTGATGATGACTATTATCAAAAATAGAAAAGTGCAGTTTAATATTGACTCAGTAGAATATGAGAAACACTAAATGAATGTTTATTTATACTCCCCACACAAAAGCCAGTTAACAGTTTTTGCTGAGCATGGGAAAAAAAAAAGGTTCAGAGAGTCGTGGTTTACAATAAGCTCCAAAACTTTCTGTGTCTTTCTGGTGAACTTAATTATCACAGTGTCTTTTAAACCCCATATGGGCAATTTCTATTGATTATAATGCTGCCTACTGCTGAGAGCAAAACCGATCCACTGCGTGCTCCAGAGTGGATAATCCTTGCCAGCAGGTCACTTACGCCTCCCAAAGCTTCCTTTTAACACAGTTAATGATGATGATGATGGTGGTGGTAATAATAATAATAATAATCCTTAATGCTTACTCAATACATTCTACTAAGATAGCTGGAAAATTAAATAGGTTTCTTTATAGTTCTAATTCAATACATGAATTTGGATTCTGGTCACCTAAACATAGGGCTTCACCTGCAGTGGAGGAGACGAAAGTTCAATCCCTGGGTCAGGAAGTTCCCCTGGAGGAGGGCACAGCAACCCACCTCAGCATTCTTGCTGGGATAATCCCATGGATAGAGGACCGTGGCGGGCTACAGTCCACAGGGTCTCAAAGAGTCAGGTACAACTGAGCAGGCACACACGCATCTAAATATGTACTTCTTGCTTGCTTTTTTGTTTGTGTGTTTAAGGAGCCACTGAAACACTGCTGACTAAATGGGCTTGGCACAAAAATGTTTTTTATACTCTAGAATGGCCAGTTCAATAATCTCTGCCTCCAATGCTACCCCAAAACTACTATAATAAAACAGAATGGATTTATTTTTGCCCTTTTCAGCTATTTCAGTCCCTGAAGTGGTCACCAGTAGCTCCTTTCATTAATCATACAATATTATAAATTCACATACATTCAAACCCCTGGAGCTACTTTAGGATAAGCAGATTTCAGGAAAATCCCATGGACAGAGGAGCCTGGTAGGCTACAGTCCATGTGGCCACAAAGAGTTGGACACAACTGAGCGACGTTCCTGTTCCTGTACTAATTTTGAGATCTGAGTAGAAATTTCTTAGTTCTGTATCACTTCATGGATATGACAATCATAATCAGTTTCTACACACAAAGTATGAGCAATTTAGAGATCTAAAATTAGTGTGAGCAAATTATTTAAATGAGTGTTGTGTAAGAGATTAATCAGGTCACATGAATTACTAGAGTGTCCAAATCCAAGTTCTTACTTATTTTCTTCTCCACTAATTGTCTAACCAAAGGTAGCACAAATTGTATTTAGTGAATTTATAGATAGTATAGTGGTTTATTTCCAAACCCACAGTGATCTAGCATTCATAACTGAATTTAAATATTTTTGTCCGTTTTCTGACTGAAGGTTTTTTCAAAAATAATATTCCCTAAAGTTTAGCATTGCTGTTTTTGCTTTAGTTGCTAAGTCATGCTCAACGCTTTTGTGACCCCATGGACTGTACTCTGCCAGGGTCTGCTGTTACATGGGATTTCCCAGGCAAGAATACTGGAGTGGGTTGCTATTTCCTTCTCTAGGGGATCTTCCCGACCCAGGAATCTAAACTGTATCTCCTGCCCTAGCAGGTGGGTTCTTTGCCTCTGAGCCACCAGGGAAGCCCTAAAGTTGAGCATACAGTGGAGAATTAATAAACATCATCAGTCAATAGGAACATGAACTAGATGACTTTGTCTTGCTAATCGTATGTTTAATAACTTGGTTTATGGCCTCTACATACAAACCCTTATTACATGTCCTTTCAGTCAAGCAAAACTGGGACAATTTTGAAGCTTACAATTTAGTTTCAGCTATTTTTACATCCTAGAAATCCTATGAAACTGTTTATCTGTCCCCAAAATATAAGAAAACCTAAACACAACCAGTCTATTCTAAAGGAGATCAGTCCTGGGTGTTCTTTGGAAGGAATGATGCTAAAGCTGAAACTCCAGTACTTTGGCCACCTCATGCGAAGAGTTGACTCATCGGAAAAGACCCTGATGCTGGAAGGAATTGGGGGCAGGAGGAGAAGGGGACAACACAGGATGAGATGGCTGGATGGCATCACTGACTCAATGGACGTGAGTTTGAGTGAACTCCAGGAGTTGGTGATGGACAGGGAGGCCTGGCGTGCTGCAACTCATGGGGTCACAAAGAGTTGGACATGACTGAGTGACTGAACTGAACTGAAACACAACCCCACAAACATCCATGTCATTTATATATCATTTCTATCTAAATTCCTTTAAATACTATACTATAAAATATAATTGCCTTTATGGACAAAGTTTGACTTGCAATTTGGAGTAGGTGTTGATTTCTGGCTTTATTGTAGTTTTAACATTATGAACTTTTAAAAAGGTTTTTTTATATATATCTCTAAATACTGAAAAACTATAAGATGCACTCTACAATTGTAAACCCTTTAGCATGTAGCGGTCAGGAGTTTTCCTCTTTCACATTCCAAGAAAGATTACCAGTACTTAGTGGAAAAAATGGTTATAGCTCATAATCTCTACTGTTACATCAACTTCTAAGCCAATATAAAGTTATATATACCTACATCTCAGGCAAGAAATATAGATCTTCTCATAGTTTCCATAAAGAAAGGCAAGATCCAGTGAGGTAGCAGGCAAACTGTACATCATAAAACATGCAGTTGAATAGTGAACAAATTTCAGATTTGGCAGATCACCTAGTAGGTGTTGGGAGACATGTGCACGCTAAATCTCTTCAGTCGTGTCCAACTCTTTGCAACCCCATGGACCATAGCCTGCCAGGCTCCTCTGTCCATGGGATTCTCCAGGCAAGAATACTAGAGTGGGATGCCATGTCCTTCTCCAGGGGATCTTCCTGACCCAGGGATCAAACGTGCATCTCTTATGTCTCCTGCACTGGCAGGCGGGTTCTTTATCACTAGCACCACCTGGGAAGCCAGGTGGGAGGCATATCAGCTTTCAAAACTAGCTAGGATCAGAGAGACTCTTCCTAGGTAACAAATATTTCCAAGTCCCACCACTCTTACCTTCTGCTTCCCTTTAAAAAAAAAAAAAAAAAAGCCAAGAAGACAGAAAGTGAAGTTGCTCAGTCATGTCCAACTCTTTGTGACCCCATGGACTGTAGCCTATCAGGCTCCTCCGTCCATGGGATTTTCCAGGCAAGAGTGCTGGAGTGGATTGCCATTTCCTTCTTCAGAGAATCTTCCTGACCCAGGAATCGAACACAGGTCTCCCGCATTGTGGGCAGACGCTTTACCATCTGAGCCATCATAGAAGCAGACAGAATGCAGGCATAAATGTTACAATGTTAATGCATTTGGCACTATTACACAAATTTGGGAGAAAATAAAAAGCGAGTCAAAAACTAATTGAGGGTGTTTATATAACAGAACTGTACATGACCAAGTATGTTACCACAACATTTTACATTTAGTTTTCTGGAGCCTCAGGCAGGCTTAAAGTCTAGAATGGGCCTGTTCTCTAGAAAATCCTTTTCAAGATCTTTTATCTTTACCAAACAGGATTATTTCCACCTCCATCACATGGCTCATGAGTACTAGATAACACATGCCTACTCCGGCTTAAGATACTTGAAAATTAGGCAAATGGGGCCATGATTATTATTCAGTGGGTTTGAATTTCACTGTACTAATTTTGAGTGAATGAAGAGCATTTAAACAACTCTTTCCTGTTTCATTTTTGTGGTTTTCTTCTGTTTCTCCTTTCCCTTTCTTGAGCTCTTTCTTTTGATAACAGGCAAGACATTCACTTTAAGTGAAGGAAGGGAATAGTGTGGGGAAGACCATTTCTGCCCCAATTTCAATTTCTGGGTTCAAATATACTATGCTATGACCCACTACTTTACCTTTAATTTATGCTTTAGCTTCTTAATGAATAGCTGATTTGTAGCTCATCAAATTACTCTCTCCTCTTCCAAGACATAAACTGTACTGTGAAGTTCTCAGCTACTAGTGGCTTAGAAGGGAGGGGTGTGTGTGTGAGAGAGAGAGAGAGAGAGAGAGAGACAGAGACAGAGACAGAGACAGAGAGAGTCACTAAGCTGTGTCTGACTCTTTGTGGCCAGGCTCCTCTGACCATGGAATTCTCCAGGCAAGAATATTGGAGTGGGTAGCCATTTCTTTCTCCAGGGGATGTTCCCAACCCAGAGATCGAACCCAGATCTCCTCCACTGCAGGTGAATTCTTTACCTTCTGAGCCACCAGGAAGCCCAAAGGAGAGGCCGCATCCCCCCTCCAAAATAGGCTCTTGCCTATTTACAAATATCTTGTGTTGAGTTCCTAATATTTGCAGAGTACTTTTACAAATATCTTGTGTTGAGTTCGTAATATTTGCAGAGTACTTTGTTCTCATTGCTGTTCTAGATACACGTTTGATCAGTGAGGGGTGACAGAAGGCGGAGGTGGTGCTACAGGCGTCTGGTATAAGCTTGGAAGCTGAATGCCACACAGAGAGAAAGACACTCCATCTAAGAGGGCAAGCCAGGCATCATTCTGCAGCCTGTAACACTGGGTTGGGGAGCGAGCCAGCAGGAGTCTTCTCTAGGGCTGGCGGGGTCCAGGTACCCTGGAGGCTCACTGTTCACGGAGGTCATGGGCAGCTGCGGCAGCAGTGGCCCCTGGGCTCAGCACACATCATTCAGGGCCTTGCGGGCAAACTCAGGCAGGACGAAGGCTGCCCGGTGCACATCAGAATTGTAGTATTTCAGTTGCATCTGTCCCACCTGCTTCTGTGTCAGCTGCCTCAGGGGCTCCAAGAAGTTGGGGCTTGGATATTTGCTGCACAGCATGAAGCCAGTTTAGGATCCCCTGGAGAAGTGCATAGCAACCCACTCCAGTATTCTTGCCTGGAGAATTCCATGGACAGAGGAAGCTGGCAGGGTACAGTTCCTGGGGTCGCAAAGAGTCGGACATGACTGAAACTAATCAGCTCGCATGGAGGAACGCACATGAAGCCGATTTGGCTGCTGGGGTAGGTGGGGATGGTGCACAAAGCATGCCCAGAAAGAGTGATTTGCAGAACTACCAGCATCTCCTTGATGAGGTCCAGGTTCAGCCACTAACACTCACCCTGGCAGCAAAGGATGCCATCCTCTTTCAGAGATGAGCCAGTAATAGGACTTCTTCATGAGCTGGTAACAGGACTTCTTGAAGAGGTTCTCAGCAGGGCGCAGAGGGTCTGAGGAGTCAGTGATAATGATATCAAAAGCACCCTGGCTATGCTTCATGCCCATCACCCACGGATAGGGTGAGCTTTGAACTGGAGCAGTGAAGGGTCATGGGCGTCCCTGGTAGCTCAGCAGGTAAAGAATCCATCTGCAATGCAGGAGACCCCAGTTTGATCCCTGGGTTGGGAAGATCCCCTGGAGAAGGGATAGGCTACCCACTCCAGTATTCTTGCTGGGAGAATCCCATGGACAGAGGAGCCTGGCGGGCTACATAACACAGGGTCACAAAGAGTCAGCCACGACTGACAGACTCAGCACAGTACAGCACTTTCAACGGCCATGCCCGGCAGGAACTGCTTAAGAGACTTGAATGACATGGCCCTCGTTCTCCCACTGGACCACTGACTCCACGGAGGAGTGCTGCACCACTTCCCGCTGGACACCCCCAGCCTCACCCCCGAGGATCAGCACCTCGCCTGGACTGGCGTGGCTGCACAGGGGCTAGTTGCCTTTCATCACCTGGTAGGAGAACTTATTCCTCTCAGGTACTGGATGACAGATGACGCCATCCAACGGCATCACAGAGCACGTTGCCATAGCTCTTACTGAGGAACACAAGGCTCTCCTGGTACCGCAAGCACTGATGATGTAGCAGCTGCTCCACCCGCAGGACCTGGCCGGGCTATACGCTGCAAGTCTCCTGAATTAGCCTTCGGGGAGGACGGTGGGGCAGTCAGAGGTGGGACTCCATGGCTGGCGAGGAGGTGGGCGAGGGGATATCTTCCAGCTCCGCCTGCACCTCGCCCCTTGCTGCTTCCCCACTAGCATCCTAACACCGCCCACATCTTAACAGCTCCTGCACCCTCACCCCAGGGGTGGGGCGGGACTGCCGGTCAGGGGAGAAATCCAAAATCTCTTTGCAGACTGGTTTGGTATTTTTCTTTCTCCTAAATGTTTATTCTAGACGTTTTTTCTCCTAGCCGTCAATCCAAAGGAAATCAGTCCTGAATGTTCATAGGAAGGACTGATGCTGAAGCTGAAACTCCAATACTTTGGCCACCTGATGGGAAGAACTGACTCCTCGGGAAAGACCCTGATGCTGGGAAAGATTGAAGGCAGGAGAAGAGGGGGACAACAGAGGATGAGATGGTTGCATGCCATCACCGACTCGATGGACATGAATCTGAGCAAGCCCTGGGAGTTGGTGATGGACAGGGAAGCCTGGCGAGCTGCAGTCCATGGCGTCGCAGAGTCGAACATGCCTGAGCAACTGAACTGAACCGAACAGAGACGTTTATTATCATTCACATTCTCCCCCACCGTCTCCAGATCACTGTCTCACTTCTGTATGACATAATCCCATCCTAACACTTCTAGAAATATCCACTAGAGAGCACAAGAGGTGCTGTGTCCACCTATCCAGCAAACACTTTTAATACAAAATTGTGAAAATGGTATTTCATTACCAGAAAATACACCTGTCCTGAAGAGTTCTGACAAAACATGGTCTACCTGAGGAAGAAATGGCAACCCACTCCAGTATTCTTGCCTGCAGAGCGTGGTGAGCAGTATGAAAAGGAAAACAATGTGACACCTAAGATGAGTCCCTCCCCCACCCTCCCACACCAGGTCAGAAGGTGTCCAATATGCTACTGGGGAAGAGCAGAGGGCAATTACTAATAGCTCCAGAAAGAATGAAGTGGATAGGCCAAAGTGGAAATGCTGCTCAGTTGTGGATGTATCTGGTGGTGAAAGTAAAGTCTGATGCTGTAAAGAACAATATCGCATAGGAACCTGGAATGTTATGTCCATGCTGCTAAGTCACTTCAGTCGTGTCCAACTCTGTGTGACCCCATAGACAGCAGCCCACCAGGCTCCCCTGTCCCTGGGATTCTCCAGACAAGAATACTGGAGTGGGTTGCCATTTCCTTCTCCAATGCATGAAAGTGAAAATTGAAAGTGAAGTCACTCAGTCGTGTCCGACTCTTAGTGACCTCACAAACTGCAGCCTACCAGGCTCCTCCGTCCATGGGATTTTCCAGGCAAGAGTGCTGGAGTGGGGTGCCATGTAAATGACATGGTCAAGCAGGAGAGGGCAAGAATGAATATTGACATTTTAGGAATCAGTGAACTAAAATGTATGGGAATGGCAAATTTAATTCAGATGACCATTGTATCTACTACTGTGGGCAAGAATCCCGTAGAAGAAATGCAGTAGCCCTCATAGTCAACAAAAGAGACCAAAATACAGTACTTGGGTTCAGCCTCAAAAATGACAGAATGATCTCAGTTCTTTCCAAGGCAAGTCATTCAACATCACGGAAATCCAAGTCCATGCCAAAACTACTGAAACTGAGGAAGCTGAAATTGACTGGTTTATGAAGACCTACTATACCTTCTAGTGTCCATACTTAGTCACTCAGTTGTGACCCCATGGACTGCAGCCTGCCAGGCTCCTTTGTCCATGATTCTCCAGGCAAGAATACTTACTTGAGTGGTTGCCATTTCCCCCTCCAGAGGATCTTCCTGATTCAGGGATCAAATGAGTATCTCTTCCATCTGAACCACTGAACCACCTGGGAAGCCCACAGTGTCTTCTAGAACTAACACCAAAAAAAAAAAAAAAAAAAGAAAGAAAGATGTCCTTTTCATCATAGGGGATTGGAAGGCAGAAATAGAAAGTCAAGAGATATGCAAAATAACAGGCAAGTTTGGCCTTGGAGTACAAAATGAAGCAGGGGAAAGGCTAACAGAATTTTGTCAAGAGAATAGGCTGATCACAGCAAATATCCTTTTCGAACAACCCATGAGACAGCTGTACACATGGACATCACCAGACAGTTAATAGTGAAATCAGATTAATTATGGAAAGATGGAGAAGCTGTATACAATCAGAAAAACAAGACCTGGAGCTGACTGTGGCTCAGATCATGAGCTCCTTATTGCAAAGTTCAGGTTTAAATTGAAGAAGGTAGGGGAAAACACTAGTCCACTGAGGTATGATCTAAATCAAATCCTCATGATTATAAAGCTGATGTGATGAATAGATTCAAGGTATTAGATCTGGTAGACCAAGTGCCCAAAGAACTATGGACAGAGTTTCATAGCACTGTACAGGAGGCAGGGACCAAAACCTTCCCAAAGAAAAAGGAATGCAAGAAGGCAAAGTGGTTGTCTGAGGAGGCCTTACAAATAGCTGAGGAATAAAAAAAAAAAAAAAAAGGCAAAAGGCAAGGGAGAAAGGGAACAATATCCCCAACTGAATGCAAAGTTTCAGAGAATAGCAAAGAGAGACAGGAAGGTCTTTTTAAAAGAACAATGCGAAGAAATAGAGGAAAACAATAAAATGAGAAAGACTAGAAATCTCGTTAAGAAAAATGGAGATATTAAATGAACATTTCATGCAAAGATGGGCACGATAAAGGACAGAAATGGTAAGGACCTACAGAAGCAGAAGATATTAAGAAGAGGTAGAAAAATACACAGAAGAACTATACAAAAAAGATCTTAATGACCCAGATAACCACGATGGTGTGATCACTCACCTAGAGCCACACATCCTAGGATGTGAAGTCAAATGGGCCTTAAGAAGCATCACTGAAAACAAAGCTAGCAGAGGCAATGGAATTCCAGCTGAGCTATTTAAAATCCTAAAAGATGATGGTGTTAAAGTGCTGCACTCAACATGCCAGCAAATTTGGAAATGTCAGCAGTGGCCATAGGACTGGCAAAGGTCAGTTTTCATTCCAGTCCCAAAGAAGGTCAATTCCAAAGATCAAACTACTTTACAATTGTGCTCATTTCACACACTAGCAAGGTCATGCTCAAGATCCTTCATGCTAGGCTTCAGCAGTACATGAACCAAGAACTTCCAGATATACAAACTGAATTTAGAAAAGGCAGAGGAACCAGAGATCAAATTGCAAACATCCACTGGATCTTGTAAAAAGCAAGAGAATTCCAGAAAAGCATCCACTTCTGCTTCATTGACTACACTAAACCCTTTGACCATGTGGATCACAACAAACTGGAAAATTCTTAAAGAGGCAGGAATACCAGACCCTTATCTGTCTCTTGAGAAACCTGTCTGCAGATCAAGAAGCAACATTTAGAAACGGACATGGAACAATAGACTGGTTCAAAATTGGGAAAGGAATACAACAAGGCTGTATGTTGTAAGCAACCCTGCTTATTTAACTTCTGTGCAGAGTACATCATGCAAAATGCCAGGCTGGATGGAATCAAGATTGCTGCAAGAAATATCACCAACATCAGATATGCAGAAGATTCCACTCTAATGGCAGAAACTGAAGAGGGACTAAAATCCTTCTTGATGAGGGTGAAAGAGGAGAATGAAAAAGCTGGCTTAAAACTCAGCATTCAGAAAACCAAGATCATGGCATCCAGTCCCATCATTTCATGGCAAATAGAAGGGGAAAAAATAGAAGTACTGACAGATTTTATTTTCTTGGGCTCCAAAATCACTGCAGACAGTGACTGCAGCCATGAAGTTAAAAGACGCTTGCTCCTTGGAAGGAAAGCTATAATAAACCAAGACAGCATATTAAAAAGCAGTGACGTCAGTTTGATGTCAAAGGTCCATATAGTCAAAACTATAGTTTTTCCAGTAGTCATGTACAGATGTGAGAGTTGGATCATAAAGAAAGCTGAGACCTGAAGAATTGAGGCTTTCAAATTGTGGTGTTGGAGGAGACTCTTGAGAGTCCCTTGGACAGCAAGGAGATTAAATCAGTCAATCCTAAAGGAAATCAGCCCCGAATATTCATTGGAAGGACTGATCCTGATGCTGAAGCTCCAATACTTTGTTCAGCTGATGCGAAGAGACCCTGGTGCTGAGAAAGATTGTATCCAAAAGGATAAGGGAGTGGCAGGGAATGGAATGGTTAGATGGCATCACCAACTCAATGGACATGAATTTGAGCGAACTCTGGGAGACAGTGGAGGACAGAGAAGCCTAGCGTGCTGCAATCCATAAGGTTTCAAGAGTCAGACACAACTTAACGACTGAACAACAACAAAAACAGAATAAAATTACAGCCTTAACTGTGAAGATGAAAAGCCTTATGAACTTCCATTTACCACTGCGTACCTTGACCAACTCATAGTCAGTGTTGTGAAGACCAAGACAATGTCATGAAGACCAAAATGAAGACCATTTTGAGCTGGACAGAGTACATTGCCAAGGATGCAGGACTCCCTGTGTTAAAACTGGGAAAGGAGTTGCAAACCAGTGGGTTTGATCAAGTGAAGACCAGCTGAATGTAGTGGATAGTGCTGCTGTCAAGAAAACCAAAGCATCTTACCTCCTTTCTGCTGGAACATACCTTTCTCATTAAACTTTAAATCATTAATGATTTCTTCTCTTACTACATAACATTGCTTCCTACCTGGTGCTACTATCTCCTCAAAACCAACATTTTGTGAACTCTGGGTTTTTGTTATTGTTGTTGCTGTTTTGACCAAAAGCTACTAATTTCTTTTTAAATGGTCATCTTCAAGACTCTCTCTAAACTATTTTATTTAATGATTCTTTTACAATGTAAGTCAATAGATAGGTATTCCATGATAATTTCTGGTATCATGGTACCATAATTCCATTTCCTTCTTCTTCATCTCAACAATGAAAGTAGCTGGAATTTTGCTATCTCATGACAGTTGCACACCAATTACATTTATCTTGCTGTGACAACAATCGATATTGTTGCCCTTTCTTGATTAGAAAATGGAGGCTAAGTGGAATCAGTGTCTGGTGTAGGTTTTAGCGGGCTTACTTTGTGGATCAGTTGATAAAGAATTCGCCTGTAATACATGCCTGTAAAGCAAAAGACCCAAGTTTGATCCCTGGGTTGGGAAGATCCCCTGGATAAGGAAATGGCAACCCATTCCAGTATTCTTGCCTGGAGAATCCCGTGGACAGAGAATCTTGGCAGGGTACAGTATATGGATCACAAGAGTCAGACATGACTTAGCAACCAATCCAAACCATAGGTTGTAGAACTAGTCACAGGATAAGATGACTGCCTATCATGGCCTTGGCTTTCCATATTAATAATGACACTCCATTTTCTAGCCTATCTGTCAAATATACCTAACATCTATAAGCACAAAAGAAATGTGACCTAAAGTTTGTAGATTAAAAGATCTACTGGAAAACATTTTCTCAGCCCTGTCTTGTGCATAGCTTTGATAGTTTCATGGTTGACTTTTCTAATTACTCTCATGAGACCATAAAATCCAACTCTCTGACAGAATGCTATTGGGTTGCTTTCCTTTATTTTTACCTTGGATGTGCCATTTGTGTTTTAAACGTTCATGGTAAGCATTACTCAGAATGTATATTCTCATAATATTAAAAAAAAAAATTGTCAGGGCCTGAAAAATGAGGTGGGGAGAAATAGCAGTCCTGAATTTTTTTTTACTTAAAGCACCCATGATCATAGATTGAATTTCAGACCACCAAACCAAACAATTTTTCTTCAAAATTGAAGTTAAAATCCTCTTTATTTTTTCCTCTGTTTGCCATTCAAGGAAAAAATATGTGCTAGCAATCCATAATTCACTTTATTGGAAGAAATTTCTTGGGAATTATATTCTAGAAATGACTAGTCAGGCAATTCTAGAATCTATAATAAAGTCATTTCAAAGGAATTTTCCAAATAAAGCCTTCTCACTTTGAAGAATGGCATTGCTTTAGTCCAATTCACACAATGAAAAGAAAATAAAGCCATAGGAATACATGCAAGCTTTGATACAAACTAATGGCCTGGAATCAAGACACAAACTTGAACAGTTTATTGGGGAAAATATCTGCAAAGTTAAAGTATTCACAGAGGCAGTAGCTTCAGATGTGAAGAAGAAAATATCAGAACGAAAATCACTGAAATACAGACTTATTGTTCAGCTTTAACTGCCTACAGGGCAGTTTTTATTTGAATTCGGTTCATCCTAGAAGATTCCAAACTGGGAGTTCACTGAACCCTAACTTACAAAGAGAACTGACAGGCAGTCAAGTACATTTCACTCCAGTCTGTTAGAGCTGATGTTGCCTTCATGGATTTATGCTACCCTTGGGGATGCGTATATCTGTCTATCTCTACAGCTCACCCCAACTGTAAGGAAATGAGTATAAACAATATAGATGTCCAAACTACAGGTATAATGCATGAGTTATTAACAACTTTAACTCCTCAGTTTTATTTCTCATAAGTGTCTGGCTTAGATTTACACACACAACAGAACTATCCAACTGTTGTTGTAAGTAACATGCATGTTCCTAAGAATTCTCATAATGTGCCTCTTTATTTAACATTGTTGCCTTAAGATTTACAAACTATATGTTGCTCAAACCAGAGTCCTATTAAACTGTAACTTTAAAAGTACAACAAAACACGCCCAGTCTTGCATGACTGATTGGCAAGATGAAAGGTCTTGTAGGGGCAGGAAATTTTTTCCATTTTGTGTGAAAGTCCTATAATGCGCAGAGTGCAGCTGCCAATGTTTCTGAATCACCATTGTCTCACTGATCCTACCTATATGTAAGTTATCCACAATAATCTTCAGAATTGTAAAGAAAGTAAATATGGCATGGCTTGTAGGTACATGGGAGAAAATTCTATCACATTTCTGCAATGTATATTCCATACAAGAACAGTATGTTATTATATCTCAGACTCATTAATTAAAGTTTAGAAAAACTCATCAGTTTTTACCTGTGTGCTATGCTTAGTTGCACAGTTGTGTCCAGGCTCCTCTGTCCACGGGGATTCTCCAGGCAATAATATTGGAGTGAGTTGCCATGCCCTCCTCCAGGGGAGCTTTCCAACTCAAGGATCAAACCCAGTTTTCACGTATGTCTTTCTTCTATATTTAGTGTGTGTGATGGTGCAAACTTTGAACTCAGTAAAATATTTTATCAGTTATACTCATTATTTTATTCCCTACTATATGTAGTATTTTTAAGCTGCTGTGGTTGTTCAGTCGCTAAGTCATGTCCCAATCTTTGTGACCCTATGAACTGCAGCATACCAGGCTTCACTCTCTCCTGGAGTTTGCTCAAACTCATGTCCATTGATTCAGTGGTGCCATTCAACCATCTCATCCCATGAACAGTATGAAAAGGCAAAAGAGCTATTGCTTTTTTCCTGTATCTTTCTATCAAAAAGAATGTTGATCATATTTAGGCTTTTAATATTTCATATCTGCTTGCTACAATTGTATCTTAGCCTGTATTGCTGCTTCATTTCTATTTCATTCGATTATATTTTGTTCATAGCTACTAGAAAATGATTATATACATTAGATAATGTGATCTAATCAGCTTTCCATTTGATAGCATGTCTCTAAATGTGATTTAATTACTTTTTCATATGATACATTAGGACAATTGTCTGACAGGACCGCACAATCAGTTCAGTTCAGTCGCTCAGTCGTGTCTGACTCTGCGACCCCATGAATCACAGCACGCCAGGCCTCCCTGTCCATCACCAACTCCCGGAGTTCACTCAGAATCACGCCCATCGAGTCAGTGATGCCATCCAGCCATCTCATCCTCTGTCGTCCCCTTTTCCTCCTGCCCCCAATCCCTCCCAGCATCAGGGTCTTTTCCAATGAATCAACTCTTCACATGAGGTGGCCAAAGTACTGGAGCTTCAGCTTTATCATCATTCCTTCCAAAGAAATCCCAGGGCTGATCTCCTTTAGAATGAACTGGTTGGATCTCCTTGCAGTCCAAGGGACTCTCAAGAGTCCTCCAACACCACAGTTCAAAAGTATCAGTTCTTTGGTGCTCAGCCTTCTTCACAGTCCAACTCTCACATCCATACATGACTACTGGAAAAACCATAGCCTTGACTAGACAGACCTTAGTCAGCAAAGTAATGTCTTTGCTTTGGAATATGCTACCTAGGTTGGTCATAACTTTTCTTCCAAGGAGTAAGCGTCTTTTAATTTCATGGCTGCAGTCATCATCTGCAGTGATTTTGGAGCCCCCCAAAATAAAGTCTGACACTGTTTCCCCATCTATTTCCCATGGAGTGATGGGACCGGATGCCACGATCTTCGTCCTAGCTAAATATATGTATTTATTTATTTTAAATTGGAAGATAATTGCTTTACAATGTTGTGTTGGTTTCTGCTGTACAATAACATGTATCTACTATAAGTATAAATATATCCTCTCCCTCAGGGCTTCCCTGGTGACTCAGCGGTAAAGAATCCGCCTGCAGTGCAGGAGCCTCAGGTTTGATCTCTGAGGCAGGAAGATCTCATGGAGGAGAGCACGCTAGTGTTCTTGCCTGGAGAATTCCATGGACAGAGGAGTCTGGCAGGCTATAGTCTATGTGGTTGCAAAAGGTCTGACACAACTGAAGCAATTCAGTGTGTACACACGCACGCATTCTCTCCCTCTTAAGCCTCCCTTTCACCTCCCTGTGCCACCCCTCTAGGTTGTCATAGAGCACCAAACTGAGTTCCCTGTGCGATACAAAGGTATCCCAGTATTCTTAGCTAAATATATTTTAATTACATTTTAATTCACACTGAAAATATACCTATAGTATAATTAAACATAGAGTATAATTTGGAGTATATGTCTATGAGTTTTGAAAATGCATGCATATATGTAACCATCACCATAATCAAGATAGAGAACAGTTCCAGCACTCTCCAAAATTACATTATGATGATCTTTGAAGTCAGTTTCTCCCTCCAACCACTGACCTGTATGCTATTTCTATAACATTGCCTTTTCCAAAATATCACACATGTCATCATATAATATAAAATCTTCTCAGTCTGGCTGCTTTCATTTTGCATAATGAAACACGTACACAATGTGTGTGTGTTGTTTGCTATATTAGTAAGTTTCCTTCATTTTAGCTGAGTCATATTCCAGTTTATCCGGTGACTAGTTGAAGGACAAGGACATTGAGTTGTTTCCAGTTTTTGATGATTATATAAAGCTGTTGAAATGTGTGTACACATTTAGAGGTAACTATAAGTTCACATCCTCTGTGTGTGTGTGTGAACTTAGTTGTGTCCAACTCTTTGCAACCCCATGGACTATAGCCCACCGGGCTCCTCTGTGCATGGGATTCTCCAGGCAAGAATACTGGGCTAGGTTGCCATTCCCTTCTCCAGGGGATCTTCCTGCCCCAGAGATCGAACCTCGTCTCCTGCATTGCAGGCAGAGTCTTTATCACTGTTCCATCTGGGATGGCATTACATCCTTTAGGTGAATACAATTACTGTCACATTTGGTAAGTGCATGTTCAACATCATAAGAAACTGTCCAGCAGTTTTCCAAGTGTCTGTACCAGTGTGCACTCCAACCAGTAGTATAGAAGGGTTCCAACTGCTCTGTATCCTCTCTAGTATTTGATATGGTCTGCTTCTTTTTTTTAATGTTAACCATCATGATAGATGTGTTAGGGAACCATAGACCAGGCATGATAATAACTGCTTGCTTGAGTTTGCTCACAACCTTAAGTCCCGATAAGGAACACAGAACTGACAAGCTACCATCAGCCAGAAGAATTCAGAAGAGGCCAAAAGGAGGGAAGAGACATCAGCCATTAACAACATGTCCTGGGGGTCTCCCAGAAACCGTCATGCTAGAATCCAACTTGGCTGAGAGATGCATACGCCAACAGGAAAGACCCTGAGTCACACCAAATAGAGGCACAAGCATACTAGCCAGAGACAACCCAGAAACTAACCCCATTACCCTAAAACTCAAGAGACCTCCTGGGTTCCTTTACCCTGATGCTCTCAGCCCAGGTGCCTCTTCCCAATAAAATCTTGCTTTGTCAGTACATGTGTCTCCTTGGACAATTCATTTCTGAGAGTTAGACAAGAGCTTACTCTCACCTGGAAGGGAGCCCCCTCTGGTAACAGATGTAGTAGTATCTCACTGTGAATTTTAAAATCGCTTATTTGAGATATAATTGATATAAAATAAACTAAGTACCACAAAATAAAAAAATACAACAAAACATAACTTTCGTTTATAAGCCAATGGGTACCATTTGTATGGACAGTGCCTAGGAAACTGAATAAGATAAATAGGTGTTTAAAGATCTACCTTTACACCTCTGGTGTACTTTATGATCAGTTTAGGAGGGAATGCTATCACCATCACTTGTGAAATAGTGTCATCTCATCATTAAAGGCATCAGGTGCTAACTTCCCTAGAAAAATGGCCTTATTGAAATAGACTGAGGAGCTATATTGTATCATGAGCCTGGAATGGCCCATTCTACATTTAATTTAACATATCAAAAAATATCATCAAGCTGAAAGGATATTCAAATGAAATAAATACTTACTTTCCATTTGATTATTATAGTAATCTATCACCTTGAAATCATGATGCAGTGTTTCCTATCAAAACAAGGTTTCTGCTGTACTTTAAAAATTACAGGTGAGACAGTAAAATATCCTTCATGTTTTACATATATTCCTATCATCCACTAGGAATATCTATTTTTACAGGTTTACTTATATCTTTGGGGTAGAAGAAAGCAAAGTTATATTATTAAAGTTGTAAGACTGAAAGAAAAGTTTTGATGATTTTAGCATAGTATTGAGAACTATTCACTGGTTCTTTAAAAAATATTTTTATATGTCTTCAACTGTTAATAAGGCACACTGAGCTGTTTATGGACAAAATATGATGAATTTGCTTTAATATGAAGTGAAGTGAAGTGAAGTTGCTCAGTCATGTCCAACTCTTTGCGACCCCATGGACTGTAGCCTGCCAAGCTCCTCTGTCCATGGGATTTTCCAGGCAAGAATACTGGAGTGGGCTGCCATTTCCTTCTCCTCTACATTCCAGGCTAAAAAAAAAAATGGGTGGGATAGATGAAACAAGACTGGAAAGATGCTAATCATTGTGTAAATTGGGTGATCAATTCTAAAGGAAATCAACCCTGAATATTCATCAAAAAGACTGATGCTGAGGCTGAAGCTCCAATACTTTGGTCACCTGATGCCAAGAGCCAACTCATTGGAAAAGACCTTGATGCTGGGAAAGATTGAAGGCAGGAGGAGAAGGGGATGACAGAGGATGAGATGATTGGATGGCATCACCGACTCAATGGACATGAGTTTGAGCAAACTCGGGGAGATAGTGAAGGACAGGGAACCTTGGCATGCTGCAGTCCATGGGCCTGCAAAGAGTCAGACATGACTAAGCGACTGAACAACAACAAGAAGTCATTGTGTAAACTGGGTGACAGTTACATGGAATTGAGTATATTATTTTACTTTTGTGGAAATTTCTGAAATAAAATTTTAAACATTGTTCTTATCATAATTCACCCTATCTTCATGAGAGTTTAGGAAATGTGGTTCAGTGATGTACATGAACTTTATGCAAAACACCATTTTTACACTGATTTCTAAATCCAAGCATGAAAAAAGTGACCTTTAAATGACATTCTACCACAAATACAGAACTGCTCCTAATTAGTGTAAAATCAGCAAGAATATCTGAGAGTGATTCTTGAAGTGATTTAACCTATGCTTTTATGTCTCAAAAATAGTGGGAGAATCAAAGGATTAAATTTAGGTACAGGTTCACTGATACGAATCAATCACCTTAGTTAGAAACATACTAGAGGCTGTAAAACATACAATATAATAGACAAGACATTGCCCCACTTGTCAAACAGTTTTCATATCAGCAGAGCAGACAACATTAGCACACACCAAACAGCAGAGGGTTGAAAGCTGAACTGCAGGGTCCAAGTAGTAATTATAAAGGAAATTATCAAAAGGAGAGCTTTGTGAAGGTCCTGCATAAGAGATCAGAATTGAAATTGTCATTTTAAAATGGATAATGTTTGGGAAACCAAGAAAAAATATTATGTTGCATGTAGAGAGTTTAACACAAGCAAAAACATTTTTTTTAAAAAAAGAGTCAGCATGGTATATAGATATTAAAGAAAACATGAAAACTAGAGCAAGGAACAGATGTGAAGGAATAATAACAATGACAACAGAAATAATAATAACAGACTCTGTGCAAGGCATTATCTCAGTGTTTTACATATATTCACCCCTATGCGTATATATTATTAATAATAGCCCAATTTTGCAAATGAAGAAACTGAGGCACAGAGAGATTAAGTAATGTGCCTGAGGTCACAGAGTTTATATTGTAAGAGAGCAAGGTTTTGAACCCATTCTAGTTTCAGGATACATGTGTTAACTCCCACGCCACACTGCCCAGTGGGAAATAGGACTAGATAGTTTGGGAGCAGATAATGATACCAACGATATAGGTTGGGCTTCCCAGGTGGCACTAGTGGTAAAGAAGCCACCTGCCAATGCAGGAGACATAAGAGACTCAGGTTGATCCCTGGGTAAGAAAGATCCCCTGGAGGAGGGCATGGCAACCCACTCCAGTAATCTTGCCCGGAGAATCCCATGGACAGAGGAGCCTGGCAGGCTCCAGTCCACAGGGTCACAAAGAGTCAGACACGACTGAGGCGACTTAGCATGCACACAATGTTGACTTCTCCTCCATCCTCACTTCAAATAGCCACTACTTTTACAGACTGTCTGAAACTGTTCAGCCTAGAAGTTGGAAGCTAATTTTGCTCTCTCAAGTCAAAGAATCAGAAAACTGGCACTAAGTTTAAGGAACCTGGCTGAAAGCAAATGATTTTGTGTTGGATCCAAGAACTAAAAATCCAAAGACTCTTGGTCTGAACACCAGACTTCACATACAAATGTACACTTCTTCGCTCAGAACTATAATTCCATAGGCTGAAACTGGAAGTATGTGTAACTGGATCCCAACCATCTGTCTCACATCTAATGACACAGTTCAATAAGTATTACACGATAATTTACAGCCTGTTGTGGGTTTTTTGCATGTCAAGCAAATAAAAATAAATAGGGCAAATATTTCTCATAATTTTTTTCTTTATTATTCAGCTTGAGATACAAACACCACCGTTTAATTAACACTTGGAATAGATCCTGGGACCCAGAATAAAGGTATAGAATTTAAGATTATGGTTATTAATAGTCTCCTCTCCTCATACTTTTCCTGTTACCTCTGACCTGTCACCTGATGCTTTCTCATACCTGTTGACTGAATTGATTATTTTCACTCCTTTATTATCTTTGAGAAATATTACATTATCTTCCCAAATCTCTGCCCCCGTCTTAACTCCTTAAGTGCAGAATTAACTCTTGTGGAATGGAAGGCTTTTGCATTGTCATATAGGAATGACTTTCCTAAAGCCAGGTCACCAAGCTTCTCGGCTGGCCAGAGACTTTCCTGGTTTGGGCGCTGGAAGTCCAGCATTCAAGAAAAAGCCCTCAGTCTCAGGCAAGCCAGGACAGCTGGTCACCCTAGTGCCTGGCACACCATCTTAAAATGTTGGAGAAAAACATGTGTGCCTATCTCAATAAAGCTATTTGTGTATCTACACATTGTTTAATGAAGCAAACTGAACATGTGCAGGTGAGAAAAAAATAGAATAAAAAGTGAAATGCTTCCTCAGCCTTCTGGAGGGACACGTAATCTGAGCATGAGAACTCCTGCCACTTGGAAGAGAAGTGAGCCTTTTCCTTAAACTTGATATGATCTGTTGATAATCAGCTACAAAAAGAGTAAAAACACTTCTTAGTAACTTCTCAAGTTGCAGTAACACTAGCTATCATGCCATGCTGGGGAAGTTAGATATCAATGTACCTGAAAATTGAATTAGCTCTTAATTAAAACCAATTAATTTGTTAATTGTTAACAAATTAACAATTTGTTTGTTAATTGTTAACTAATTGTTGTGTTCGTCCAACACAGAATTTCCGTATTGTAGTGCACTGGCCCTGACCCAGCTTTCAGAAACTGTAACAATTTAGATATATTTTCTTTTATTGCAGTTGAAAACCCAGTATTAGTGTTCAAGCAAAATGACTCACATTTATTATTAAGGTATTCTCTGAGAAAGTCATAATTTTACTGAAAGTGAGGCAAAAAAAGGGGGGGAGCTGATATTTGAGGAAAATGCCCGCTTCAGATCCTTACTAAGAGTGTGGGCATGATTTCTCAGCACACAGTCTAATCTCAAAAATACTTGAGAAAGGATCTGCAAGTCAGAGTTCCCCTTGAAAAAACTTCAAGGGACTATCTTTCCCTCTCATAGACACTATATTTGTGGGACAGCCAGGGATGAAATGAATTTTATGTTAAAAACATGCAAAGATATTTTGAAGACGCTTCTCATTTCTTCAAAGAGAAGTTGTTTGGAGGGCCTGATGATAAACAGCAAATGTATTTTAAAATTGCATTTCATTTACAAAAAAGTGATAAGGAATTAATTATTAATTCTCTAAGAAGCCCCCCTCCAACTTGAATAAATCTAATGAAAATTAAAGTCATGCCAATCAGAACTGGATTTTGCATTGGAATTAATAATTTATTTTATTTGCTCACTATAATCCAGGGAAGATGACAAGAAAAGTTAGTATATTTATAAAGAAAACCAAGCAGAGGTAGTACAATTTATCATTAGAGAACTTTCCTATAGAACAAACATATTTGAGATTAAGAACTTAAATTATGTATTGCACTTTTGTAAATGCAGAGCAGAAGTTAAAGACAGAAAAACTGGTTACTTTCAGATTTATATGTCAAAATGGAAAGTTGATGTGTAATATTGTTGGGTTTTTTGTGAGAAGGCCTTAACCTTAGCAGGCTGAGGTCATGAATAATTTTCTTAAGGATACATAGAAAATCAGCTTCTATACATTCCTTGGCAAAATTTCACTACAGTTATAATGGGAACAGCAGTTCAAAAGCAAACCAAACAAACAACCAGAAAAGCTAGGAAACAGACAAGAACAGGGGTGAGCGCGGGAGGAGGGTTATTTCATTTCTGATGTCTTGTTATTTTCATATATTTAACAATGAAAGCTATTAGAAATAGAACTTAATGTCCCTTCTTGCACCCTGTGTGCAGAGGGCAGTATTGCTAGATAGGGCAGCATCCTCCCTGGGGCACCCCTATTCTATGGCCTTTCAAGGACAACCAGAATCAGGAAAAGAACTCATTGTGCTCTCAATTGCAAGACAAAGGAAGGCTGGTACATCCAGGAGCTGCTGGATATGGCCTGCCATTGTTGTTTTAAGGATGTCAGATCACCGGTTTTCTTTTCATTGCATGTGTCTTAACACTAGGTTGAAAGCCAGGGATCTGGTCTTAAGTCTTCTCTCTGACATTAATTGGCTGTCTAATCCTGTGCAAGCTGTTTCACCTCTCACAAGCACTGGACAAGAATAGTCACCAGATGATCCCTATGGACATTGTTCAGTGACTTAAAGTCAAAAGTGAAGGCAATTGTTTGAACAGTGTTATCTTAGACCCAATCACCCCAGCTGTTTCCAGGTATACTGAGAGACTGAAGAGAAAAGTGTTTATTCATGTGGCTGTAGAACCAGCCTGTCCAGATCCATATGTTTCTTCTTATTACATGTGTGATCTGAGGCAAATTTCTTCTCTTTGCACCCAGTTCCTGACTTATAAAGTAGGAATGATAATAGTGACTAACCAGCAGGGTTATTACAAAGATTCACTGAAATCACTCAGATACAATTCTGAGAACACTGCCTGTTTCAGTTCTAATACTGTCAGGAAGAATTACCGAATTAATTAAGCTAGGTTCTTTCCAGTAGAAGATGAGTTTAAGGGCACATCTGGAGGAGGAAGCCTTTTAAGTGAAACAAGATACTTCTTCCTGGTTGAGAGTGCCACTCTTTTACTCCACATCTACACTCCAAGTTATTTCCTAGCACAGTGATTCTCTAACTCTTTTTGGCATCAGAATCACCTGGACAGCTTATTACAACACAGACACTTGGACCCCAACCCCAGAATTTCTAATTCAGTAGGTCTGCACTGAGGTTGAGAACATACATTTATGGGACTTCCCCAGTGGTTGAGTAGTTAAGACTATGTGCTTCTAATGCAGAGGGCGTAGTTTGATTTCCTGGTCGGGGAACTAAGATCCCACCTGCTGCGTGACGCAGCCAAAACTTACGAGTAACAACGAGGTTATTCTCAACTATTAGACTGGCAATCATTCAGAATTTGGGAAACACGTATATTCAAAAAACAATATATATTTCTAACAAATTTCCAGGTGATACTGATGTCACTGGCCCAGGGAACATATTTTAAAAACCAATGCCATAAAATCATATTTCCCTGAATTTTTTTAATCTGAAAACCATCAGTTCAGGTCAGTTCAGTCACTCAGTCATGTCTGACCCTTTGCGACCCCATGAATCGCAGCACGCCAGGCCTCCCTGTCCATCACCAACTTCTGGAGTTCACTCACCCCACGTCCATTGAGTCAGTGATGCCATCCAGCCATCTCATCCTCTGTCGTCCCCTTTTCCTCCTGCCCCCAATCCCTTCCAGCATCAGAGTCTTTTCCAATGAGTCAGCTCTTCACATGAGGTGGCCAAAGTATTAGAGTTTCAGCTTTAGCATCATTCCTTCCAAAGAACACCCAGGGCTGATCTCCTTTAGAATGGACTGGTTGGATCTCCTTGCAGTCCAGGGGACTCGCAAGAGTCTTCTCCAACACCACAGTTCAAAAGCATCAATTCTTCGGCGCTCAGCTTTCTTCACAGTCCAACTCTCACATCCATACATGACCACAGGAATAACCATAGCCTTGACTAGACGGACCTTAGTTGGTAAAGTAATGTCTCTGCTTCTGAATATGCTATCTAGGTTGGTCATAACTTTTCTTCCAAGGAGTAAGCATCTTTTAATTTCATGGCTGCAATCACCATCTGCAGTGATTTTGGAGCCCCCCAAAA
>SJYQ01001958.1:96447-128736 GCA_006410935.1 Redunca redunca
AGTCTGAATTTGGTAATAAGGAGTTCATGATCTGAGCCACAGTCAGCTCCTGGTCTTGTTTTTGTTGACTGTATAGAGCTTCTCCATCTTTGGCTGCAAAGAATGTAATTAATCTGATTTCGGTGTTGACCATCTGGTGATGTCCATGTGTAGCCTCTTCTCTTGTGTTGTTGGAAGAGGGTGTTTTCTATGACCAGTGAATTTTCTTGGCAAAACTCTATTAGTCTTTGCCCTGCTTCATTCTGCATTCCAAGGCCAAATTTGCCTGTTACTCCAGGTGTTTCTTGACTTCCTACTTTTGCATTCCAGTCCCCTATAATGAAAAAGACATCTTTTTTGGGTGTTAGTTCTAAAAGGTCTTGTAGGTCTTCATAGAACTGTTCAACTTTAGCTTCTTCAGCGTTACTCGTTGGGGCATAGACTTGGATTACTGTGATATTGAGTAGTTTGCCTTGGAAACAGAGATCATTCTGTCGTTTTTGAGAGTGCATCCATGTACTGCTTTCCAGACTCTTTTGTTGACCATGATGGCTACTCCATTTCTTCTGAGGGATTCCTGCCTGCAGTAGTAGATATAATGGTCATCTGAGTTAATTTCACCCATTCCAGTCCATTTTAGTTGGCTGATTTCTAGAATGTCGACGTTCACTCTTGCCATCTCTTGTTTGACCACTTCCAATTTGCCTTGATTCATGGACCTGACATTCCAGGTTCCTATGCACCATTGCTCTTTACAGCATTGGACCTTGCTTCTATCATCAGTCATATCCACAGCTGGGTATTGTTTTTGCTTTTGCTCAATCCCTCATTGTTTCTGAAGTTATTTCTCCACTGATCTCCAGTAGCATATTGGGCACCTACTCACCTGGGGAGTTCCTCTTTCAGTATCCTACCATTTTGCCTTTTCATACTGTTCATGGGGTTCTCAAGGCAAGAATACTGAAGTGGCTTGCCATTCCCTTCTCCAGTGGACCACATTCTGTCAGACCTCTCCACCATGACCTGCCCGTCTTGGGTTGCCCCACAGGCATGGCTTAGTTTCATTGAGTTAGACAAGCTGTGGTCCTAGTGTGATTAGATTGACTAGTTTTCTGTGAGTATGGTTTCAGTGTGTCTGCCCTCTGATGCCCTCTTGCAACACCTACTGTCTTACTTGGGTTTCTCTTACCCTGGGCGTGAGGTTTATCTTCACGGCTGCTCCAGCAAAGTGCAGCCACTGCTCCTTACCTTGGATGAGGGGTATCTCCTCACCACCGCCCTTCCTCCTTCAACATGGAATAGCTCCTCTAGGCCTTCCTGTGCCCACACAGATCAAGACCTGCATAAATTGGACACCTGAGGGCACTATGTATTACCCAGTGAACTCAACAGTACAGCTTGCTAGCCAATGGTACTAAGGTACTTGAGAACCATTGGTCCATCAAATCACAGTAATTGTTTGTTCCCTTGCTCACTTAGGTTCCATCCACACTGCCCTTTTTTTTTTACTCTTAAAACCAGCCAAAGACCCCAGCACAGGGTTCTTGTGAGTCTTATGCTTTACAATGGAAAGTTTGCCCTTCTAGATCTTCACATAGCTGGCTCCTCATCAATTCAGCTACCACTTCTGTATACAATATGGATGGGCTTCCTTGTGGCTTGGTGGTTAAGAGTCTGCCTGCATGCAGGAGCCACAGGAGATGCAATTTGAATCCCTGGGTCAGGAAGATCTCCTGGAGAAGCAAATGGCTATGCACTCCTGTTTTCTTGCCTGGAGAACCCCATGGACAGAGGAGCCTGGTGGGTTACAGTCCATACAGTTGCAAAGAGCCAGACACAGCCGAAGAAACTTAACATGCATGCACTGCAAATTTCATTATAAACGTATTTGTGATGAGCAATTTAAATTATGGGTCTTCCCTGGTGGCTCAGATGCTAAAGAATCTGCCTGCAAGGTGGGAGACCTGTGTTGAGTTCCTGGGTTGGGAAGATCCCCTGGAGAAGGGCATGACAATCCACTCAGTATTCTTGCCTGGAGAATCCCATGAACATAGGAGGCTGGTGGGCTACAGTCCATGGGGCTGCAAAGACTTGGACAGGACTGAGCAACTAAGTACAAGGGACACAAATTATAAATCACAATTTTTTTTAATATAAAAACCTCCCCTTCTCCCCTGAGTCACTCTCCAGCTTATCACCTTGTTTTAGTTCCTTCATATTGATTATCTAATCTGTAATCATCATTTATTCATTAATGTACTTATGATCTCTATCTCCCTCCCCCATAAAATATAAACTCCATGAGTTTGGCGTTTTTGTTAACAACTCTATTCCAAACACATAAAAAGGTGCTGGGGATGTAGCTGTTTAGTTGTTAGTCACTCAGTTGTGTCCGACCCTTTGTAACCAATGGACTGTAGCCCACTAGGATGCTCTGTCCGTGGGATTCTCCAGGCAAGAAAACTGGAGTGGGTTGCCATTTCCTTCTCCAGGGGATCTTCCCAACCCAGGGATCGAAGCCAGGTCTCCCACACTGCAGGCAGATTCTTTACTATCTGAACCACCAGGGAAGCCCAGGGATGTCATAAACCCTCAATAAATATTTATCACATGGATAAACAAACCAAAAAAGAAGGAGCCATTTGCATCAGATCTGATATTACTGCTCCATCTGGAGTGAAAGACTCTCTAATATGATGCCTACCAAACTAGTAAAGGCCCAGCTTTCCTTCCAGAAATGATATCCTTCTTTATTCTAGTGATGCGGAGACTCAAAAAGGAAACTCAAGAAAAGAATGTTCTGTAAGGGCAGTGTTGTTTTGTACTGTTTTTCTAAATATAAGTCAACTAACTTCTTGGAGTGACCTAAAAAAAAAAATGCAGGCTGATGCTAGTTGCACCATTATTTAAGCCAAAAACAGACTGTTACAGTGAGCAGAGTGAGTTTTATCCCTGAAAGAAAACAAAAGCTAGTTCACTATATGAACTGTTCTCTTCATTAGTGATTCTGCTTGCTGACAGAGTTTGTTGTTAACAAGTATTCTGTCTTACATCCACATTCATCAAAGAATTGAGGCCTGATCCCACTGGGAGAGCCTGTGAAACGATTCTCATGGTCCAAAAGAGTAGGGAAATGCTGCACACTCTAGCTTTTTCTTGAAGACTCGCAAAGTATATGGGAACAGCATAAAGGTTTTGAGAAGTCCTACATTCAAAACCCTGTGAATTTGTTTCATCCATGTTTCCCAAATTTTGACTGACCCGTGTCTGAGAAACCCCCTGTGGGAGAAACAACTTGGTGGTCCCCAGTATTGATCTGTTTACTGGTTTATAGTGAGTGACAAACTCCTAGTGGGGCAGTTAGATAGTATACAAACTCATTAAGACTGTGCCAAAATCTAGACCTTTACTGAATAAATGAGCAATGGCTGGGTCATTTGACAAGATACTTGTTATTCAGGTTTCTGGAATAATCTTCTAGCTCTTTAGCTCTCAAATGCCCAGGGACTTAATGTGGTTGAATTCCTTTATACCTAGTTTGCGGTTCTTCAGTCACAGCTATCAGAGACAAGAAGTTGTTTTCAGAATATGAATTTGGCACAGCTTCAGGGGGAATATGCATGAAGCAGGGAAAAAGGAAGTCAACATGCCATCAGTCAGCCTGATCAGCTGTGTCACTCCTGAGGTCAATAAGTGACAGATATTGCTGTCAGACCACCCACACAGTCAGATAATTAGCTGCCCTCCCCCTCCCCCAACCCAGAGGGGGACTTCTAAGGAACCCACAAATGACCAACTTCATGGAGTTTTCTCTTTAGAGAGGAACAAGGCTTTCCTGTAAAGAATGCCAAAAGAATTAGTCTTTTGTCACGTGTGTTTACTTCTCAAGAGGCTTTTAAGGCCTTGCTGGTCTGTAGTTCAGTGTGACAATAATGCAGGATGCATTTTTTTTTTTTCCAAGGGGAAGTCAGCCTTTAAAACAGTGACATCTTGGACAACTTCCAGAGAGATTGCAAAACTTACAGCTGTGGTACTAATAGACAACAATTTCCCTCTGGTGGTGGCCTGCTAATTTAACTCACCAAATAAACAAGGAGAAGAGCTCTTAAGTCTTTATTCTAGTGGTCGGTACATTTGTTTTTAAATGATGGGTCAAGGAAGGGTAAATAACACCATTTATCAGTGGGAGATCGTACAGCCTTAGACAATTATAAAGATTATTTTGAGTATTGTTGGCACCTGAGGCTTGAGTTCTGGGATTTATGCAAATTCTTCTCGAAGTTAAAGAGAATCTAGTATCTCAGGTCTGCCTGTGTGATTATATTGATGTCTCTAAGGCTTTGTTTCATGCAGAGTCCCACATTCTATGGGTTAACATGATGGTTTGGTCATTCCTTCAAATGTTGAGGCAACTACATCCTGATTTGCTTTGTCAATTTTATTGATTCAAAGACTTCTTGTTCAGAACTCTTGTTTTTCATGTATGAACCTGATATTGTTTCCATACCTACTAAACATTACATTTCTGATGATGAATAGTATTATCATCTCTAAGTTACCTGGTTCCTCTAGTTTATGGAAAGAAAGATTGCTACAACATTAATTCCCTTAACCAGAAAAATGTGGATATCTAAATATTATTAAGACAGGAAGGTTCAGAAGTCAATTCATGGCAATCAGCATGCACAAGGAAGGCTGCTACAGTACTTTGGGATTATAAGGTAGGGTCCTGCAGTTAAGAAACTACTGTGAGGGAAAATAATTTTGAGGGGAAGTAAGATATAAAATCTATGATAAATGGAAGATACAATACTGTGAAACATGAAGCCTCAGAATATAAAGCTAGGCCTCAGAATATATTGCTAAGAGAGCTCTCTAAAATGAAGCCAGGAAGCCACTGAGGAAGCATGACATATGTACATCTCAGCCCTGTTAGAATTTGAACTTTGACCATTTTTTGGTCTTAACATAAGCATCTAGAACATCTGCTCAGTGTTCCAGAAATGCAAGATATATATCAGACCCTTAACCTAAAATAACAGGGGACAGGCTATTCCTTAAGGACAAATAGTTCCTTTCTTGCATTAGTGACAATCATTATTCTTGAACAGGCTTGTGGTTTTTGCTTTTAGAAACTCCAACTCTCTCTTCCATGGAGCAATCTTTTGGTTTTACCTGGATCTGTGTGTTCTGAATTGCAGTTCTTAAGACCCCAAATAAAATTCTTTGTTCTTTGCAGCCTTGACACTGATTATGGCTCAACAGAGGGATTGGATGGCCCAGGTAGAGAGTATTATAAGAACACAAGCAGTGGCAATGGGAAAGGACAGATAGGAGTGTGTGTGTATGTGATGTGTATATTGTGTGCTGCTGCTGCTGCTAAGTCACTTCAGTCGTGTCCGACTCTGTGCGACCTCATAGACAGCAGCCCACCAAGCTCCCCTGTCCCTGGGATTCTCCAGGCAAGAACACTGGAGTGGGGTGCCATTTCCTTCTCCAGTGCATGAAAGTGAAAAGTGAAAGTGAAGTCGCTCAGTCATGTCCGACTCAACGACCCCATGGTCTGCAGCCTACCAAGTTCCTCCGTCCATGGGATTTTCCAGGCAAGAGTACTGGAGTGGGGTGCCATTGCCTTCTCCGTATAGTGTAAGTTGTCTTAAAACATAAAGGGAGTTGTTAGTTGACAGGGAAAGTTAGAAAGATGAGTTGCAGCCAATTCATGGAGGGCCTTGAAAGCCAGACCAAAGTGATTCAGCAGACAATGGTGATTTTTTACGAAGAAAATGATATTATCCATTTAATGAATCTGAAAATGTATCTGGTTGTGATTTGAAGGGAAACTGAAGTTTAATGAAACACTAAGACACTTAGACTCCCTAAGCAGTTATTGCATGGAAAGCTATAGGGAAAGAACTGAAATGTAATCTCATAGCAACTAAAATATAACCTGAATACCTACATGCAACATGTCACTATTGCCTCTTTTGGCTTAGCATCTTCTGTGTGGATGACTTATGAAGATGAAAAGCAAAAACATAATGATTTGCAAGGTTATTTTTTACAATGCAAAAGTGATCAATCACTTGCATAAAAGTACCATTTCATTTCATAAATTTTAGTGCTTGGAATATTAATAATGGAAGGCACATAAAGAACTGAAATTAAGCATCTTCACTACACTGTATTAAAGATGCATGTGTATCTTCCAAATGTTAAAATAAAAATAAAGAAGCCATTCTTTTCAACTTCAAAGCTAACATTTTTTTGTGACCCAGATCCTGAGTAAAAACATAAAAACAGTCCTTAGTTCTGCTGTTCCACTTTACAAGATGTAGAAATCTTAAACTCTAAAGTTTGCTCTTAAAACAAAGGAAAAATGAAAAGGAAAAGAAAGTTAGGAAATATATTTCCATTATTGAGCAGCAAGGCAGCTACACAATGCTGAAGAAAGAAAAGAATGACTTTAATATAAAAGTCTTGGATTCTGGCAAGCTTTGGGTTATTCATACTATGTGGTTTTGAGGGTCATAGATTGAACTGCGTGTCAGTAACAGCACATTGACTGCCATTTTTTTCAAGTCTAAACAAAAAGTCTTCAAAATAATTACTTTCAAGTCCTCTTTGTTTCTCTTGCCGTTCGCTCTTCAGCTTTTTTTTTTTTTTTGCTCATTTTAACCAATTAGGTAAATATGAAATATAGGTTGAGTCTAGTTAACAGAAGGTATTTTCAGAATGTAGTTCTTAGAAGTGATAATGAACAAGGCAACATGTGTTGACTGAAAGAAAAAGGCACAATGTAAAAGTTGTGAGCTAAGTTTTATTTGGGGAACCTTACTGAGGACTATAGCCTGGGAGACAGCCTCTCAGACAGCTCTGAGGAACTGCTCCAAAGAGGTAATGGAGGAGTCAGGATATACATGAATTCTTTTGCTGGGGTTGGGGAGAGAGGGGAACATGTAGTTGAACATCAAAAGATTACTACTAATTACAAAGAACAGAAGTCTCAACTTAATGATTTTAGTGCAATAGGAAAATGCAGGAATCTGGGAATCATGGAAATTATTCCTTAGATATGCATCTTAAGTATCTAGGGGTAGAATATTCAAAGTACAGAATGCTTCCTGTTTTTATCCATCTGGAATTCTGCTCAGGGTACACTGTTACTGGATGTCTACAGTGGTGAATGGCTTGATCTTTGTAGAACCAGAATGGTGGGCAACACTCTTTTCTCTACACGTGATATATAAAATAATGTAAGAAGGGGGAAATAAGCATCATATTGAACTTCTGGGATCTGTATGCTTATTTAACAGCATCCACTTTAAGAATCAAGTATTATCATTGTCTTTTGCTTTCCTGTTATTTTCAGCTCAATAAATTCCTGCTTCCTGATTTTGTCATACTTGGAATTCTGCTGCACTCACTCATCAGATCTATTTTTGGCAGCCATATCCTGTCTCCATCTCTAAGGACATATGATCAAATTCTTTAAACTGACTCAGGGTGTCTGGTGACTTTTCAGACTGTTTGGGCAACTCAGTGGGGCATTTAACCTTTCCAGTAACTATACCACAGGAGAATAAGCAAATTGTATCCTTATCTTCTGCCTGGAGGTTAGCATTACTAATGTTATTGTGTTTATATTTTTTTCTATGGATGTTTAACTATATTTTCCATGTTCATTAGATACTTTCCCCAAAATTATTCAATTTTCTGGGGCTAATGTGCTTTTTCAATGAAAAATAAGCAAGATATCCTTCATAAAGGACCAGGACCTACCCTTTTTGTTGGGTTTTCCAATAATGGGAATGAGTTGTACTGCACCCAGTGTCTCTGAATACATATCCAGATGCTAAAACATCAGCTTTCCTACCTAAACATAAATACAATTGCATTTCTTATTTTAATTTATACAAATGTGTTCAACAAACATTTGTCGAGCAACTACTATATACAACAGACTATACACTGTAGAGAGGATACAATGATGAATGGGCCACAGCCCCTTGCCCTCAAGAAGCTTCTAGTTTTTCAGGACACTAAAGGGGTAGTATAAGTAAAGTGTACAAATAACTGCAATACAAGGTAAAATATGATGAGGGCAATAAAGAAAACGTTCTAGAGAGGGGTAGATTATAAATGGTGGCTGGATCAGAGGGAATGATTCAAGAAGAAGGGACAACCCAGAGCAGAGGGATGATATGGGGAGGGAGGTGGGGGGGGGGNGGGGGCAGGGGGATGATAGGGGGGGGGGGGTGGGGGGGGGGGTTCAGGAGTGGGATCTTATGTACACCCGTGGTGGAATAATGTTGATGTATGGTAAAACAAATACAGTATTGTAAAGTAAAAAAATAAAATAAAATTTAAAGAAATAAACCAATACAAAAAAAAAAAAGAAGAAGAAGAAGAAATAGCAGTGGAGATATGGAACGTAATAGAGAGGATCTCAACAGGCAGAGATAAAGGAGGAAATAATCCTGGCAGAGAGGACAGTAGGCACAAAGGCAAGGAGGCAGGAAACACACAGCAAGATGGGGGAAAGACAAGTGATCTAGGCTGATGGGCCATAGAGCTGACATCCTCGGAAAGTGAACAATAAAAATGAAACAAGTGGGTGAAGGCCAAATGGAGGAGGATGTCAGCTAGATAGAGAAGTTCAGAGTTTATTCAGTGCACAAGAAAGAAGCAATGAAAGCCTTTAAGAAGGAAAATGACTTGCCATATTTACTTATGCAAGAATCTCCGGTGGCTCAGCAGTAAAGAATCCACCTGCAATACAAGACGATACAATGCAATTTGATCCCTGGGCCAAGAAAATCCCATGTAGAAGGAAATGGCAACCCACTCCACCATTTTTGGGAGTGGGAAATTCCATGGACACAGGAACCTGACAGGCTACAGTCCATGTGGTTGCAAGAGTCGGACATGACTTATCAACTAAACCACCACTACATTTACTTATGCATCTATTTGCACCTTTCCGCATTCCAAAAAGCATCTGATGCAATCAACAAAACTAAACATATTGTAATAAGACAAAATATGTAAAGAGATCAAGATGTAGGGCTAAAATATTAATAAGAAAGCCAAAAGACACCAAGAGTAGCCAGTGCACAAAAAAGAAGATCCTACACAATTATTAATAGTAGGGCTTACAGTCAGCTTTGGGTTAAAGAAAGGCAATGTCAAAGAATGTGCCAACCACTGTACAACTGCACTCATCTCATACGCTAGCAAAGTAATATTCTCCAAGTGAAGCTTCAACAGTATGTGAACCAAGAACTCCCAGATGTTCAAGCTGGATTTAGAAAAGGCAGAGGAACCAGAGATCAAATTGCAAACATCTGTTGGATCATAGAAAAAGCAAGAGAATTCCAGAAAAACATCTTCTTCTGCTTTATTGACTACACCAAAGCCTTTGACTATGTGGCTCACAACAAACAGGAAAATTCTGAAAGAGATGGGAATACCAGACCACCTTACTAGACTCTTGAGAAATCTGTACGTAGGTCAAGAAGCAACAGTTAGAACTGGGCATGGAACAACAGACTGGTTCCAAATCAGGAAAGGAGTACGTCAAGGCTGTATATTGTCACTGTGCTTATTTAGCTTATATGCAGAGTACATTATGTGCAATGCCAGGCTGGATGAAGCACAAGCTAGAATCAAGATTGCCAGGAGAAATATCAATAACCTCAGATATGCAGATGACATCAAACTAATAGCAGAAAGTGAAGAGGAACTGAATAGCCTCTTGATGAAAGTGAAAGAGGAGAGTGGAAAAGTTGGCTTAAAACTCAGCATTCAAAATCTAAGATCATGGCATCCAGTCCCATCACTTCACGGCAAATAGATGGGACAACAACTGAAACAGTCACAGACTATTTTCTTGGGCTCCGAAATCACTGCAGACGATGACTGTGACTATGAAATTAAAAGATGCTTGCTGACCAACCTAGACAGCATATTTAGAATCAGAGACATTGCTTCACCAACAAAGGTCCATCTAGTCAAAGCTATGGTTTTTCCAGTAGTCATCTATGGGTGTGAGAGTTGGACCATAAAGAAAGCTGAGCACCAAAGAATTAATGGTTTTGAACTGTGGTGTTGGAGAAGACTCTTGAGAGTCCCTTCAACTGCAAGGAAATGAATCAATCCTAAAGGAACTCAATCCTGAATATTCATTGGAAGGACTGATGCTGAAGCTGAAACTCCAATACTTTGGCCACCTGATGTGAAGAACTGACTCATTTGAAAAGACCCTGATGCTGGGAGAGATTGAAGGCAGGAGGAGAAGGGGATGACAGAGGATGAGATGGTTGGATGGCATCACCAACTTGATAGACAGGAGTCTGAGCAAGCTCCAGGAGTTGATGATGGACAAGGAAGCCTGGCATGCTGCAGTCCATGGGGTCGCAAAGAGTCAGACATGACTTAGAGACTGAACTGAACTGGACTTGTATTTCTAATTGGCCAGAGCAATGGTAGAGATGTAACATGTGGACCAAGGACACGATCAAAGCTGTGCTTCGTAAAGGTCAATCTAGTAGTGACAACAAAGGATTAATTGGCATATGGACATTGTCAGTGGATGACAGACTGGCTAGGAAGTTATTACAACATCAAGAATCTCAGTTCAGTTCAGTTCAGTGCTCAGTCGTGTCCGACTCTTTGCGACCCCATGAATCGCAGCACGCCAGGCCTCCCTGTCCATCACCGTCTCCCAGAGTTCACCCAGACTCACATCCATCGAGTCCGTGATGCCATCCAGCCATCTCATCGAATCTCAACAAGGTGATAAAAAGTATTTCTTATGGAATTTGGTATTCCCTTAATGCAAGAATGGCAAAGAGGAGAAGCTGTTGTTTTGGTATCTTTATGGCCGAAAACATGTTGCCAATGACAAGTTCCAAAGATGTATAAAATTAATCTGGTACTATTTTCTGTCTGCTAGAGGTGTTTTCCTTAGGGTGTATATGTTGTGCAATTCATTTCTTTGGAGAGAGCCTTGTCTAAGTATCTCCAGGCATTTGGCAGGTCAAGTCCTCTGTGTCCTCCTGTGACATCTTTAACTGTGAGCCTGTGTGGTACCTTTCAGAGTGGACTTCACCTTCGCAGTGGGAATACCCGTAAGTCATTTAAGAATAAATGTTCAGTTAATAATGGGTTTCTTTCAAAATAAATGACAACTATGCTTTTTTCTCCTTTGTGTCAGTGTTCACTTTCAATGTGATGATAGCAGCAGGGAAAAGAGTTTGCAAAGGCAACTGCAGCTCCAAAAAAAGGAGGGGAGTCAAAGTCATAATGATGCAGATTCATTTCATTTTAGAATGCCTGGCCAGGGCAGCAAGATCTGTTTGAATAAGAGCTGTTGCATCCCGCCGTGAGAGAAAGTTATTCCTTGCTGAGTCTAAATTATTCAGAAACAGGGGAGAGTAGAGAGAGGGAGTAATTATCTCTACCAATGGGGCATGCTAACCTTTCCAAGTAAGGTATCATTCTACACACACAGATAAATGTGCATGCTCGCGCATGCACACAGATACATATGTCTACTTCAAAGTGTATTCTATATTTTCAGCCACACTCTTTTCATAGCATATGACAAAAAGGGCCCTGTCTTATCTCACCTGCACCTTTCTCCTGAATTACCCCATGGTTCCACTCTTCTCTCCTCTCTTCCTACCATTTGCCTTCTAGACTACATAGCCTGCAAAAAGAATTGCTCTCAGATAGCTCTTCTCTATCCATAGTTCTTTAATTCTGGTTAATCACTGCTCAGATGTTTTCATTTTATTTTGTATTATATAATATGAAAAAGAGACAGAGACCGAGAATGAGAGAGAAAGTTGTGTGTGAGTTACGCGGCATAAGCCAATAGCCATGGTTCTCAAATGTCAGCATACATCAGAATCACCTAAAGAGCTTCATACAACATGATTGCTGGACATGCCCCAGAGTTTCTTATTCAGTAGGACTGGGTAAGGCCTGAAAACGTGAATTTCTAACAATATCTTAGGTGATGCTGATGCTGGCAGCTTTGAGATCGCACTTAAAGAACCCCTGTGATGAAATACTATTAATAATATTAAAGCTGTCCTGAGACTTCTTTCTAATTTTGTGCCCCCTCTCTCCCCTTAAGAGGTCAATTACTGTGCTGATTTTTAAAAATCATTTCCTTGCTTTTTAAAAATACTTTTAATTTTGTCACATATACATGTACTTCTAAACTACAAAGGAATATTCAGACAATGGAATATTACCCAAGGGTGAAAAGGAATGAACTGCTGGTACACAGAATAATGTGATAAATCTTAGAAACATAATTCCAGGAGAAAAAAAGTTACTGAAGATTATATGTAGTAATTTAGCATTTTCAAATTTCCAGTGCTTTTCATCCCCAGTTCTGGTTGATGACATCCCCAGAAAAGCCTTATATTTTTCACAAATAATATGTTGAGTATACAACTTCTTTCTAAGGATCTCTATGCATCCCACAGTTTCTCATTTAATCTAAAAGTTGTGAGATATGTAGGAAAAGACATTTCCTTCTATCTTTTAACAAATAAATGTGAAATACAAAAAGGAATCACCTATGAAACTCCAGTACTTTGGCCACCTCATGCAAAGAGTGGACTCATTGGAAAAGCCTCTGATGCTGGGAGGGATTGGGAGCAGGAGGAGAAGGGGGCGACAGAGGATGAGATGGCTGGATGGCATCAGCGACTCGATGGACGTGAGTTTGAGTGAACTCCGGGAGTTGGTGATGGACGGGGAGGCCTGGCGTGCTGTGATTCATGGGGTCCCAAAGAGTCGGACACGACTGGGCGACTGAACTGAACTGAACTGAAGAGCGAATGTCATTGGAAAAATAAAGGTTAAAATTCCGGATTCTTGAAGACTTTTATTGAGGGCAATCAATGTTATGTCCACAAGAAGTAGGGCAGAGGTAGATTCCAGTCGTGATTGTGCTCCAGAAGTCAATTCATCCCTCTGGGTTTGATCCCTCATCTATAAAATGATGACATCAGAAGTTTTAAAACCATGCTAAAAGGAGCCCTAAGGGTTACTCACAGACATTTCTGGAACTGCATCAGGCAATGAGGAGGATGTGGAGGTTGGAGGAAGCAAGGATGATGTTTGAAGCTCAGGACCTACTTTCCAGTGCTTCCCAGGTGGCTCAGTGGTAAAGAATCTGCTTGCCAAGCACAAGATGCAGGTTTAACCCCTGGAGGAGAAATGGCAACCCACTCCAGTATTCTAGCCTGGAAAATCCAATGGACAGAGGCTCCTGGTGGGCTACAGTCCACTGGGTTGCAAAGAGTCAGACACAACTGAGAATGTATGCATTACACATTACCTTCATTCCACCTCTTCCATCTGAGCCACTGAATTCTTATTTTCATATGCTGGATTCTAGAAAGAATTCATTTGGAGAACCGGTTCTGTTGATTGACAGAGTTCAAAACCCACAAAACCAAGAGATTTGTAAAAGCCCTTCCAGCTCTACTGTATTCTTCTATTCCAAACCTTTCTTAGAAGCAATCTGTACCACCACCACGAAAACCCTTTTATTTCAGTCTTGCTTTTGTTTTTTTTCTTTAAAGAAAATGAAAAAAAAAAAAAAAAAAAACTCTCTCAAATTTCCATCTCAATGCCCCCAAGCCTATGTATTACTCTTTCATTCTACCTTCTTTAATGCAGTCTCTGAAGAAAGATCTCACTTCTCAGCTTCAAGACAAATCTTTCCATCCATGTTCCAGACCTCATTGCCTACAATTCTTAAGACTTTGCCTATTTATTATTTTCATTCATACTCTTTCTCCTCTTCCATCTCCTCTCTTTATCATTTTCAAGATATTTCTCACAGGCTACACATGCTCAATAATTTTTCCTAAACATAAACAAAGCACAAACCCTCCCTACAGCCTACATCCTCCTCTGATTACTGGTCCCCTCTCTTTCCCTCTTGAAATGTCTGGTATTGTTGTTTCTATTAGTGCTTGTTTTCCTATTTCATCACTTCTCAATCTACTATGGTTTGCCTTTTCTTCCCACCATTGCAATAAAAATGTTCTAGCAAAATCCTCCACCAATGGTCATCTCAGTTCTCTATCATGGCATCATTTAGTAGCTGTTCTATCAGTTTAGTACTCTCAGCAACTTCTTTGCCACCCTCCACCTTAGCTGGAGGTTTTGTATGAAAGACCTTGGTGTCTCTGCCCCAGCCCTATGTGATGTCATCTATACTACTACACTCTGGTCGCTGCCCTTAGTTTATCGTAATCATTGTCTCATGCCCAGATTCCCTCTCTTTGTCTCACACCTTCAAACTGACCTTTTAGCTGGGATTGTCTGAGTCTCTTCCCTGGTGGCTCAGACTGTAAAGAATCTGCCTGCAATGCAGGACACCTGGGTTCAATCCCTGGGTTGGGAAGCTCCCCTGGAGGAGGGCATGGCAACCCATTCTTGTCTGGAGAATCCGCATGGACAGAGGAGCCTGGCAGGCTACAGTCCATGGGGTTGCAAAGAGTTGGACATGACTGAGCAACAAAGCAAATACACATACATACATCTGAGTCTCTTAGTACTTCATCCTTTGACACTGCGTCTCAGGTCATTTGAGCTCTATGCTCTGCAATTCATGGAACACTCCATCCCAAACCCAAACATTCAGTGTGGGCATCTAGGTTAGTTCTCCACATCAGGTGGCCGAAGTATTGGAGTTTCAGCTTTAGCATCAGTCCTTCCAATGAACACCCAGGACTGATTTCCTTTAGGATGAACTGATTGGATCTCCTCGCAGTCCAAGGGACTCTCAAGACTCTTCTCCAACACCACAGTTCAAAAGCATCAATTCTTCAGTGCTCAGCCTTCTTCACAGTCCAACTCTCACATCCATACATGACCACAGGAAAAACCATAGCCTTGACTAGACGGACCTTTTTTGGCAAAGTAATGTCTCTGCTTTTCAATATGCTATCTAAGTTGGTCATAACTTTCCTTCCAAGGAGTAAGCGTCTTTTAATTTCATGGCTGCAATCACCATCTGCAGTGATTTTAGAGCCCCCAAAAATAAAGTCTGACACTGTTTCCACTGTTTCCCCATCTATTTCCCATGTAATAATAAAGTAATTTGTATATATATATATAATTAAATCATCTTGCTGTACACCTGAAACTGATACACCATTGTAAATCAACTATGCTTCAATACAAATTTTAAAAATAAAACAAAACACCAAAAAAAAAACTGCTGTACTGACCAAAAAGTAATAATAAAGTAATTTATAGCTATCACCTACTGCCTCTTACTCTGAGAAACAGAACCAACTGGTTACCAGAATTTCTTATTGGAAAATATCTCCCAGGATCATATAATAAATTGATAAACCATAAATTACAACCTAAGTGGTTACTAGATTGAGATGATAAAAGGTACTGAATGTCATCCTTTCCAGAGCTATCTGAGAATTTCTCCAAACATAAACCTTGGACAACTACCTTCTCCTCAAAATAAGATTTGAGACCTTATATGATAATATCCTGGATGAATGTAATAGTTCCTTTCCTCCCAAACTTACACTACCATTGATCGTTTTATTTAACAAATCTCTATTGAATGTCTAAAGTATGCAAGGTACTGTTCTGCCATGAAAGACACAGCAGTAAGCCAAACAATACACCTGTGCTATTTTTTCCCCCCTCACAGGATTCTCCACTCTTTCCTGGTCCTCTGTTCCCAAGGAGACTGACTTCTAAGACTGGCTTTACTTGGGCTTCTTGCCAGCTGATTTCTGCTCAGGTTTTAATAGGCACACTAGTGTGAGACAGAAGGACAGGAAGAAAGAAGAGCTGGTCACTTCTTCTCCTGCTTCTCCTCACTTTCAGGATCATGTCTCTCTGAGTTCCTCGAAGATTACATCTTCTTTAAGAAAAGCCTCATTCCTAGATCTAGCTTTCACTGAGCTTTACTAATTCTTTTTTCCACTTGCCCTTTCAGTATACCTTATTTGTACCTATAACCCTGTCCATACTGCTGGGAAGTAATCCCTCTTTATGGTCTCTTTATTTGAACTATCTGCAAGGATTTCTGATTCCTGATGGGATCCTGGAGTGATACATGCTTGGGACTTATAGAACTCACATTCTATGGTGGCAGTGGCTCAGGGGAAGGAAAGAGAGAAAAACCATCAAACATGTAATGACATAATACAATGCCATAAGAATATGTGCTGTTAAGAAAAAGTGAAGCAAAACAAGAGTAATAGGGGTGGGATAGTTGGAGGTAGACTTTTAATAGACAATAGACAGAAAACTTTTCTAAAGAAATAACACTTTGACATAGACAAATAAAATTATAAAATTAATCTTAAGGATATCTAGAGCACTCAGAACAGGGGAAACAGCCAGTTCAAAGGCCCTGAGGTGGGAAATTAATTAGTAGGTTTGAGGATAGCTAGAAAGTTAGTGTGGCTACCTGATCATACTTAATCATTCATTAATTTGCGTTCATTACTTCTAGTTTTAAGCACTGCTCTAGAAAATGGAGATGAAAGTCATGGTCTCTGCCTTCATGGAGCTAACAGAAACAGTAACAAAGTGCTTTTCTTCTGCTTAAATTAAAAAAAGAGGAAAAAATATACTAAAATGTTACACCAAATTATACCAAATCATAACAAATTATACCAAATATACCAAATACATAGCATTTGGACTCCTGTAAAGTATAAGCTCAGCCAGACACTTCCATAAGCCTCGTTCTAATGTTCACATGTCAAATTCAAGATCCACTCATTACACATTCAGCAAAGTCCCAGGCTACTAAAAAGTTTAAAGATGATTGCCAAAAAGAAAATATAAATAAATACTTAATGCTATTTTAAAATAAAATTGCTATGTTATGATAGCAAAGTATGTATATCGGTAACCATGTTTGTTAAAGATAAGAAGTTGGAGAATGTCTTTTAAAAGACCTAAAATGTTTTACATTATGATGAAGTATAAACATAATAAAAGAGATAAAAAGAAGTCCCACAATAAAAAGAATAAGAGGAAATGGTATTGGAATTAAGATATTGGAAGAAGCCCTTCATATTGATAGTGAAAAATGTTGGAGTTGGCCATGGAAGCCTTGGTTTCTTTAAGAAAAGGAATGAATGAAATAGTGATGTGCATGAAGGAAACAGGTTTTCATTCATCCAAACAACATTGATCAAGTATGTAGGAAGTGCGTACTACTCTGCATGGCCTCTTGGGAATAGAAATAATAAGGAAGCCACGCTCCTAGTACTGAAAGTGCCTGTAAGGAGAAAAGAGAAATACATCACAAGATGCCAGGTGCCAGAAAAAACCAGCCCAAGAAGGCACTATTCTCAGTAGTCTGCTGCTGCTAAGTCACTTCAGCAGCCCGCCAGGCTTCCCTGTCCCTGGGATTCTCCAGGCAAGAACGCTGGAGTGGGGTGCCATTTCCGTCTCCAATGCATGAAAGTGAAAATTGAAAGTGAAGTCGCTCAGTCGTGTCCGACTCTTCCGACCCCATGGACTGCAGCCTTCCAAGCTCCTCCACCCATGGGATATTCCAGGCAAGAGTACTGGAGTGGGGTGCCATTGCTTTCTCCACTCAGTTGTCTAGCTCTTAGCAAATTTTTAGTCACATAACGTCCACAATTTGAGGACATTCCATTAACACTGCACTTTAGAAAAAATTGATAAAGGTATCGGGAAGGGTTTACAGTCAGTATCTCTCGCCTCACTTATTCCACATCTGATCCTCATGGCGTTACCTGTCAGTATGGCTGCATTCATTCTGAAGACCTATTTTCTACATGTTATCTAGCAGGTGATGGTAGATTGCAAATATAAATTGTCTCGTGGGGTCTAAATTCTGTCTGGCCAATACCTACAGTAAGAGTGAATGGCATTCCAAATGCTTCACAAAGAACTACCAGTTAGCGGACTTCTCTGGTGGTGCGTGGTTAAGACTCTGCACTTCCACTGCAGGGGCCATGGGTTCCATCCCTGGTCGAGCAGCTAAGAATGCTTATGCCCTGAGGTTCAGCCAGAAAAAAAAAATCACCGATTAGTTCACCCAGTGCAGTGCTACAGACTGACGCAAATGGGGTTGTTCAATAACCTGTGTTGTGAAAAAGGAAGTTTCACAGTGCCTAGGGTACTCCATATGAGCAACAGAAACCCATTCACCCACAACCTGGAATCTGTTATATTATAGCTACATGTTTTGTTTTCCATTGCATGCGGTTATTTTCTCCAGAAATTCACCTTGCTGGTTATATTTTGCTGAATCTAGACACTTATCTAACTGGAAGTTTCAAAAGACTACAAAACTGATAGAGGGAAATGGTGAGGACAGGTAATGATGAAATTTAAAATGTCATGGAGTGTGAATTACTTATACATAGGTTAACAGAAACTGACTGTATCTTCCAAAGTTACTTTCATTCCCAGGTTTCCATAGCAGCTGTATATTTCTATATCCCCCTCTGTTCTGTACCACCAACCATGCTGCTACTGCTAATTCGCTTACTCGTGTCCAACTCTGTGCGACCCCATGAACTGTAGCCCACCAGGCTCTTCTGTCCATGGGATTCTCTAAGCAAGAATACTAGAGTGGGTTGCCATGCCCTCCTCTAAGGGATCTTTCTGACCCAGGGATTGAACCTGTGTCTCTTACATCTCCTGTATTGGCAGGCATGTCCTTTACCACCACCACCAACCATAATTAGCCAAAATAATTGTTATAGCCCTTCATTTACATCAGCAGATCATATTATGCTAATTATTTTTAAAAATCTGGTGCTAGGTTGATCATAACCTCTTCAGTTAGAGATTATTTTCCACATTTTGCATATGATTCTTTTCACTTCAGTTCAGTTCAGTCACTCAGTCATGCCCAACTCTTTGCAGCCCCATGGACCACAGCATGCCAGGCCTCCCTGTCCATCACAAACTCTTGGAGTTCACCCAAACTCATGTCCATCGAGTCAGTGATGCCATCCAACCATCTCATCCTCTGTTGTCCCCTTCTCCTCCTGCCCTCAATCTTTCCCAGCATCAAGGTCTTTTCAAATGAGTCAGCTCTTCACATTAGGTGGCCAGAGTACTGGAGTTTCAGCTTTAACATCAGTCCTTCCAATGAATATTCAGGACTAATCTCCTTTAGGATGGACTGGTTGGAACTGCTTGCAGTCCAAGGAACTCTCAAGAGTCTTCTCCAACACCACAGTTCAAAAGCATCAATGATTCTTTTAAGATACTACAAAATCCCTAAGGTTTGAAGTCTTTTTGATGTATTTTTAAAGTTATTTAAAAAGGAATTCTTGGGACTTTCCTGGTGGCTCAGTGGTAAAAGAATGTGTCTTGCAATACAGGGGATGAGAGTTCTATCCCTGGTTGTGGAACTAAGATCCCACAGGCTGCAGAGCAACTAAGCCCACGTGCCACCACTACAGACCCCCATGTACTCTGGGGCCTGCAAACCCACAACTATCGAGCCCACACACCATGTCAAAAGACCCTGTATGAGGCAACAAGCAACCTGTGTGCCACAGCCAAGGCCTGATGCAGCCTAATTAATTAATTTTAAGAAGGAATTCTTATCTCCAGGTATCGACATACCCATGCCAACCTATGATTTACACAATAAACAAGATACCAAGTGTACAAGTCACAGAACTCCTATATAATGTTTCTACCAAGGAAAATTAACCCACATTTTTTACTGGATGCTAGTTTTTCAAATACCCTTTGCCAATATAGAGACTACCCAAGGACATTGATGAACATTTCTATTAAGCACCTATAGTGTACAGAGCCGTTTTCTAGACACTATAGAAAATGCTAAACATAAAAAGAGAATGCCTGCTCCACATAAGCTTATTCTTTAAAATGAGATCCAAGGTAGACACATCCAAAAGGAAAAAATAAAAATGAATCTGACAATGCATTCAAGTTGCATATAAGATGCTACCGGATGCAAACAAAGGGATAAATCAACTGGGATAATGATAATTAGGGGAAACTCCTTGAAGTAGATGACTGTTAAGATGGTTTTATTTCCCTTATTTGTGAAAATCTGGTCCAACCGTTTTTGACAAAGTAAACTTCCAGCTTGATGTGATTTGGGATCTGTGTGAAAACAACTGAATCTGTTCTTTTATAAGAAAAAAAGAAGGGCAGAAGAGATTCATCACCTCTGCAAGGGGAAGAAAAAATATGCTTCATCTTTAGGCACTCCCTCTTCTCTGAAATATGATTCATATCTTGCACCATGGAATAGTCTGTTTTGCCTTGCATTGTTCTACTGAATGACGGAGTAAGATGATAAAGCATTTCATCTGAGGACGCAAAACAGTGACAGGTTAGATTATACATTGAGGTTATTGGGATACAAATGTGATAGCTCAGGGCACCCTTTTCAGGAAANGTGACAATCTGCATTTATTTAACCTCAGAGATGTAGATCGGCTGTCTTTGGTATTACAGCATGATTTTCCTTAGCTCTGTCTTTATCCAGAGCCAGATTTCCCAAATTTAGAGAGAAACTTAGATTGTGAGCCAAAACATCATTTTTGAATTGCCAGAAGCTGCCTGTTAATTTTTCCCATGTTCTTATAAATTCAATTAAAAGCTGAAGCTTAGATCAAATTAAAATGACTTGCTTCATTATCAAACATCCAGCCATCCAGCTGTTCACAATATTAACGTTAATACATTTCATGTACAATAGTATTTTCTGATGTTCTCTGTAGGTTCCCTCATGTCTATAGTCAATTAATTATTTGTTATGTGTGTGCTTATGGCAGCCTAGCTTCCTGTTTCCACTACCTTTTCTGCTTCCACAGAGCTCTAAAACACTTAAATACTGACATTCATGAATCATAACTAAATTCAAATTCAAATCATAACTAAATTCAATAAATCCTTTATTTTCTTTCCTTAGGAAACAGGTCTCAGACTAGAAGGGAACAAAGTCTAACATCTCTGAAAAACTTAAATACAATTCTTCTTCATTATCAGATATTATGACCACAATCCATCTACCAATATATGTCTGTCATGGCAGACATCTGGCATCTTGACAAGAACTGTAGCACCGAATATGAGAGAGGAGATGGCAAGATCTGCCACTTTCTTGAACTGAAGACTGAAAATAGTGATGATTGAAATAACTGAGAATCATCATATTTTTATTTTCAGAAGGATTAAAAACAAGTGCTTTGACTGAAATCCAAAGATGTATGCCTACCTGGTAGAAAGAGCCATCCCATTCAGTCAGTAACCAGTAGTCATTATTAATGCACAGTAAATCATTATTAATGCACAGTAGTATGGAGAAGGAAATGGGAACCCACTCCAGTATTCTTGCCTGGAGAATCCCATGGACAAAGGAATCTGGAGGGCCACAGTGCATAGAGTCGCAAAGAGTTGGACACAACTAACACACATACACACAAAGTACTATTGCTAAGACAGACCCATACATATAAGAAAATTAATCAAAATGAAAGAAATTATTACCAACAAATAAGCAAAACAGATTAGATGATCAGCAAAAATCATTGAAAACAGAGTATTTTGGAAACAACACAATTTCAGCTACTTCCCTTCCTCATAGTAATCCCTTCCTGGAGTTCTATCTATCTGTAGCTACCTGAATCACCTGAGTCCTTCTTAACCTGTCATGGAATTTTAGTCTATCTTTAGTATCTGTTTAAGACTAACATACTATTTCTGTCCCAGTAACTACACATCCACACATACTTCCTGGCCTCAGTCATCACTCTTTTAGCAACAAAAAATGTTATGCCCATTCTCAATGACCCATACACATTCATACTCAACAGAGAACAAATTAGCAGGGAAAGAAACGGGAAAAAGATATTTCAGATAGGGGAGATATGAAGCACAAAATACCACACTCTGTGTATAGAATTACAATCATTGCCAGTAAAAGAAGTACAAGTTGAGGTTTATCAAAGGAAGGGGCATCCTCATGGCTTTCAGTTATGGGCCACATGATCAAAAGTGCAAATCAAGCAAATATTTTCAGGCAATAGTGAGTCAAAGAGTTCATGGTTGACATATGAGTATTAAAGATACTAATATATAAGGCAAGTGAATATGGCATCTTTATCCATACTTGATTGTTCTTTTGTCAACAAACTTTCATAATGTCCCAGTCTCAACATACGATATCAATGTTATTAAACTTTTGGTTTCAAAATTTTATAATTAATTATGTTCATGTTTTCTTATCTATTAATTGACCCAAGCTTGCTAATGTGGTATCTCTCAAAGTATCAACTCTAGACACCTACATCAGAAACCTCACTTGATGCTTGTTAACATGTAGAACTTGGGTCAGATTTGCTGAATCAGAGTGCCACCTAGGAATCTGAATTTTGACATTCTCAGCTGATTCTGGTACACAATGAAATCTAACCACATCACAGCATGATACCTATCTGTGATGAATTAGACTAAGGTCACTGCTGATAGAAAGTTAGTACAATCTGACTTTTGTCTGTTGAATGTGGTGTCAGTGTTTTGCCAAGGCATACTTCTCAAAGCCCTGCTCACTGGAGATGCTCTTGAACAAAATTTCTGTGGCCAAATGCATTTCAGATATCATCAAAATTACATATTGCTATTACTAATTATAACTAATAATATATTAAAGGTTCTGAGAAGTCCTGCATTAAAAGAAAAACAGCATTTCCCAAATTTATTTGACTATGAAACCCTTTATTATCATAAATCCATTCATATACTATAGGATGAAATGCTAATATGAGTATATTTCTAAAATAACACTCTCATGATCCACTTTTATGGTGTTGGTAATTATCACATTATTGAATTATTTTCCATTTCCAGTTTATTAAGACTTTTAAAAACCAGGGTTATATTGCGATATATTTAAAAATCAGGGATTTTACTGATGGTGGTAAAGGGTCAATGCACTGATGAAAACAAAATACACTGAAATTCCAAATGATTTTTCAATAAATCTCTCAATTTATTAATGTGTTAGTTATGATCTGAATATATTTATAATAGGAAGTCCACCAACAAAACTTAGTTGACAAATTGTGGGTCAGAAAACAGAGGCTCAGTTCTCCTGTTAGAACGTTAAAAAAATTTTTGTTAGATCAGTTCAGTTCAGTTCAGTTCAGTCGCTCAGTCATGTCTGACTCTTTGCGACCCCATGAATCGCAGCACGCCAGGCCTCCCTGTCCATCACCAACTCCCACAGTTCACTCAGACTCACGTCCATCGAGTCCGTGATGCCATCCAGCCATCTCATCCTCTGTCGTCGCCTTCTCCTCCTGCCCCCAATCCCTCCCAGCATCAGAGTCTTTTCCAATGAGTCAACTCTTCCCATGAGGTGGCCAAAGTACTGGAGTTTCACCTTTAGCATCATTCCTTCCAAAGAAATCCCAGGGCTGGTCTCCTTCAGAATAGACTGGTTGGATCTCCTTGCAGTCCAAGGGACTCTCAAGAGTCTTCTCCAACACCACAGTTCAAAAGCATCAATTCTTCGGTGCTCAGCTTTCTTCACAGTCCAACTCTCACATCCATTCATGACCACAGGAAAAACCATAGCCTTGACTAGACAGACCTTAGTCAGCAAANTTGAGCTTTAAGCCAACTTTTTCACTCTCCTCTTTTACTTTCATCAAGAGGCTTTTTAGTTCCTCTTCACTTTCTGCCATAAGGGTGGTGTCATCTGCATATCTGAGGTTGTTGTTATTTCTCCCAGCAATCTTGATTCCAGCTTGTGTTTCTTCCAGTCCAGCATTTCTCATGATGTGCTCTGCATATAAGTTAAATAATCAGGGTGACAATATACAGCCTTGACGTACTCCTTTTCCTGTTTGGAACCAGCCTGTTGTTCCATGTCCAGTTCTAACTGTTGCTTCCTGACCTGCATACAGATTTCTCAAGATGCATGTCAGGTGGTCTGGTATTCCCATCTCTTTCAGAATTTTCCACAGTTTATTCTGATCCACACAGTCAAAGGCTTTGGCATAGTCAATAAAGCAGAAATAGATGTTTTTCTGGAACTCTCTTGCTTTTTCCATGATCCAGTGGATGTTGGCAATTTGATCTCTGGTTCCTCTGCCTTTTCTAAAACCAGCTTGAACATCAGATCACTAAGTGAGAAATCATCTGGAGGCATTAGCAGATCAACTGTAATTTGTAAAGCAGCCTTTATCAGTTATAGTCAAGACGGTTTTCAAGGATTGCCTCATTAGAACGCGGCATCCCCCTTTCCTGTAACGCACAGGATGCAGTCTCCATTATCTGGCTGTGGAGTCACTGCAGTGTGGATTTCTTTGTGAGATTCTGAGCACATCTTCATCACCTCACACCAGACTATTGAACAGCCCCTCAATCCCAGGACACTGGAACACACCAAAAACATCTGACTCTGTCTTCTCAAATATTACCCAAGCAGCCTTCCTTCTGCCTATTTACACATTAGAGCCTAGAGAGCAAACTTTCACCTTTATAGAAATAATGTTTCCAGAAGGTACAATTTATTCTATTTATGCATCAACTCTCTTGACCTTACTGATACCACTGTCACCAGTTCTGTCATCATCAGTTCCTTGTTCCCTAAGGAGCCTCTAACTTCTCTATAGAGTTTTAAATAAAATCAACGCTTGTACACTCGTGGTGAATTCATGTCAATGTTTGGCAAAACCAATACAGTAATGTAAAGTAAACTAAAGTTAAAATAAAAATTTAAAAAAAAAAAAGTATTTAAAGATTTTAAAAAAAAATCAATAAATAAATAAATAAATAAAATCAAGCCCATTTAGGAAAGTACAGATATGGAAACTTTTTAAAGCTGGGAACAAGTATGATACCAGCAGTAATTAAAGAAAAAAGGTAGAAATCATTTAAAGACTGTATGAAATATTATAGAATGTCCCATTGTGAAAAGCAGTTTGGCACAGAATTAGCAATCAAGGCTTTCTGCCAGCCTCCTTAGCAGCTGTTAAAACTTGTTTGGAACCTTTGCATGAGAAAGGCTACAGCAACTGTAAACTACAGTGGTTCATCTGAAATACATTTACGGTTATGAAAAGCACAGCAAAACATCTGCAAAAGAAAGCAAGCGCTAGGGGGTTAGAAGGGCAAGTTAGTGAAGCTTCCCAGAATTATCTCAGGGCCTGTCAGGGAAGGTTAAAAAAGAAGCTTCCCCAGAAGCTGCCAGAGACAGAACTGAAGCTGCCAAGAGTTAAAGGAAGTGAACAAAGGGTAGAGGGACCCAAAGGATTTCTATCTTGTAGGCTCAGTGTGAGGAAATGTAGAAAGGCGCTAAGCTCCGAAGTAGAGATGTATACATTAGGAAATTGAATGAATTGAGCCTTGTATGATCAACACAGTTTGCACACAAACAAAAAGATAAATTCTGTAATGGGAAAAGTACTAATTACAATGACATCCAAAGAGTAGCTTCTCCAATGCTCCTTCAGATGCAATAAAAACTGAATTTCCACATGGGCTAATAAATTAGGAACTTGATCAGAAAGATTGAAAAATGTGTTTGCAAAAGAAAATAGAACATTTGAGTGGAAAGTCAAAGAAGGCAGCGTGGAGAATTCCAAGCAATTAATAGTCCTAAAGATTGACAAGCATTTGAGTCAAATTCACAATAAATGCAGAAAAACATATTCAGGAATTTAAGAAGACATCAGCTATTATCAGTGGGTTATTTTGGCCTCCATTTACACTGGCCAAGTGGTTTACCCTCTATCATTCCTCTTTCTTATAATCTTCTATGTCATTCATAGGTCAAATATACGTTAGATGGAAATTTACAGAGATTTATGTTAAAAACTTTCACAATAAAATGCAAGTCTCTGTTGATTAATTTTCCATAATTGTTTATCAGTAACCTTAGACATGCTATAGAACTAATATAATGTATAGAATGTTCAATACATTTATTTTCTGAAAAGTTATAAATCTAAGGTTGCACTGGATAGCTGCCATGGTCTTCTAACATATTACAAGACAGCGATGGTGATTGCTATGCATTTAAAAGATTATTGTTCTTTATTTAAAAAGCTGGATAAGTGATTATTAGAGCACTTACTTAAAGCCACACTCCCTGAAGTCAATAAAACAGAAATATTTTTTAAGTTACAAGTTAAATTTTAAGTTCATACTACTTTCTACATCTTACTGCTAGATTAAGTGGACTCCTAAATTGAGTGATAATAAACAGGGTGATGATAATATGTTAACATTAGAATGATTATACAAGAAGTCAGAACAAAGTAAACACTTTTGTGTTATACATTTCTAACTCTGTGTTTATAGACAATATTTCTTAAGGAGGTTCATCCTGTATTGATGCAATAGTTTTCCTTAATATTAGAATCTCCACATTCCAAATTCCTCCATACCAGGTCAATCTACTACAATCAACTTCTCAGAGTCGATGCTATTTCTGTACCATCTTCCATAATGTCCCCCTACTCTAAATATTCTCACGTGTGTGCATGCTCAGTTGCTTCAGTTGTGTCCAACTCTTTGTGACCCTATGGACTGTAGCCCACCAGGTTCCTCTTTGCATGGGATTCTCCAGGCAAGAATCCTGGAATGGGTTGCCACGCCCTTCTCTAGGTGACCTTCCAGACCTAGGGATCAAACCCACATCTCTTATATCTCCTGCATTGGCAGGTGGATTCTTTACCACTAGTGCTACCAGGGAAGCCCTCAGGGGCTAATGTCTCTGACCTATTTTTTCATCTATTACCGATAAATTGTATGCTAATTCATTACATGGTATCCTCATTTAAATGAGTTGAAAAACTTTGGAGGCTTAAGGGTATTTGTGTGTGTGTGTGTGTTCCTTCTATAATCAATATTTGTATATATAGTCACTGAGATCCTGGATTTTGACATTTAAAGTGTTCAGTAAGTTTTCAGAATTAAAAAAAAAAATGACTTGTCCTGGCCAGCTGTTTTTATAGCTCCTGTCTACTAGCTGGCTTTAAATAATAACAACAGAAAGAGAAAGTATACCATTATTTACAGATACTGTCAAACCATGTGCACTGAATTTCTTGCCCCTCTTCTACTACTTGTCTCTTGCTTTCAGAGAGTTTAAATAATCTCATAGCCACTCCTGGGCTTCTGACTGTCCACACTCACTTGGCTTTCACTTTTCTTTAAGTATAAATCGCATCGGCTTGTACCTTTCTAAGACACAGTTACCACATTTACTTAGCCACATTCTAAGTAAAACCAAAAAATGCAGAAATGTTTATATTGCAATAGCATCTTCTAATATGATTCTGCCATTGCTATTTGAAAATATAGGTTTTATTATCCAGTTAAAAATAATGCAGATTAGAAAATATCTGTATCTGGAAACACTGGGTGTCAGATTTGCAAGCTTCCAAAATACATAGATTTTCATTTCTTTCTGCAACATCCTAATAAATTATTGACTTTAATTCCTAGTTGTTTTTATTGAATAAACTGATTCCCTACAAAACTGAATGTAAATGTGCTACTCAAATAATCTCTATGACTAATTATGATTTTCTGTGAAAATCTCCAGCAAATTCTCATCCCCCAACTTTCTGAACCTAATAAAACCTTATCATTTCTAAATGATTGAACTGTCCACCTGTGTGGATCTTGGGACTACCTGGTGTTATGAGCAGTGATAGCCAGATAAGCAAAGTAATGGAAATGGCCAAAAAAAAAAAAAAAAAAAAAGNAAAAAAAAAAGCCCACATATGTTCCATACCAAAACACAGTTGCTGCTTCAGGGCAAAAGGTACTGAAAGTCAGGATATGGCAAGGAGTTAATATTTCTGTAGGATGAGGTTTTACATGTCTGTCTCTTTGTGTCTGCCAATAAAATGAAATTATGGCATTAACTATCATGTTCCCTACTATAATCTTAAGCGGTCTTAACATTTGTAATGTAAGAACCTCAACTGTTTACCTCTAATGTTACTATAAACACTCTCATAACAGACCCTTCTAATTGATTGGTGAACAATTGATCACTGATACCAGCCTGCTAATAAATCTGTCATGGATGAAAACAATAATGCTTATTTACTAAGATTTTAGCAAAATCTGTGCTAGAATCTATAATAATTAATAGTTAGAAACCTTGCTGGGGGGAAGATATAACCTAGATTTCCACAAATGGATTTGAAACCTTTTCAAAAGCAAACCACACACCATTACCCCCACATTTTGAATCAGGTAATAATGAACATAAGTAGAATGATTGAAAAGTCTGACTCTCCTCTGTTGACACTTGAAATGTTTCTGGGATATACATAAACAAGAAATTGAAAACATAAAGAAAAGAACAATGGCTCCAAAAACCCAGTTATTCAACCAAAAGACATTATTAGGTGCCCTGAGTTATTCAAGTACAGTTTTCCTGTACTTTTATGTGTAGGTTAGGTCTCTGTGGTATCCTTACACCCAAAAGTCAAACCCCAAAACTCATCAGTAGTCAAAGATCTTAAATGATGCAGGATACAGGATGCTTGGGGCTGGTGCACTGGGATGACCCAGAGAGATGGTATGGGGAGGGAGGTGGGAGGGGGGTTCAGGGTTGGGAACTCATGTACACCCGTGGTGGATTCATGTTGATGTATGGCAAAACCAATACAGTATTTTAAAGTAAAATAAAGTAAAAAAAAAAAAAAAAAACCTGCTTGGCATACTCTAAAATCTAATTGACCTTCTTTAAATACAATCCTGACAAGAGATACAAAACAGCATATTCATTTCCAAGGACTGCTATGAAAAAAAACACCACTAACTGTGTGACTTAAAACCATAGAATCTTACCCCCTCACAGTTCTGGAGGCCAGAAGGTTGAAATCAAGGTGTTGGCAGTGTCATTCTTTCTCTGCAGCCTCTATGAGTGAATCCTTCTTTGCTTTTTCCAACTTCCGGTGGCCCCAGACTTCCACTGGCTCATGGTAAAATAATTCCAATCTCTGCCTCTGTCTTCACATAGCTGTCTTCCTTGTGTCTTCATGTGTACAAGTTTCCCTCTTGTAAGGACCCCATTATTACCTGCTCTTAACTTGATTACATTTGCAAAGACCTTATTTCCAAATCAGGTCACAGTAACAGAAACCAAGGATTAGGCTTGTCATATTTTTTTTTTTTTAATCCTGGGAAGGGACGGCCACAGTTCAGCCCATAACACTGGGCAAAATGATGTCTGGATGCCCTCCTTGGGGTTCTATCTTTCCTTAATTCTTCCACTCAAATGTTGAACAAGAAATCCAATTACATTCTAGAGATTTAATTTTGATATATATATTTTTTATAAAATACTGACTAAATGTGACACTCAGTTAAATGCAAGCACAGAGATTCAACTTACTTTTTTTAAATCATTTTTCAACTTTCTTCCAGATCCTACTGGATAAATATATATCTCAGGACTAGAATCAAGTACACAGTCATTAAAGGCCGAAACTCACAGATGTCACAGGCTGCATGTGGCTGGCGCCTTTAAGCAGACAGTCTGCTACAATCTGTGCCAACTGACCCTTCCAGGTGGTGGACAAACGAAGCCCCAGGGAAGCCACATTGTTTCAGTCTAGCTTCAGGGTAACATATATCACAGAAATCAACTTTTATTATTTTAAAAAAATTTCCCCTTAGGTGATCTAGGTGATTCTTAATCGCCTTCCTTCTTAAATTTGTCCTGGGAAAAAGTGAGTAGTATGTAACTTCTGTTATTTGGTCAGACTTATATCTTGAGGTGAATGCTGATGATGAATGAAATTGCATCCTTATTATGAGATGACAAGCAGTCACAGGGGCAGGCTTGTAGAGAGATGTCTTAAGGAAAGTATAATAGCTAGGACAAGCTTTATCATAGGCTAGTGATATATTCTTGTAAAAGAAAGTGATGAATCAATTCATCACTGTCAGAACAATACTTTTCTTAAAGCATTTTTGAAATGTTTTGTTGCTACACCTGATTAACTTAAATGCAAATAAAATAAGCAGATGGCAATGACATTTGCCATCCTATAGGGAGAAATGGTATACCATGTGCCTTGCACCTGAACTTTTCTGAGCCTTTTAACTCTCAAATCTAGGTATAAGGCTCCCTCACACTCTGAGCTGGATGAGGCTCTCTGGCAGGAGGAAGAAAGGGAACCCCCTAGGCCAACCAATATCCTGTCATTGTTCAGTTGCTCAGTCGCGTCTGACTCTTTGTGACGCCATGGACTGCAGCATGCCAGGCTTCCCTGTCCTTCGCTATCTCCCGGAGCTTGCTCAAAGTCATGTCCATTGAGTCAGTGATGCCATCCAACCACCTCGGCCTCTGCCATCCCCTTCTCCTCCAGCCTACCTGCTCAAATTGAAGATGTTTTGCTGGTGCTCCCATGCTGACCTGTATTCTGGTTTTCACCCTATTTTTTGTGTATTAGATTCTAATAGGTGGTGTAGTTCCTGTAACTAGATTTGATCTTTTGCCTGAGTATGTAACTCTCTGCCTGGGTTTCTATACCATTCCCCAAGTCTACAATTCTGAATGATCACTGAGTCCTGGCAAAACCTCAGCTCCATCCTAAACCCCAGTTCCTCTTTTTGGCTGAGTAATGCCTACCAAAGATCTACTTAAGGCCAATTTGCTATTGTTGTATCTGTACTGTCTGTCAGAACCGAGTGGTAGACCTTGTTGGGTCTCATCTTATATTCTCATATACCATATTCCTGTCCTGCCCTTCCAGTGATTAGTCAGATATGGTTTCCAGTTTACCTTGGTCTGACCCATTTAATACTCCAGTTATGAATTGAGATAGGGGCTGGCCAAAAAGCTCATTCAAATTTTTCCTTATAATCTTATGGAAAAATCTGAACAAAAATTTTGGCCAACCAAATAGTTTGTTGAAAGTGATAACTCCAAATGAGCAATCAGTAAAAACACAAGCACCTGTAGAAATAATAAGTATAGTCACATATTAACTTGTTTCAGAAATTAAGTGGCATACTTCTGACATTGTCCACTATTACTTTTGTTATCTGTGTTGAAGGTTTGGGACTTCTATTTTCCCCTAAGTAATTTAGTAGTGTCTTAATTCCTTTCTTTTTTTTTTAATCAATAGTTATAGGATCAAGCCTGTGTCTGTTTATTAGTATTCTTCATCTCAAAATTGTTTCAAGCTTAAATCTTCATTGGTTGTTTCTGATTTTATTAATATACAGTTTCATGCTGATGTTGAGAACTTTTTAAATTTGAACATTGCTCTCCCATCAGATGAAGGAGACTTTGCTTAATAAGAATCCCCCTGTTGTAGACTGAATTATGTTCATCCAAATTTCATATGTTGAAGTTCTAACCTCCAATGTCACAGAATGTGACTAATTTTGGAAATAGGGCCTCTAAAGAGGTAGGTAAGGTTAATGAGGTCATAAGTTTGGGGCCCTAATCCAAATAAAATTGGTGTCTTTATAAGAAGAGGAAGAGACACCAGGGCTATGCACTCAGAGTAAAGGCCATGTAAGTACACCGTAAGAAGACTGACATTTGCAAGCAAAGGAGAGAAGCCTCAGGAGAATGAACCCTGCTTACTCCTTGATCTTAAACTTCTACCCTCCAGAGCTATGAGAAAGTAAAATTCTGTTGTTTAAGTCACTCAGTTGGTGGGCTTACATTATGGCAGCCCCAGTACACTAACATACACCCTTTTAAGTCACAACCCTTGAGTTAAGAACAAAAAGAGGATGATCTTTTGACACTTTGTAATATCTTATTCTTGATATTTGTTGCTTTCCTAGAAAATAAACCATGTGCTTCTACTATTGTTAAGGACAATATATTGTAACAATACATTGTAACAATGCATTGTTAAGAACAATATATTGTAACAATGCATTGTTAAGAACAATATATTGTAACAATCATGTTTTAGAAATTTATTTCTAATCGGAGGATAATTGTTTTACAGTGTTCTGTTGGTTTCTGCCATACATCAACATGAATCAGGCCTGCCTCCTCTTGAACCTCCCTCCCATCTTCCACCCCATCGTACCCCTCTAGGTTGTCACAGAGCACTGGGTTGGCACTCCCTACATCATACAGCAAATTCCCACTGGCTATCTATTTTATATATAGTAATGTATATGATTCAGTGCAGAGTGTGGGACAAATTGAGTAACAATCATTTTTAACCACTAGTTATACCTAGAATTTTTAGAAAGTTGATTAATAGTCAGGAAACCTGGTTGTAAACTGTCTAGCTGATTAACCAGTCA
>SJYQ01001958.1:128753-147718 GCA_006410935.1 Redunca redunca
TAACAAGTCTTACCTTGATCACCACAAAAAGTAGTTTGAGAATCAAAAGTGAAAGAGTATAAAAATATTTTGAAGTTGTGAATCTCTATAAAAATGTAAAGTCTTTGTCTTAGTAAAAGGCAAGGATTGCTTAACATTTATAAAGAAGCCTTTTCGTCCCCTCAAATTCACCAAGTGTTCAAGAATAACTATAAAGTAATGCACTGTATACCCAACAAAAACTGCAGGGGAGAAAAGACCTAAGAAACCGATAGTCCTGATATACTTTGGTAATTAAAAGTATCAGCTTTGGAGGAGGGGGACAGATACATTAAGAGTTTGGGATTAGCAGATACAAGCTATTATATATAAAATAGATAAACAACAAGGTCTTACTATATAGCACAGGGAAGTATAAGCAATATCTTGTGATAAACTATAATGGAAAAAATCTGAAAAAGTGTATACAGCTTCCCTAGTGGCTCAGATTTTAAAGAATTTGCTTACAATGCAGGAGACCCAGGTTCGATCCCTGGGTCAGGAAGATCCCCTGGAGAAGGGAATGGCTACCCACTCCAGTATTCTTGCCTGGAGAACTCCATGGACAGAGGAGCCTGGCAAGCTATAGTCCATGGGGTCCCACAGAGTCAGATAGGACTGAGCAACTAACACTAACAAATACTAATATACATTATCTGATTGGAAACCTGTCCTGAGTATTCAATGGAAGCACTGATGCTGATGCTGATGCTGAAGCTCCAATACTTTGGCCACCTAACGAGAACTGACTAATTGGAAGGCTCTGATGCTGGGAAAGATTGAAGGCAGGAGGAGAAGATGGTTGGATGGCATCACCGACTCGACGGACATGAGTTTGAGTGAGCTCCAGGAGTTGGTGATGGACAGGGAGGCGTGATGTTCTGCAGTCCATGGGGTCGCAAAGAGTTGGACACAACTGAGCGGCTGAACTGAATTGAATATACGTTATGGAAAAAACTTTGTTGTACACGAGAAACTAACACAACACTGTAAATCAACTATACTTCAATTAAAAAATAAAAATAAGAGTACCAGTTTAGGCCCAGAAAAATCTGAATTTAAGCTTTGCTAGTTCTCTCTGACTAATGCAATTCTTTCAACCTTAGTTTCCTCATCTAGAAAAGGGAGAAAATAATATTTACCTCATAGATTGTTTACCACAGTAACTGAGATAATAATGAATATAAAGGAAGTAACACCATATTAGTAAAGCATACAGTAAGCACTCAATAAATGTTGGTTATCATTATCTTTGATAATGTTTTTATTGCTACTAAAAGCCTGGACATTTTTTGGGAGACTATGACTGTTCTCACACTTTCTCAAACCACAACTGCACTATACCTTAACACCTTCAATCCTCACAGATAAACCTTGCAGAAAAACTGGGTGGTGATGTTAGCTGCATAGTCATGTCTGACTCTTTGTGATCCCATGGACTGTAGCCCACCAGGCTCCTCTGTCCATGGGATTCTCCAGGCAAGAACACTGGAGTGGGTTGCCATTCCCTTCTCTAGGGGATCTTAGACCTGATCCAGGAACTGAACCCAGGTCACCTGCATTGCAGGCAGAGTCCTTACTGTCTGAGCCACCAGGGAATCCTGCAGAATAACTAGAGAAATGCAAAACCTAGAAAGTGATCATGGAAAGGAAACTGGTTCAAAAGAAAAGAAAAAAAAAAGTGTGGTTTCCATTTTCCTGAAAGAGAAGCCAAAGTCTGATGAGAGTGTCAGACCAAACTGCATGGCCCAACCCGCATTTGGATTCTGCGTGAGTGGGGCCAGGTGGCCAGGTATAGACTGCAGGGAATCTGACCAGATGGTCGCAGGTCAGCATTTGAGCACTGAGTTTCAAACTGGTTTTAAACAAGGAAACAGCAGAACTGAGGCCGAGACGGGGAATAGGAGAACAGATGGGGTGGTTCACACAAAAGCATAACTGGGGTAGGACACAAAAAGCGCCTGTCTGATGGCCTGCTCTGCATGCGGATTCAAACATCCTTGTGAGTTCAAGTAATTAAGGACTAGTAGGTGTGCACAGTACTGGTGGATGAGGCTGTGACCTCCAGGTCTGATGACTACAGAAGAGGCTTTGGATCAACAAGGAGTCTGAAGTGCTCTGAAAGTCCCCTGAGCTGTTTTTGCATGTGTACATGTGTCTAAAAATTATCTTGTATATATCCAGGCAGTATGTTGATCACACAGTGAGTGACAGGGACTTGCCTGAGGTTCTAGACTTTCCACATGTTGATCTTGGTATATGAGATCTATGCTAATTGTACCCATCACCCATGTTACGGGTATTCTTTTCTGTTTATGTTAGGATTGCCTGCTGTTGCTACTGCTAAGTCGCTTCAGACCCACCCTGTGCGACCCCATAGACAGCAGCCCACCAGGCTCCTCTGTCCCTGGGATTCTGCAGGCAAGAATGCTGGAGTGGGTTGCCATTTCCTTCTCCAATGCATGAAAGTAAAAAGTGAAAGTGAAGTCAGTCACTCAGTCGTGTCCAACTCTTCGAGACCCCATGGAGTGTAGCCCACCGTGCTCCTCTGTCCATGGTATCCTCAAGGCAAGAGTACCAGAGTGGGCTGCCATTTCCTTCTCCATAGGGTTGCCTAGAGGAGGGGATATGCTGGAAAGGAAAAGAGAGTTAACATATACAGTGTTTATCATATGTTGTCCTAAATGCTTTACACATGATTATCTCATTTAATGCTCCCAACATCCTTGTGAGGTAGATATTGTTTATTGTCCTTATTTTCCAGATGTAACCCAAGGCACATGGATGTGATAGTTGGACCAAGAAGAAGGCTGAGTGCCAAAGAACTGATGCTTTCAAATTGTGGTGCTAGAGAAGACTCTGAGTCTCCTGGACATCAAGGAGATCAAACTAATCAATCATAAAGGAAATCAACTCTGACTATTCATTGGAAAGACTGATGCTGAAGATGAAGCTCCGGTACTTTGGCCACCTGATGCGAAGAACTGACTCACTTAAAAAGACCCTGATGCTGGGAAAGATTGAAGAGAAAAGGAGAAGAGGGCAGCAGACGATGAGATGGTTAGATAGCATCACAGATTTAATGCACATGAGTTTGACCAAACTCCTGGAGATACTGGAGGACAGAGGAGCCTGGCGTGCTGCAGCCCATAGGTTCACGAAGAGTCGGACATGATTTAGTGACTGAACAAGAACAGCAATAGCCCGAGGCACAGTGGGGATGAGTAACTAGTAACCGGTGAATCCAGGATTCAAAACTAGCCAGTCGATCCCCAATTTCCTGAGCACCAATACTGAGCATCCAGTAATGCTTCAATAAGTATTTCTCCTATCAATGAGTAAATAAATATTGAGAGTTAGAAAAAGTTGTAATTGTGTGTGGACACGCCAGTCCTCTTAGTTGGCAAGTACAGTGGCTGTAAAGAAATAAGAATTGGATTTGATGCCTCACAGACAGTTACACTTACCATGTCCACAGCGGCACTCTTTCTCATTCCTCAAACCTGCTCTACCTTCAGTCTTTCTGAGCTCAATGAGCCTTGTTGACTTTATCTTCAAAGTATTTCCACGTCTGTCCACTTCTCACTACGCCCCGTGCTACCGTCAGTGATGCACTGGCTGTCCGCCTTCTACCCTGCTCTCTTTTGAGCAGCCATTATCACTCCATTAATAACCTAAGTCAGATCATGTTATTGCACTGTTCACCTCAATGGCCTCATCTCACTATGAGTAAAAGATAAGGACCTTACAAATGGCCTCCACGGCTTTACAGGACTATCTATCTGACCACATCCTCTAACTGCCTAGCCCAACCATGCTCACTCAGCTCCAGCCATATTGGACTTTGCACTGCTTCTGTAACTCACGAGGAATTTTCCCCACAAAGAGCCTGTGTCTCTGCCTGAAACATTTCTTCCACGATAACTGTATGGCTCACTTCTCACCTCTTCTATGTCTTTTCTTGTATGTCAGCTCAGTTCAGTATATCTTGACCATCCTATCTGCAATCTTACCTTCAATATTAAAAAAGAAAAAACACTAACACACTAATTCAAAAAGATACAAACACACCAATGCTCAAAGCAGCACTATTTATAACAGCTAAGACATGGAAGCAACCTAAGTGTCCATTAACAAATGGATAGATAAAGAAGATGTGGTACATATATACAATGGGATGTTACTCAGCCATTAGAAAGAATGAAATCTTGCTATTGGCAGCAATATGTATGGGCTTGGAGGGCATTTTGCTCAGTGAAATAAGTCAGAGAAAGAGAAATAGTATATGATATCATTTATATGTCGAATCTAAAAAATATAACACACTAGTGAAAATGACATAAAAGAAGAAGACTCACAGATATCGAGAACAAACTAGTGGTTACAAGTAGGGGGCCAATATAAGGATGGGGGAGTGCGAGACACTAAATATTTGCTATAAGATGGGCTATGAGAATGTATTGTACAACACAGGGAATATAGCCAATATTTTGTAATAACTGTAAATCAAAAGTAACCTCTAAAATTGTATAAAAATTTAAAAATTAAATAAATAAAATCTAACCCTCACCCCTGCACTTCAGATCTCCTTAGCTTACTTTATTTATTTTTTCTAAAACAATTAGCTTTAGAACACATAAGAAATTTGACTGATACGATCTGTTTACTGTATCCCTCTAATACAATGTTAACTACGTCCATAAGGGAAAGTATTTTTATCTGGTTTCTACACTGATATATCTAAAGCACCTAGAATGGAGCCAGGCATCAGTCAATTAACATACATCTATTGAATTAGACAGGAGATTCTCATGTGGAATATTGACAAGCAGGCCTCAAGTTAAAGAAAATCGATGTGATTACACTTAAAGAAATATTTCAAGATAAGTCAATGACAAGCTGTTTAAGAAAATAAAACTCATCCCTGAACCCCTACCTTGTTTCTAGTAAGCTATTATCAGTTCAGTAGAGTTCAGCTCTGTCACTCAGTCCAGTCTGACTCTTTGCAACACCATGGACCGCAGCGTGCCAGGCCTCCCTGTCCATCACCAACTCGCAGAGTCTACTCAAACTCATGTCCATTGACTGAGTCAATGATGCCATCTAACCACCTTATCCTCTGTCGTCCCCTTCTCCTCCCACCTTCAACCTTTCCCAGCATCAGGGTGTTTTCAAATAAGTCAGTTCTTCACATCAGGTGGCCAAAGCATTGGAGTTTCAGCTTCAACATCAATCCCTCCAATGAATATTCAGGACTGATTTCCTAGGATGGACTGGTTGGATCTCTCTGCTGTCCAAGGGACTCTCAAGAGTCTTCTCCAACACCACAGTTCAAAAGCATTAATTCTTCGGCTTTCTTTATACTCCAACTCTCACACCCATACATGACTACTGGGAAAACCATAGCTTTGACTAGACGGACATTTGTTGGCAAAGTAATGTCTCTGCTTTGTAATATGCTGTCTAGGTTGGTCATAACTTCTCTTTCAAGGAGCAAGTGTCTTTTAATTTCATGGCTGAAGTCACCATCTGCAGTGATTTTGGAGCCCAAAAGTAAAGTCTGACACTGTTTCCACTGTTTCCCCATCTATTTCCCATGAAGTGATGGGACCAGATGCCATGATCTTAGTTTTCTGAATGTTGAACTTTAAGCTAACTTTTTCACTCTCCTCTTTCACTTTCTTTTTTTAATATAAATTTATTTATTTTAATTAGAGGTTAATCACTTTACAATATTGTATTGGTTTTGTCATACATCAACATGAATCCGCCACAGATATACACATGTTCCCCATCCTGAACCCCCCTCAAAAACTAGAAATAGAACTGCTTTATGACCCAGCAATCCCACTGCTGGGCATACACACCAAGGAAACCAGAATTGAAAGAGACACGTGTACCCCAGTGTTCCTCTTTCATTTTCATCAAGTGGCTCTTTTAGTTCCTCTTCACTTTCTGCCATAAGGGTGGTGTCATCTGCATATCTGAGGTTATTGATATTTTTCCCAGCAATCTTGATTCCAGCTTCTGCTTCATCCAGCCCAGCGTTTCTCATGATGTACTCTGCTTATGAGTTAAATAAGCAGGGTGACAATATACAGACTTCACGTACCCCTTTTTCTGTTTGGAATCGGTCTGTTGTTCCATGTCCAGTTCTAACTGTTGCTTCCTGACATGCATACAGATTTCTCAAGAGGCAGGTCAGGTGGTCTGGTATTCTCATCTCTTTCAGAATTTTCCACAGTTTGTGGTGATCCACACAGTCAAAGGCTTTGGCATAGTCAATAAAGCAGAAATATATATATATTTTTCCTGGAACTCTCTTGCTTTTTTGATGATCCAACAAATGTTGGCAATTTGATCTCTGGTTCCTCTGCCTTTTCTAAAACCAGCTTGAACATCTGGAAGTTCACAATTCATGTATTGTTGGAACCAGGCTTGGAGAATTTTGAGCATTATTTTACTAGTGTGTGAGTGCAATTATGCAGTAGTTTGAGCATTTTTTGACATTGCCTTTCTTTGGGATTGGAATGAAAACTGACCTTTTCCAGTCCTGTGGCCACTGCTGAGTTTTCCAAATTTGCTGGCATATTGAGTGCAGCACTTTTACAGCATNTGTCCTTTATTGAGCCCATCTTTGAATGAAATGTTCCCTTTGTATCTCTAATTTTCTTGAAGAGATCTCTAGTCTTTCCTATTTTATTGTTTTCCTCTATTTCTTTGCACTGATCACTGAGGAAGTCCTTCTTATTTCTCCTTGCTAATCGCAAAGAGTCGGACATGACTGAGCGACTGAACTGAACTGATTCTTTGGAACTCTGCATTCAAATGGGTATATCTTTCCTTTTCTCCTTTGCTTTTCACTTCTCTTCTTTTCACAGCTATTTGTAAGGCCTCCTCAAACAGCCATTTTGATTTTTTGCATTCCTTTTCCATGGGGATGGTCTTGATCCCTGTCTCCTGTACAATGTCATGAACCTCATTCCATAGTTCATCAGGCACTCTGTCTATCAGATCTAGGCCCCTAAATCTATTTCTCACTTCCACTGTATAATCATAAGGGATTTGATTCAGGTCATGCCTGAATGGTCTAGTGGTTTTCCCTACTTTCTTCAGTTTAAGTCTGAATTTGGCAATAAGGAGTTCATGATCTGTGCCACAGTTAGCTCCCAGTCTTGTTTTTGCTGACTGTATAGAGCTTCTCCATCTTTGGCTGCAAGGAATATAATCAATCTGATTTCAGTATTGACCATCTGGTGATGTCCATGTGTACAGTCTTCTCTTACGTTGTTGGAAGAGGGTGTTTGCTATGACCAGTGCTTTTTCTTGGCGAAATTCTATTAGCCTTTGCCCTGCTTCATTCTGTACTCCAAGGCCAGATTTGCCTGTTAATCCAGGTGTTTCTTGACTTCATAATTTTCCATTCCAGTCCCCGATAATGAAAACCTGCTGCTGCTGCTGCTGCCGCTAAGTTGCTTCAGTCGTGTCTGACTCTGTGCGACCCCATAGACGGCAGCCCACCAGGCTCCCCCGTCCCTGGGATTCTCCAGGCAAGAACACTGGAGTGGGTTGTCATTGCCTTCTCCAGTGCATGAAAGTGAAAAGTGAAAGTGAAGTCACTCAGTCATGTCCGACTCTTAGCAACCCCATGGACTATAGCCTACCAGGCTCCTCCGCCCATGGGATTTTCCAGGCAAGAGTACTGGAGTGGGGTGCCATTGCCATCTCCGAATGAAAAACTAGTATAGGTATATTCTAAGTATATTCTGGTATATTCCTTTTATATTCAATAATCACAAAGCAGATCCACCATCCAGAACAAAATGCAAACCAGTATACAATAAACCAACATAAAATAGTATTTATAAAAATGTACCCTACAAATGAGCAAATGACAATGGACTGTTCCAAATGTTAGCAGAAAACTTGATATATTCATGAAAAGCAACACATTTGCTAAACTCATGAAAACATTTTTTTTTTTTTTGCCATACCATGCAGGCAAGCAGGATCTCAGTTCTCCAAGCAGGTATTGAACCAGTGCCACTTGCAGTGAACATGTGGAGTCTTAACCACTGGACAGCCAAGTAAGTCTTCTGATAGCTCATTTCTTTTTAATTCTGAAAAATATCTCAATATCTGAGATACCACAGTTTATCATTTTACCTATTGAAGGATATGATCTAGTTTGGTTTTTTTTAACCAACAATGAAAAAGTAAACAAATCTCAAAGAATGTTTTTATGCAAGTTCCCTGGCTGTGCAGTGCTTCAGAGTCTATGCTTCCACTGCAGGAGGCATGGGTTCAGTACCTGGCAGGGGAACTGAGATCTTCCATGCTGCAAAGCATGGCCAAAAAGAAAAGAAAAAATGAGATATAAAATCATGAAAAGACAAGCAAGAAACTAATGTATATTGCTAAGCAAAAGAAGTCAGTCTGAAAAGGCTACACTCTGTATGACTGCAACTCTATGACATTCTGGAAAAGACAAAACTACGGAGACAGTACAAAGACCAGTGTTTGCCAAGGATTAAGGGAAAGTGATGAATAGAAGGAGCACAGAGGACTTTTAGGGAGCTGAAAGCACTCCCTGTGTACTACAACAGTGCATACATATCATTGTACATTTGTCCAAACCCATAGAATGTACAACACCAAGAGTGAACCCTAAAGCAAACTTTGGACTTTGGGTGATAATGACATGTCAGTGTAGGTTCACCAGTTATAACAAATGTGGGGGATGTTGATAACAGGGGAAGTTGTGCATGTGTAGGGGCAGCAAGTATATGGGAAATATCTGTACTTTCCCTCAATTTTGCTATGAACCTAAAACTGCACTAAAAAAATTAAAGTCTGATTTTTTTTTATAAAAAAGGACAGCTAGGAGGAATAATATGTTGCAAACATTTCCATTTGCAATCAGTTAAAAAATACCATTATTACAGAAGTAGTATATATACATTGTAGAAAATTGGAAAATACAAGTTAGCAAAAACTTCAAACTAAGTCTTCACATTGCCACCTCCAGAGATCCTGATCTGTGTTAATTCTAGCGCATATGCATCGTAACTTCCTTTAAGCACGCATACAGACAATATATGAGCTTATATATTTTTAACCAAACAGCATCACACTTGCTTTTCATAAGTCAGTGATCTTCATCCTTCTATTTCAATAAGATTTCATCTCATCTAATATCCAAACTACACTGAAATTTCCCTCAAGGGCAAGAAAAATGACGTTTCTTGTTAGTTTGTCAAGAACCGTATCCAATTCAGGAGAAAATATTGAAAAATCACTTTTAAATAATAGTAACTCAAACTTCTTTAATCATATTATTTTATGAGAGAAATGCAAATCAAACCTTCAATCAGATATCACCTCATACCAGTCAGAATCACCATCATTAAAAAGTCTACAAATAAATGTTGGAGACAGTGTGTAGAAAAGGGTATCCTACACTGTCAGTGGGAATGTATGGAGAACAGTATAAAGCTTCCTTAAAAAACTAAAAATAGAGTTACCATATGACCTAGCAATCCCATTCCTGGGCATGTATTTAGAGAAAACTCAAATTCAAAAGGACATAAGCACCCCAATGCTCATTGCAGCACTATTTACAATAGCCAAGACATGGAAGCAACCTAACTGTCCATTAAGAGAAGAATGGATAAACAAATGTGGGGGATATAGATGTAGATATAGATAATGGAATACTACTCAGTCATTAAAAAGAATGAAATAATATCATTTGCAGCCACATGAATAGACCTAGAAATTATGATGCTAAATGAAGTAACTCAGACAAAGACAAACATATGACATCACTTCTATGTGGAATCTAAAATACAACACAAATGAACTTATNTTTGGTTCAATTTTTATTAATGTGGTCATTATCTGAAACTGATTTTTTTTAATTGCCTTTTCTCTTTCTACTACATAATGAACTATTCATGGGGCATCCCTGGTGGCCCAATGGTAAAGAATCCACATTTCAGTGTAAGAGACACAGGATATGTGGCTTTGATCCCTGGGTTGGGACTGTCCTCTGGAGGAGGGCATAACAACCCACTCCAGTATTCTTGCGTCGACAATCCCATGGACAGAGAAGCCTGGTGGGCTATAGTCCATAGAGTTGCAAAGAGTTGAAGTGACTGAGCATGCATGCATACTCAAACTGCTCATATTCTGTGGCATTTTATTAAGTTTTTTCAGTCAACAAAATGAATCAATTCTGTTACTGTTAGTGATAGCAAGGGGTTATGTGATAAAATGACAAATCCTAGAACTGATGAAAAATTTGATGGAAAATATAAATCATTTTTATTCAACAAGTCTTTCTCATCAGTATCCTTTAAATTTCAACATATATTTTCCTTAAAAATAATTAATGGTAGACTTACCATGGTGATTTTCTGAATGAATCCTTTTCTGAATATAAAATACAAGTACAAATCATTTATAAAATTAAAAAAGTCCATCCATATGTACAAGCTCTAATGTGTCCTGTATGTTTGAGGTTCAAGCATATGTGAATAAAACTGAAAACTCTTATTTGCTATGTTGCTTTTAAAAATTCTGCAAGTATGGTTTCGACATCATTGTCAAATTCAAAACTTATTCCCAAAGATAAAACTAATATGTGGTTAAAAAAGCAAACAACTATTATGTGGTAAGTTTTTTAAAGTGTTATTTACTGAGAAAAAGTCTGGCAATTTCTTAGAAAACTAAAAATGTAAGTATCATACAATCCGGCAATCATACCCCTTGGCATTTTTCCCACAGTAAGTTTGTAAAAACTTATTTTTATACAATAAAACTATACACAAATGTTCATAGCCTAATTCATAATCATCAAATGTGGAAACCACCCAAATGTTTTCCACTCGGTGACTGTATAAACAAACTTTGGTTCCTCCACACAATACTATCAGCAATAAAAAGGAACAAACTATTGTTACACAAAACAACCTGAATGAGGGACTTCCCTGTTGGTGCAGTGGGCAGAGGTTTGATCCCTGGTCAGGGAGCTGAGGGGCTCCCCAGGTGGCGCTAGTGGTAAAGAACACGCCTGTCAATGCAGGAGACAGAAGAGAAGCGGGTTTGATTCCTGAGTTGGGAAGATCCCCTGGAGGAGGGCATGGCAACCCACTCCAGTATTCTTGGCTAGAGAATCCCATGGACAGAGCAGCCTGGCAGGTTATGGTCCATAGTGTTGCAAAGAGTCAGACGTGACTGAAGTGACTTAGCATGCATGCACACGCAGGGAAACCAAGATCTCACATGCCTTGTGGTATGGCTGCGGAAAAAAAAAAACACCAACCCGAATGAATCTCCAAAAATCATATTGACTGAAAGTTGTCGATCCAAAAATGCTATGTGTTATAGGATTTCTTTTATATAATATTCTTGAAAAAACAAAATTATAGAGATGATCTAAAAGTAGATTAATCATTGACAGAATTTAGGGGCAGGGCACAGTTTGGGGAAAGTAAGGACTGTTACAAACAAGAGAGTTTCATGTGACATTGGAACTGTTTGTATCTTGTCTGTGATAGTGGACACAGGAACCTATCCACGGATACAACTGTGAGGATATAAATATAACTAGTACAAATAAGTTAAAGTGAGACTGGGGAAATTTGAATAATATCAGTGGATGTTATCATGCCAAAATCCTGATTGTGATATTTTACTATAATTTTACAAGATGTTACTATTTGGGGAAACTGAGTAAAGTATACATGAGCTCTCTCTGTATGACTTCTTAAAACCCTATGTGATTTACAATTATCTCAAAATATTCACAACTGGATATTTACAACAAACTTTTACCCCAAAACTAAAAAAAAAAAAATGCATTTATTGTCTCATGTTGTTTTTGATCAGTTGCCCAGTTGTGTCTGACTCTTTGTGACCCCATGGACTACAGCACACCAGGCCTCTCTGTCCCTCACCATCTCCTGAAGTTTGCCCAAGTTCATTTCCACTGCATTGGTGATACCATCCAAGCATCTCATCCTCTGATGCCCTCTTCTCCTTCTGCCCTCAATCTTTCCCAGCATCAGGGACTTTTCCAGTGAGTCAACTTTTCACATCAGATGACCAAAATACTGGAGTTTCAGCTTCAGCATCAGTCCTTCCAATGAGTATTCAAGGTTGACTTCCCTTAAGATTGAATGGTTTGATCTCCTTGCTGTCCAAGGAGTTCTCAGGAGTCTTCTCTAGCACCACAGTTCGAAGGCATCAACTCTTTGGCACTCTGCCTTCTTCACGATCCAGCTCTCACAACTGTACATGACCACTGGGAAGACCATAGCCATGACTATACAGACCTTCATCAGCAGAGTGATGTCTCTGCTTCTCAACCTACTATCTAGGTTGGCATAGCATTCCTGCCAAGAAGCAAACATCTTCTGATTTCATGGCAGCAGTCACCATCTGCAGTGATTTTAGAGCTCAAGAAGAGGAAATCTGTTACTACTTCCACATTTTCCCCTTCTATTTGCCATGAAGTCATGGGGCTGGATGCCATGATCTTTGATTTTTGAATTTTTAGTTTTGAGTTGGCTCTTTCACTCTCCTTCTTCACCCTCATCAAGAGGCTCTGCAGTTCCTCTTCACTTTCTGCCATTAGAAGGGTATCATCCACATATCTGAGGTTGTTGATGTTTCTCCCGCTTATCTTGATTCTAGCCTGGCATGTCTCATGAAGTCTTCAGCATATAGATTAAATAAACTGGGTGACAGCAGACAGCACTGTCATACATATTTCTCAATCTTGAACCAGTAAGTTGTTCCATACAAGGTTCTAACATGTTCTAACTCATGAGTTTGCTTTAAACAAGCTTTCTGGGCACAGTCTAGAGGCTCTGTATGAATAACTATATTCATTCCCTGACTTGCAAAGTATATCAGTTCAGTTCAGTGGCTCAGTCATGTCCGACTCTTTGTAAGCCTGTGGACTGCAGCATGCCAGGCTTCCCCGTCCATCACCAACTCCCAGAACTCGTTCAGACTCATGTCCATTGAGTCGGTGATGCCATCCAGCCATCTCATCCTCTGTCGTCCCCTTCTGGTCCTGCCTTCAATCTTTCCCAGCATCAGGGGCTTTTCCAATGAGTCATTTCTTCGCATCAGGTGGCCAAAGTGTTGGAGCTTCAGCATCAGTCCTTCCAATGAATATTCAGGATGGAGTTCCTTTAGGATGGACTCATTTGATCTCCTTGCTGTCCAAGGGACTCTCAAGAGTCTTCTCCAACACCACAGTTCAGAAGTATCAATTCTTTGGCGCTCAGCTTTCTTTATAGCCCAACTCTCACATCCATACATGACCACTGGAAAAACCATAGTCTTAACTAGATGGACCTTTGTCAGTAAAGTCATGTCTCTGCTTTGTATATTCTGTCTATGTTTGTCATAGCTTTTCTTCCAAGGAGCAAATGTCTTTTAATTTCGTGGCTGCAGTCACCATCTGCAGTGATTTTGGAGCCCCAAAAAACAGTCTGCCACTGTTTCCATTCTTTCCCCAACTATTTGCCATGAAGTGATGGAACCGGATGCCATGATCTTAGTTTTCTGAATGTTGAGCTTTAAGCCAACTTTTTGACTCTCCTCTTTCATTTTCATCAAGAGGCTCTTTAGTTCTTCTTCACTTTCTGCCGTAAGGGTGGTGTCATCTGCATATCTGAAGTTATTGATATTTCTCCCGGCAATCTTGATTCCTGCTGGTGCTTCATCCAGCCCAGAATTTGCATGATGTACTCTGCATAGAAGTTAAGTAAGCAGGGTGACAATATACAGCCTTGACGTACTCCTTTCCCAATTTGGTACGAGTTTGTTGTTCCATGTCTACTTCTGACTGTTGCTTATTGACCTGCATACAGATTTCTCAGGAGGCAGGTCAAGTGGTCTGGTATTCCCATCTCTTTCTGAATTTTCCACAGTTTATTGTGATCCACACAGTCAAAGGCTTTGGCATAGTCAATAAAGCAGAAATAGATGTTTTTCTGAAACTCTCTCGCTTTTTCTATGATCCAACGAATGTTGGCAATTTGATCTCTGGTTCCTCTGCCTCAAAGTATATATAAAACTGGTAATTTTTTTGTTTTACTTTTTATTTTTTTAATTAATTTATTTTTAATTGGAGGATAGTTGCTGTACAGTATTGTGTTCATTTCTGCCATACGTCAATATCAGTCAGCCATAAGCATACATTTGTCCCCTCTCTCTTGAACCTCCCTCTCACCTCCCACCCCATCTGACCCCTTTAGATAGTCTCAGAGCACCACATTTGAGCTCCCTGTATCATACAGCAATGGAAATAATTTTTTTTAATGACATGAATAAAGCCAGCCTTGACTTTTTTATCTTCTGCTGAGATATTAAGGAAAAGAATGTTACTGAGCTATACATTCTTTGAAATACAACTATTCAGCTTACTCCTTTCATATGAATATCACTTAAGTAGTCAGAGCTGGACCCACTTAGGGCTTGTGAACCAAGGGGAAACCATAGTAGAGGTAATTGGCCTCAACTGATGTTGATGGAAGGAGAAATAAAATAGCACCCTCCTCTGGACGATCATGTAAGGGTGAAGGAATGAGCAAAGAACATTCTAGGAAAAGAAGAGTTCAGGTAGACATGTCAGGAGGATCACTGGGCAGCCCCACTTCCTGACCTCTACTTCTTCTGGAAAGTTGTCTCAAAAAACCATTACAGAACATATCCAGCTTGGATCTGTTCTCCTCCAACCAGTCATGTTTGGATCTACTTCCAAATCTTTACTTTGCCTGCTGCTGCCAAGTCACTTCAGTCGTGTCCAACTCTGTGCGACCGCATAGACGGCAGCCCACCATGCTCCCCATCCCTGGGATTCTCCGGGCAAGAACACTCGAGTGGGTTGCCATTTTCTTCTCCAAAGCATGAAAGTGAAAACTGAAAGTGAAGTTGTTCAGTCGTGTCCGACCCTCAGCAACCCCAAGGACTACAGACTTCCAGGCTCCTCCATCCATAGGATTTTCCAGGCAAGAGTACTGGAGTGGGGTGCCACTTTGCCTAGAGTTTCTATTCTCATTCCCATTTCCTCAAGCCTCATAGAAACCTGAAGTGGAGACAGATTATCTCTTCCAGAAAGTTCTATGCTCATACTCTCACTTCATCAGAAATATCCAGGAAAACAAGCTTAGCTCAGATCTCTTTCAACCAAAAATATTGCAAACTATTCCCACACATTTACTTTTCCCAGAATATTCTGTCCTTGTCCCAGTTCCAATACAAAAACCTCCTGTGAAGTCAGCTATTTAATTCATCATTATCTAATAACTTTCTGAGCTGACCCAATGACCTTTACTTCTTCCAAATAGTTTTGTCTTTATCCCTTCATCCTCACAGAAATCTCACTGGGTGGAACTTAGTTGATTCAACCAATCACATTCTGTCTCCACTTCCTGATCTTTACATTTTCAGGATACATCTGTCCTCATACCCTTACTCTTTACATTTTCAGGATACATCTGTCCTCATACCCTTACTCTATAAGAAACACCTGGGGTGGCAGCTTTAGTTTAGTTCTTATTCAAATAATCATATGTGGATCTGTTCCCAGGCCATTACTTCTTCCAAAAAGATCTGTTTTTACCACCCCCTTACAAACTCACCCTTAAAAAAACCCTAGAGGAGGGATTTTAGTTCATTTCTCCTTCAACCAATCCCTTGACTATGCCTCCTGACCTCAATTTGTTCCAAAAAGTTCTGTTATCATAACTTCATGATATCAGCAACCCCAGGGGGAAGGAGTTTTAATTCAATTCTCCACTCATCATGTTCTGACCCCCTTTTGTACTTTCATTTTCTTTAGGATGTTCCATACTCCTTCTCTCCATCCTGAAAGTTTCTGTGAGAATGGCTGGATGAAGATACAACAGTCTAGGAAAATTACTCAAAGGAGAATTGAAATAAGTTTCCACTTCTTGGGATTTCTTTGAATATCTTTGGGGTAGGCAGGGATTGAAATAGAACTTTCTGGAAGGAGTAAGGTCAGGAGAAAGTCTCAGAACATAACTGGGTGAGGGAGGACTGAAAGAGTCCCCATTCATGGGGTTTCTTTTAGATGGTTACACGAGGACTGAACATTGTCAGAGAAGTACAGATGAGGGGGCAGAACATGATTGATTGTGGGAGAATTGAACTAAGCTTTCTTTTAACCAGAGTATTTCTGATACAGTGATGGTATGAGGATGAAACTTCATGATGTCAGAATGTGACTGATGGAAGAAGTACTGAACTATGTTTCCTTCCATGAGATTTCTGCGAGGGACTATATTGGAGTGAAGAGTAAGCAGAGAACTTTCTGGAAGAAAGACTGGTTCAGAATATGACTTGAGAAAAAATTTAAGAATCCCACACCCCTGAGTATTTTTATGAGTATAGGTTTGAGAACTTGAGAACAGAACACTCTGGGGAAACTGATTGTCTTGGAGCAGATCTGAACATTTTGGGTTGAAGGAAAGTGAAACTAAGCACCTTCCTCTAGATGTTCCTGATATACTGCCCATTGTGAGCACAGAACTTCCTGGGGAGTGTTCTATGAGGGTTAGCGGATAAGAACACAACTTTCTTGAAAAGAGTTATGTAATAGAAGACAGAGCCAATCAGAGACTGTCATTACAAGAGGAAAAACATTATTATATATGACGAAAGTGAAAGTGAAGTCGCTCAGTCGTGTCCGACTCTTTGCAACCCCATGGACTGTAGCCCACCAGGCTCCTCCGTCCATGGGATTCTCCAGGCAAGAATACTGGAGTGGGTTGCCATTTCCTTCTCCAAGTGATCTTCCCAACCCAGGGATCCTGGAAGAATTAAGCGTGATCTGAAGCATAAAACAAAGTCTTACCTGAAAGCAAACAGTGAAAATCAAAACCACAAAAATTATTCTGGTGTTAGTGGCTTCTGGATGAGTTAATCTTGTGGTTATAAATAAATAAATACCTCTCTGAAGAAGAAGAAAAATATTTACTTCCAAAATTATATCCAAAGATTTTGGCTTCATGACTAGTTGTTGGTGTTGCATAATCTATGTAAGTAAGTTTTCCTGAAACAAGATGGGGGACATACATATATCACAATTAAGATTAATTTCAGTGGAGTGTGCGAGTCTCCTCACAGAGGAGTACAGATGACAATCCAGATGTTTACTGAAACGATGATGTGACCACAACCAATAATGGTTTTTGTTCTAAAGTGCAATTGTGGTGAAGAAAAATGCATAGGAGTGTGAGAATCTCCTACTGTGAAGAAAATACCAGGGCATGAGAGAAGCAAGTTATAATAGACAGATGTGGTACAAGTATGATCTCAAAGTGGGCAGGAAACTAGAGCATAGTTACCAAAAACCAGTTATTCTGGGTTGTGGTGAAAAATAGATTGGGCTTTTAAAGTGGATAAGAAATTCCTAGTGGCTACTGCTGCTGCTGCTAAGTCACTTCAGTTGTGTCCAACTCTGTGCGACCCCCTAGACAGCAACCCACCAGGCTCCCCCGTCCCTGGGATTCTCCAGGCAAGAACACTGGAGTGGGTTGCCATTTCCTTCTCCAATGCATGAAAGTGAAAAGTCAAAGTGAAGTCGCTCAGTCGTGTCCGACCCTCAGCGACCCCATGGACTGCAGCCTACCAGGCTCCTCCATCCATGGGATTTTCCAGGCAAGAGTACTAGAGTGGGGTGCCATTGCCTTCTCTGAACCTAGTGGCTAGCAATCAACAAATCTGTCAGGAGATAGGATACTTGAAGTATAAGAGGAAGCAATTTCACTGTCTTAGTGGAAAGGAAGGTGAGCAACTGTATAGCCAGGGAATCTATATCATGGACAAGCAACCAGAAAACTCACAGTGGAAAGGAACTCGGACAGCTAGGAGAGGGAAGGGAATTACAGGTAGTCAGAAATTATTGAAGAACTTTTGAAGTGAATAGATATACATGCAGAAAGTGGCTAACTAACCATGATCAGGGTCTGCATATAGAGGCAGAGATCTTGAAGACCGGACTACTTACCTTTCCAGAGAAGTTTCTGGAACCCTATCCCTTGCTCCCACTCCCAGGTAAAAGCAGCAACAGAAGGATTGGAAATTGAAGACTTTCCGCAAATGGACAAGACATCAAAATGTAAGATGAATTTATGATGGTTTTAGTGAGTAAATTTGGAGGGAATTAGAAGTTGCATCTCATTGTTCACAGCAGTTTGCTCCCATGAGCTGGTTGTTGCAATGCACTAAAGGAAAGAAATCAGAGTATGCTCAGTCTTGCCATTCTCTAGATTTTCTCAAGGTGGTATATGGATAGAGTTTGAATATTAATAATGAAAACTACCAGTAAAAATTTTTAATCCAGAGAAAATTTTTCCTTCTAGAAGCATTTTTGTATTCAGTAAGTTTCTAGAAATGACACTGCTAAGCATATAGAGTGTAAATATTATTTCCTAAGGTGTCTTGTTGCCACCAAAGGTCCGTCTAGTCAAGGCTATGGGTTTTCTAGTAGTCATGTATGGATGTGAGAGTTGGACTATGAAAAAAGTTGAGCGCCGAAGAATTGATGCTCTTGAACTGTGGTGTTGGAGAAGACTCTTGAGAGTCCCTCAGACTGCAAGGAGATCCAACCAGTCCATTCGGAAGAAGATCAGCCCTGGGATTTCTTTGGAAGGAATGATGCTAAAGCTGAAACTCCAGCACTTTGGCCACCTCATGTGAAGAGTTGACTCATTGGAAAAGACTCTGATGCTGGGAGGGATTGGAGGCAGGAGGAGAAGGGGATGACAGAGGATGAGATGGCTGGATGGCATCACTGATTCGATGGACATGAGTCTGAATGAACTCCGGGAGTTGGTGATGGACAGGGAGGCCTGGAGTGCTGCAATTCATGGGGTAGCAAAGAGTCGGACATGACTGAGTGA
>SJYQ01001958.1:147789-167009 GCA_006410935.1 Redunca redunca
AGAAAACTGCATTAACTAAATGTATAACTTAATTAATTATTATGAGAAAAACACCCTTGTAATCAACCACCTAGGTTACAAATTAGGATAAAATATTAGAATTTTTGCCAGCCACCCCAGAGACCCCAGAGTTTCTGACTGGCTCCTTATTGCAAAATTCAGACTTAAATTGAATAAAATAAGGGTAAACCACTAGGTCATTGAGGCATGACCTATCAAATCCCTTACAATTATACAGTGGAAGTGACAAATAGATTCAAAGGATTCAATATGACAGACAGAGTACCTGAAGAGCTATGGACAGATGCTTGTAACAGGAGGCTATGATCAGAATCATCCCCAAGAAACAGAAAGGCAAAATGGTTGTCTGAGGAGGCCTTACAAATAGCTGAGAAAAGAAGAGAAGCAAAAGGCAAAGGAGAAAAAGAAAGATACATCCATCTGAATGCAGAGTTCTAAAGAACAGCAGGGAGAGATAAGAAAGCCTTCCTAAGTGATCAGTGCAAAGAAATAGTGGAAAACAATAGACTGGGAAAGACTAGAGAGCTCTTCAAGAAAATTAAAGATACCAAGGGAACATTTCATGCAAAGATGGGCACAATAAAGGATAGAAATGGTATGGACCTAAAAAGAAACAGAAGATTTTAAGAAGAGGTGGCAAGAATACACAGAAGAACTATACAAAAGTGATCCTAATTACCCAGAAAACCACGATGGGTGTGATTGCCCACTTAGAGCCAGACATCCTGGAGTACAAAGTCAAGTGGGCCTTAGGAAGCATTACTGTGAATGAAGCTAGTGGAGGTGATGGAATTCCAGCTGAGCTATTTCAAATCCTAAAATATGATGCTGTTAAAGTGCTGCACCTAATATGCCAGCAAATTTGGAAAACTCAGCAGTGGCCACAGGACTGGAAACGGTCAGTTTTCATTTCAATCCCAACGAAAAGCAATGCCAAAGAATGTTCAAACTACCACACAGTTGGACTCATCTCACAAGCTAGCAAAGTAATGCTCAAAATTCTCAAAGCTAGGCTTCAACAGTACAGGAACCAAGAACTTTCAGATGTACAAGCTGGATTTAGAAAAGGCAGAGGAACCAGAGATCAAATTGCCAACATCTGTTGGATCATAGGAAAAAGCAAGAGAGTTCCAGAAAAACATCTATTTCTGCTTCATTGATGATACTAAAGCCTTTGACTGTGTGGATCACAACAAAGTGTGGAAAATTCGTCAAGAGATGGGAATACCAAAAAATGGGAATACCAGACCACCTTACCTGCCTCCTGCAAAACCTGTATGCAGGTCAAGAAGTAACAGTTAGAACCAGACATGGAGCAAGGGACTGGTTCAAAATTGATAAAGGAATATGAAAAGGCTGTATACTGTCACCCTGCTTATTTAATATCTATGCAGAGTACATGATGCAAAATGCTGGGCTGGATGAAGCACAATCTGGAATCAAGATTGTCAGGAGAAATATCAGTGACTTCAGATATGCAGATGACAACACCCTTATGGTGAAGAAAGCAAAGAAGACCTAAACAGCCTCTTGATGAAGGTGAAGAAGAGAGTGAAAAAGTTGACTTAGAACTCAACATTCAGAAATCTAAGATCATGCCATCTGGTCTCATCACTCATGGCAATAGATGGGGAAACAGTGGAAACCGTGACAAACTTTATCTACCTGGGCTCCAGAATCACTGAAGATGGTGACTGCAGCCATGAAATTAAAAGACATTCGTTCCTTGGAAGAAAAGCTATGACCAACCTAGACAACAAATTACAAAGCAGAGACATTACTTTGTCAACAAAGGTCCGTATAGTCAAAGCTATGGTTTTTCCAGTAGTCATATATGGATATGAGAGTTGGATCATAAAGAAAACTGAGCACCGAAGAACTGATGCTTTTGAATTGTGATGTTGGAGGAAATTCTTGAGAGTCCCTTGGATAGCAAGGAGACCAAACCAGTCTATCCTAAAGGAACTCAATGCTGAATATTCATTGAAAGGACTGATGCTGAAGCTCCAATACTTTGGCCTCCTGATGGGAAGTGCCAACTCATTAGAAAAGGCTCTGTTGCTGGGAAAGATTGAAGGCAGGAGGAAAGGGATGACAGGATGAGATGATTGGATGGCATCACCAAATCAGTGCACATGAGTTTAAGCGTGCTCCAGGAGATGGTGAAGGACAGGAAAGCCTGGTGTGCTGCAGTCCATGGGATCGCAAGGAATGGACATGCCTGCACGACTGAACAACAGCCAGATACCCCTCCTAATCACGGCTGTCTCCATTGTCCTCAAAAGTTTAACCTCTGTTCTGACTTTTTCAGAAATCAAATCTTCATTTTCTCTTTTAGTTTATCACCAAAATGCTCATCCATAAACACTAGTTTAGTTATGCTTCCGCTTGATAATTTCTACGTCTGTTTTAATATAGAGTTTCTACTTCATCCTCTTTTTTCCTCAGAGTTTATTTGTTGAAGAAACTATATCTTTTGTCCTCTAGGGTTTTCTCCAGTCTTGATTTTGCATTTCCTGTAAATTGGGGGTTGGTTCTATAGGCTTGATCAGATTTCAGTTGATTGTTTTTTCTTTTGGCTTCCTAGGTGGTGGTGTCTCTATCTGGAGATAAAAAACATTTGGTTGCCTCTTTTGTCTATGGTGCTGACTGCTTTCAGTGGTCAGTAACATCAGGTTTTATGTTGAAGGTGCCTCTCCAGACACTAATTGTCAGAAGTTGATTATCTAAAATGTTAAAAGTCTCATAGGAACAATAGTCCTTGCATGCTGATAAATTTGTCTGTGTGGTTTTGGTTTTTTATTTTATTTGCAAGTCAGGCTGAATATAAAATCTTTAGCTTACATATCTTTCTTTGTTATATTGAGTATGCTACTGCTTTTTTCTGATGGCATAAATTTTCTTTCAAAGTGTGACTATAATCTTATTTCCTTTCCTTTATGAATGATTTTGATTCTTTGAGCTGAAAAGGTTTTGTTTTTCCCCTTAAGTCCAGAAAGTTTACTAGAATATGTCTCTGCTGGTTGATCTGGGTCAATTTCTCCAGGTACATGGTTATGCTCTTTTAATATGCACTTTTATATGTTATTTTGGGGAAGTTTTCTTTCATTATACTCTTGAGAAATTGTTTTGCTTTATTACCACAATTTTCTTCTTTGGGAATTGAGAACCCATGGAGAATAAAAAAGATTTTGAATAGCTGCTGAGGGCATCATCACAGGGATGAATGAAGAATTACCAAGTAGTATTGAAGGCCCAATTGAGATTAAATGGCATAAATTTGTAGTGGAGCCAATTGGCACTGTTCTCCAGCTTTCTGTAGCAGAACTTAAAACAAGCAAACAAAACAGATGTTTGGGTTTTCAGTGCTGTCTACTGGCATGGCTGATAGAGTGCAAGGTCAAGGGGATGAAGCATGAGTTGAAATGTAGTTGAAATAATTATCAAAATGTCAATTGTACAAATAAGACAGAAATACATCTTAGAATTTCTAGGATAGCTCCAATTATAGAATACTCTTTTTCAATAAAGAGAATTTAAATGTATAACTAGAAACAATTTAATTCTTACTCTTTTGTAAAAATGTTTACAACACATTAACAAATCAGGAAAAAAAAAAGTAGTGCTGATAAACAACCATTTGTCCCCAATTTTCATTTGGATAGAACTATTCCATATCTATTTGTCTTTGGCCATAAAAAATTCACATGGATGGCACTGTGCAACAATAATGTTGATAAAAATTGTGCTTGAGGAAAAAAGAACATTTAATTTGAAATCTTATTTTATCAGTCATGCAAAGCAGTCTCAATAAGTTTGACACTCTTTCTAACATTATTTCTACTAAATTCTAGGTTTGTGGAGCTGAAGGTACCACCAATGTAGAAAATAAGCAAAGTTGATATTTGTCTGTAAATTCCCTTTCTGGGATGGAACTCCATCAATGTTTGTGAGTATTTTCTGCTCACATCCGACTTAAGGTATTTCTAGACAATTCCCTGGTGGCTCAATTGTAAAGAATCTGCCTACCAGAGACCGAGGTTCAATCCCTGGGTTGGAAAGATTCCCTAAAAAAGGAAATGGCAACCCACTCCAGTATTCTTTCCTGGGAAATCCCATGGACAGAGGAGTGTAGTGGGCTAGAGTCCATGGGGTGGCAATACAATCAGACACGACTTAGCAACTAAACAACAACAATACAACATTGTAATGATGAAAAAGATATCTTTTTTTTTGGGGGGGGGTGTCTCTCCTTGTAGGAGTGGTAAAAATGCCCATTGATCAGATCCCTTCCTGTTCTCCTTTATTTTTTAATTTATTTTACATTTTATGTATTTCTTTATTGGCTGTGTTGGGGTCTTCGTTGCGGCATGGACTCTTCTCCAGTTGCGGTGCACGAGGTTCTTGTTGCAGTGGTTCCCCTTGTCGCTGAGCAGGGGCTCTAGGGCACATGGACTTCAGTAGTTGCAGTGTGAGGGCTACATTAGTCGTGGTTCCTGGGCTAGAGAGCACAGGCTCAATAGTGGTGTCGCACGGACTTGGTTGCTCCATGGCATGCGGGATCTTCCTGACCCAGGAATCTAACCCAAGTCTCCTGTAGCGGCATGCAGATTCTTTACCACTGAGTCACCAGGGAAGCCTTCTTACTTCTCCTTTAAGTTTCTTGATGTTTCCTGCTCTTTACCTTTGATCCTGTCATATTTGACCTATTTATGCTTTCTTGATCACTTTCCTCTGCTAATTGTTAAGGGGCAATGAATGGAGCTAATGTTTGTCTCTACATGGTGGTGGCCTCAATTCCTTAAAGCTAGATACACAAGTGCCATCCATAAATCTCAAGAAATTGTGTGGTCAACTTTAGAATCCCATATGAGGTTTTGTTACCTCTAAATAACCTCTCTTTGCTCTTTTTGTCTCTAAAAGCCCATCCTTCTTTCTTGATGCCCTTCCTTGAAATTGTCCAGTCAAGACCCATTTTATCATCTTTGTCCCATTTTTGTTTGCCCTAACTGATATGACAAAATGTAGTTGGGGTGCACTGGGATCAGCTAAAAAAAAAAAAAAGCTGAAAAGTGAAAAAGAAAGAGAGTGAAAAGTGAAAGAGAAAGTTGCTCAGTCGTGTCCAACTGTTTGTGATCCCATGGACTGTACAGATCATGGAATTTTCCAGGTCAGAATACTGGAGTGGGTAGCTATTCCCTTCTCCAGGGGATCCTCCCAACACAAGGATCAAACCCAGGTCTCCCACATTGCAGACAGATTCTTTACCAGCTGAACCACCAGGGAAGCCTGTGGGATCAGCTAGTCAGGATCTTAATATGAGCTTCATGACCATTTACCCAGCTTGTAGCCCTTATAACAATCTCTTTCTGTAAGATCTCACCCATTTCTTGTCCCCAACTACTGTTAACACGTCTACTGCTGCTCTCTGCAGATGGCTTCAGGCCGCTAACACTTTCACCAAGAACACGATGCATAAAGTCTTTGCTGTAACCAAGGCAATGTAATAGATGCTGGGTCTCTCCTTGTTACAAACAGTGCCACAGATGCCTACACTGAGATTACTGACTGTAGTGGGTTGAATAATATTCTTCCCAAGTTTGTATCCACCTGGGACCTCAGAATGTGATCTTATTTTTAGATACGGTGCTTGAGGATGTAATTAAATTATGCATTGAGATGAGATCATAGTGGGATTGAAGTGGGCTCTAAATTCAATGAACATATCTTTATAAGAGATAGAAAAGAAAACACAAAGGAGAAGGCATGTGAAGATGGAAGCAGAGATTGGAGTTGTGCTATCAAAAGTGAGTGAGCATTAGGGGGGAGCGGAAGAGCCACCAGGTTTGTGATAATTTGTTATGGTAACCCTAGAAACCACACCAGAGACAAGACGTCATATTACTGCCCAAACTGTCAGCATCAGTACTGTTGATTCTTTGACTTTGAATGTCTCAGAAAATTATTTTTTAACTGTAGCCTCCTTTCTAAAGAATGCAGACAAGAATTCTGGGCCTGGCCTCAAACACTATCTGATATCCACCATGTTATACTTCAAATCTATTTCCACTCTGTCTTCAAACACTGGTGTATTTCCAGAGTTGAACTCATTCATCTTGATTCTTCCCACCATATAATTATTTCCCAGAAGAATCGTTAGAATTTAGCATGATATAAATGGATTCCTTGCCTCATTGTTGAATCCCAACAACTGAAAATGTTCAAGACATTCTTGCTATATTCTTCCCATCTCTGTTACTCCTGAATACAACTTGCCTTAACTATTTCAAGAGCCTTAACTTTACCCAATAATCAGCCCTTCTTAGAAAGTTGGAGAAATTGACATTCTTTCAGGTTGTTGTTCAGTCCTTCAATCATGTCCAACTCTTTTCAGTTCCATGGACTGCAGTACGCCAGGATTCCCTGTCCTTTACCACCTCCTGGAGCTTGCCCAAACTCATGTCCATTGAGTTGGTGATGCCATCCAACCATTTCATACTCTGTCATCCCCTTCTCCTCCTGCCTTCAATCTTTCCCAGCATCAGAGTGTTTTCTAACTCAATAGCAACCAGTCCATTCTAAAGGAGATCAACCCGGGGATTTCTTTGGAAGGAATGATGCTAAAGGTGAAACTCCAGTACTTTGGCCACCTCATGCGAAGAGTTGACTCATTGGAGAAGACTTTGATGTTGGGAGGGACTGGGGGCAGGAGGAGAAGGGGACGACCAAGGATGAGATGGCTGGGTGGCATCACTGACTCGATGGATGTGACTCTGAGTGAACTCCAGGAGTTGGTATAATTTGTGAGGTAGCTTATGGTCTCATATTAGACAGCACCACCATAGCTGCTTCCTCTCTGGAGTCATTACATATCACTCATCGACACCACAAAGCATCAGGGTGGAGGACTCTTGTCTTCTTTGTTCTTATTATCTAATATTTCTTCCTTTTCATTTTTCCCCTCTGAAAGCTGAGGGGAATATCAAGACTACGGGGAATGTCTCTTTCTCCTCACCACTCACTTATGAATTCATTTAATTTCACAGACTTCTCCACAGAACCTCGCTGGGAGCATGTGACGGTGTGGTTAACAGAATCAGCTTAAATATTGGTTAGAAAGCCTTAACTGCTAAGTCACTTCAGTCGTGCCCGACTCTGTGCGATCCCATAGACGGCAGCCCACCAGGCTCCCCCGTCCCTGGGATTCTCCAGACAAGAACACTGGAGTGGGTTGCCATTTCCTTCTCCAATGGATGAAAGAGAAAAGTGAAAGTGAAGTCGCTCAGTCGTGTCCAACTCTTAGCGACCCCATGGACAGCAGCCTACCAGGCTCCTCCGTCCATGGGATTTTCCAGGCAAGAGTACTGGAGTGGGCTGCCATTTCCTTCTCCAGTAATGCATAATTGCACCATTAAATGCAGTCTTCCTCCTAAGCATAGCAAAAGGACAGACACATCCCTGTCTCTTGTCTGTTGCTTAAAGAAATGTTCTCGTTCCAAGGCTGGGGTGGATCCTTTCTAGCACTGTGAAACACAGACCTACTGTGATCTTGGATGGATAGCACTGTAAGACAGCCTCAAGGGAAGTACTGGGAAGAATACTGGGTAATGACAAAAATAAAAAAAGGAAAGGTGCTGTTTTACTGTATAATATAACAAATTAAGGCTATGTCCTTAAGTTGCTCCCAGTTTTGCAATCATCAGTCATTGTTAGCACAGAATTCTAGAATAGGTATCAAGAGTTCCTGTGGCCCAGGCATAAAAATACCTTGGGATCTTGCTAAGGATACATAAAGAAGGACAAGAGAAATTGGCACCATACAAGTTAATCGACTGCTTTGAGAATGGCTGGTTACTACTGTGGGCAATTCTCCTCTTTTGAGGGAGTAATCTATACAAGGAAGTGCCTCCCAATAAGATCCAAAAAAAAAAAAAAAAAGATGCATTCTGATTTCAGGATAAACATGGAGTATTGGGTTAAGTAATCATTTTCCTTAATACATTGGAATCACAAAGGCAAGTATATGAATTCTACCTTCAGGTGGGGTGGGCAGTGCTGCCATGAATGTCTCCTGTTATACAGTGATGAAACTGCCGAGACTGCCCCTTGTGATAATAAGCAGCAACCACAAAATTCACATCTGGATTTAACACTTTTACATATCATAAGCTAAAAGGAAGGCCCATACTAATTTCCCAATTTTGTAAAAGATTCACTTTTTTAACTGTTTCTTCAACTTCATGGTTGGTTTTATTTATACATTTTAATTTAATTATTATTTTATATTGGGGTATAGTTGATTTACAATGTTGTGTTAGATTCAGGTGAACAGCAAAGTGGTTCTTTATATATATATATATATATTATTATTATTACAGAATATTGAGTAGAGTTCCTTGTGCCATATAGTAGGTCTATACAGTCGGTCCTACTTCCTCCACACCCATCAAATCAAGATAATTCCAGTAGCCAGTTCACTTCTTTAATTTCTACAATGTCTTATAGAAATTCCAAACTGATAGTTAAGATACCAATGGCCACCTAAAAGCCATTCTCTCCCCTCTCCTACTTGAATAGTAAAACTTGATTTTTTTAAGAAGTAAGCAGAGATCTCTTAATTTCAGGGTAGAGAGACCCTTAATCCCCCTCCAGGGGATTTATCCAGGGGATAAACCAATTGCTCCAGTCACTTGAATTCAATTTTCTGCCACAAGTGATTTGTCTAGAATTTGGGCCCAGAGCAGAGCAAGTTCTGACCACTAGGATATAAATGGAAGTTGAGTGGGCTGTTTCTGGGAAGTATCTTGCTTGCTGGTAAAGTATTGGGAATATTGGAGTATTGGGTTAAGCAATCATTTCCCTTAATACATTGGAATCACAAAGGCAAGTACATGAATTCTGCCTTCGGGTGGGGTGGGCATTGCTGCCATGAATGTCTCCTGTTATACAGTGATGAAGCTGACAAGACTGCCCCTTGTGATAATAAGCAGCAACCACAAAATTCACATCTACATTTAACACTTTTGCATATCATAAGCTAAAAGGGAGGCTTGCTGACACTGTTCCCTCTTCTTCCAGTCTTAAACTACAAAGACAAGACTGTAGCTCTCTCAGCCATCTTATAGCCATGAGATGACAATCAGGAAGATAAAAAGCCAATAGAACAGGAAATAAAAGGCTGTTTGGCAGAAAAAGACAAATATTACATATTCTCTCTTACATGTGGAATTAAAAAAAAACTGAACTCATAAAAACAGAGAGCAAAATGGTAGCAGAAGCTGGGGGACAGGGGACTGGAAGGGATGTTGTTCAAGGATACTCACTTGCAGGTCGTAGATAAATAAGTCTTAAAGATCTAATACATAGTACAGGGATGACAGACGACAGAACTATACTATAAACATTAAACTTGCTAAAAGACTGGATCCTAATTGTTTCCAACACTAAAAGAAATAATATATGACACAAAAGAATGGCAATCGTATAGCAGTGTAAATGGATCAAATCAACATATTGAAGGCCTAAAACTTACACAATGTTATGCCAATTATATCCCAACAACAGTAACAACAACAACAAAACAGAGTCTGGGTCTTTGTTGTGCAGCTGAACCAATAGTGGCAACTGCTTACCTGTGGATCAGCAGATCTCAAACTACTGGTCTCAGAATACTTTCCAGTTATACTCACTATTGAGGAACGTTAATTTCTTAGTTTCGATGAATGTGCTGTGGTTATATAAGATGTTAGCATTAGGGGAAGCCAGATGGAGGGTATACAGGAACTCTTTTATCTCCGCAACTCTTCTCTAAATCTAAAACTATTTCAAAGTGAAAGGTTAAAAAAATTATTGAGGTCTCCCCAAAGCTTTCATTTATATGAAATTTATCTATTAATATTTACCATGCTATAAATAAAAAAGAACTTAAAACCAAATTTTAATTATTAATTTTTAATACTAAAAATAATACCCAAAGAAAGACAACTTTAAAGAATGTTCAAACTATTGCACAATTATGCTCATTTTACATGCTAGCAAGGTAATGCTCAAAAACCTTCAAGCTAGGCTTCAACAGTACATGAGTCAAGAACTTCCAGATGTAAAACCTGGATTGAGAAAATGCAGATGAACCAGAGATTAAATTGCCAACATCTGTTGGATTATAGAAAAACCAAGAGAATTTGAGAAAAACATCTACTCTGTTTCATCAACTACTTGAAAGTCTCCGACTGTATGGATCACAACAAACTGGAAATTTCTTCAAAAGATAGAAATATCAGACCACCTTACCTGCCTCCTGAGAAACCTGTATGCAGGTCAAGAAACAACAATTAGAACCAGACATAGATCAAGGGACTGATTCCAAATTGGGAAAAGAATAAATCAAGGCTGTGTATTGTCACCCTGCTTATTTAACTTATATGCACCCTACATCATGCAAAATGCCAGGCTGGATGAATCACAAGCAGGAATCAAGATTGCTGGGAGAAATGTCAATAACCTGAGATATGCAGATGATATCACTCCACTCTAATGGTAGAAAGTGAAGAGGAACTAAAAGGCCTCTTGATGAAAGTAAAAGAGGAGAGAGAAAAATCTGACTTAAAACTCAACATTCAAAAAACTAAGATCATTGCATCTGGTCCCATCACTTCATGGCAAATAGATGGGGGAAAAATGGAAACAGTGATAAGCTTTATTTTGGGGGGCTCCAAAATCATTACAGATGGTGACTACAGCCATGAAATTAAAAGATGCTTGCTCCTTGGTAGAAAAGCTCTAACAAATCTAGTGTATTAAAAAGCAGAGACATCACACTGCCCGCAAAGGTCCATGCAGTCATATGTATGGTTTTTCCAGTAGTCATGCATGGATGTGAGAGTTGGACCATAAAGAAGACTGAGCACTGAAGAATTGATGCTTTCAAACTGTGGTGTTGAAGAAGACTCTTGAGAATCCCTTGGACAGCAAGGAGATCAAACCAGTCAAACCTAAGGGAAATCAGTCCTGAATACTCATTGGAAGGACTAATGCTGAAGCTGAAGCTCCAATACTTTGGTCACCGATGCAAAGAGTTGACTCATTAGAAAAGACCCTGATGCTGAGAAAGATTGAGGACAGGAGAAGGGGGCAACAGAGGATGAGATGGTTGAATGACATCACTGACTTAATGGACATGAATTTCAGCAAACCAGGAGAGAGTGAAGGACAGGGAAGCCTGGCCTGGCACAGTCCATGGAGTCATAAAGAGTTGGACATGACTGAGCGACTGAACAACAACAACAAAATACCTATTTCACATTGATATAAATAACTTTTTCATGAATTTTATATTCTCCAAAATGAAAGGAAATTTAGTGAGAAGAGTAGCAACGTTTTACATGTCTACAAATTTCTTTAATGTCCAGCATGACAGAAGAAAGCTGTAATCTCTTGTGCATCCAATCTGTTATGATATATTGTCCTGGTTTGATTATATGAAGAATATCTAGGCTCACACAGGCATTTTGTTTGGGAAAAAAAAAGTATTTCAATGGCCTTTCTATATAATTGTAAACATTTCTCTTTATAATTGTAAATATTTNCTTTTTTTTTCCTTCAAGTGCATGGCAATGAAGAATACAATGGCTACTGCTAGTAGAGTTTGCTACCACTCTGTTGATTTGTGCTAAGAAGTCAGCAGTTTTAGCTTTTGTTGCTTTAGCACCAACAGTGCAAATGTCAGCAGAGTGAAAAGGGCAAATAATATCTTAGAATTATTATGAAAATTGTTTTGATCTTGCAGAAACCTGAAAGGTCTCAGGAACCCACAGGGATTTCTGGGCCACACTTTGTGAACTATAGTTAGACTTTTGTGGGGAAAATGAACGCTTGTTTGCTTTGTCCTCTCTTAATTAGGTTTTCTGTTATCTGGTTCCTGACACATTCAATATAATATATTCTTGACTATTCTTTCAAATTAAAAACATCCATGCTTTCATTTATTTTTTAAACTTTATGTTTTACATCACTTTTTGAAACCTTTTATTTTATATTGAAGTACAGTTGATTAACAACATTGTGTTAGTTTCAGGTATATAGCAAAGTGATTGACTGAGTTATACATGTATGTGTATCCATTCTTTTTCAAACTCTTTTTCCATTTAGATTGTTACATAATATTGAGCAGAGTTCCTTATGCTATCCAGTAAGTCCCTGCTGGTTACCTAGTTTATTTTTTTGGCTGCACCATGTGGCATGCAGGATCTTAGGTCCCCAACCAGAGTTCAAACCCACACCTCCTGTAGTAAAAGCACAAAGTTTTAAGCACTTGACCACAAGGGAAGCCTCTGGTTATCCATTTTAAATGCCACAGTATGTACTTGTCAATCCCAAACTTCCTAACTATACCTTCCTTTCCACCCTCACCACCAGTAACCGTGAATTTGTTCTCTAAGTCTGGCATTCACTTCTTAAGGCAAAAAAATTACCTTTTTCAGTTGAGTCTCTTCTTGTGTGGAGCCAGACATAGTTCACTCTTCAATATCCTGTGACTTTTTCCCAACTGGTCCATGAGGGCTGTACTTCTCTGCTGTTGCTGCTGCTGCTAAGTCGCTTCAGTGGTGTCCTACTCTGTGTGACCCCATAGAAGGCAGCCCACCAGGCTCCCCCGTCCCTGGGATTCTCCAGGCAAGAACACTGGGGTGGGTTGCCATTTCCTTCTCCAATGCATGAAAGTGGAAAGTGAAAGGGAAGTCGCTCAGTTGTCTCTTCACTGCAGCCTACCAGGCTCCTCCGTCCATGGGATTTTCCAGGCAAGATTACTGGAGTGGGGTGTCATCACCTTCTCCTAGGTACTGGAATAATGCTAAACAAGTCTCACACTACAGTGGTCAGACAGCTTTGAAATATTTCCCATGACCTAATTTCTGGAATAGGAATCTTAAATGAGTAAAATTACTGAGCAGCAATTCTACTCTTTTTTATAGTTGTATTTAGAAAATCTTCCTTCGCATTATTGCCGTGTCAGTCTAGAGAAGCAGTGTGTCCCAAGAGAGTTGAGTCAGAAACAGGGACACGACTGAAGCGACTTAGGACATGCACATGTGTGGATGCTTAGTGGGGAGGCATCCTGACATTTGACTATGGTCCCCACGAACAGCAGCTCAACTCTTTCCTATAACCGTTGGAATCATTAAAATATTAGAATTAAGAGGAACCACAGATGCCACCTACTCCTATTCTCCCTCCCTCTCAAGTGCGAGGGGTAATTGCAAAGCTATCAGCAAATTCCATGGCTCCGTGGGCACCTTGTCTGTAAATACAACATCTGCTTTGTCATGTAAATTTGGACCTAAAAATTCCTGTAACATTTAGAAGGCTGAAGAGATGGTAAAAATCCAGTCAGCAGATCACAAATGTTTCTTTTGTTAAACCAGTGGTCTAGTGGAGAAGGCGATGGCACCCCACTCCAGTCCTCTCTCCTGGAAAATCCCATGGACGGAGGAGCCTGGTGGGCTGCAGTCCATGGGGTCGCTAAGAGTCAGACACGACTGAGCGACTTCACTTTCACTTTTCACTGTCATGCATTGGAGAAGGAAATGGCAACCCACCCCAGTGTTCTTGCCTGGAGAATCCCAGGGAGGGGGAGCCTGGTGGGCTGCAGTGAAGAGTCGGACACAACTGAGCGACTTCCCTTTCACTTTCCACTTTCATGCATTGGAGAAGGAAATGGCAACCCACCCCAGTGTTCTTGCCTGGAGAATCCCAGGGACGGGGGAGCCTGGTGGGCCGCCGTCTATGGGGTCGCACAGAGTCGGACACAACTGAAGCGACTTCGCAGCAGCAGCAGTGATTTGACACACAATGGAAGGCAGAAAATTACCTCTAGTTCTTTGAGGTTTGGAAGGCATTTATACCAACGAGACCGAAGAAAATGGCAGTGAGGGTGTTAATGCTTAATGGTCTGTGGGTCACAATGTTTAACTCTAGCAGCTAAATGTCATGATGGTGCCAACAAACTGAACATTACGATTCTAATCGAAATCATTTTTGTGTCACTTTACAACATTTATTTCTTTCACATTGTTTCAAATAAGTGGCTGCATTTATTCATCAGGAAATATGCAAAANTTTTTTTTCTAGAAAAAGTAATATGACCTTGTAGTGTGGTAAAATAACCTATGGCAAGCCTTGAATACAGTACCAAATGTGATTTCCTTGAAAACTCAGGAAAAAAAAAAAAAACCTCTAAAATTCAGTAAACAGATTACAATACAAGTGTTACATTTCCATGGCTTTTGTTTTCCAATACAATTCAAGTGTGGCAGTTTTTCAGAGACTATAAATGAAAACGTTGATAACATACAAAACTTTAATATAGTCAACTTTTAAACAGTGTCGGGGTTGGAGCACTGACCCTCCATGCAATTTGAAAATCCATGTATAACTTTATAGTTGGCCCTCTGAATTCAAGGCTCTACTTCTGGGGGTCCAATCAACAGCGGACACTACGGTACTGTAGTACATATTCAGTGAAAAAAGTCTGCATACCAGTGTGTTAGCAGAAGCACACTGACTGAAACTGCCCACCCTGGCCAGGCTCTCTAGTAACCATTTGCATGATTTGTTTTATGACAGGAGGTCCTGGTAAGGAACACGGAACTAATAAGTCACCATCAATCAGAAAAGTTTGGAAAAGGTCAAAGGGAGACACCGCACGTCTGTCCACCTCCCAGAATCCCTCTTGCTAGCATCCATCTTGGCTGAGCAATACGTCCACCATCAGAAAGGACTCTCAGTCAGAATAATTGGCCAAAGACAACCCAGAAACTAATCCTACCAACATAAAAGCCAAGACTGTGAGCCACGTGGCTGAGCAGTTCTGCTGGCTTCCCTTACCCTGCTGCTCTCTGCCCGGGTGCCCTCTTCCAATAAAGTCTCTTGCTTTGTCAGCACATGGCTCCCTGGACAGTTCTTTTCCAAGTGTTAGACAAGAGCCCACTCTTGGGGCCCTGGAGGGGGCCCTCCTTCCTACAACAAGTGAACCCACACATTTCAAACTGGTGTCATTGAAGGGTCAATTGTCTTTATATATGAAGGTATGTGCCTTATATTTAACCCTTCCATTGTGAGATGATCAAAACCACATTGTTATCAAAATTAAACACTAGGAGAACCTTGGAGGGAGAAAAAAATGTAAATGCCAAAAAATGTTCTGTGCTAAAGCTAAAATTGTCACTAATATTTCATTTTTAGTAACTTTAAATAATTCTTAGGTTCATCGAGTCATATTATCCAGATATTTTTTCATTATTGTCCAGCATTATTAGCAGTAAGATTACATAAAATAAAATATGTGATATGCACATTTCAGTAAAATACTTAATTAGTACCAACTACACAAAGAATTCAATAAACTGGAAAATTCTGAAAGAGATGGGAATACTAGACCACCTTACTTGCCTCTTGAGAAACCTATATGCAGGTCAGGAAGCAACAGTTAGAACTGGACATGGAACAACAGACTGGTTCCAAAAAGGAAAAGGAGAATGACAAGGCTGTATACTGTCACCCTGCTATTTCAATTTATATGCAGAGTACATCATGAGAAATGCTGGACTGGAAGAAGCGCAAGCTGGAATTAAGATTGCCAGGAGAAATATCAATAACCTCAGATATGCAGATGACACCACCCTTATGGCAGAAAGTGAAGAGGAACTAAAAAGCCTCTTGATGAAAGTGAAAGAGGAGAGTGAAAAAGTAGGCTTAAAGCTCAACATTCAGAAAACGAAGATCATGACATCTAGTCCCATACTTCATGTGAAATAGATGGGGAAACAGTGGAAACAGTGTCAGACTTTATTTTGGGGGGCTCCAAAATCACTGCAGATGGTGATTGCAGCCATGAGATTAAAAGATGTTTACTCCTGGGAAGGAAAGTTATGACCAACCTAGACAGCATATTGAAAAGCAGAGACATTACTTCACCAACAAAGGTCCGTGTAGTCAAGGCTATGGTTTTTCCAGTAGTCATGTATGGATGTGAGAGTTGGACTGTGAAGAAAGCTGAGCATCAAAGAATTGATGCTTTTGAACTGTGGTGTTGGAGAAGACCCTTGAGAGTCCCTTGGACTGCAAGGAGATCCAGCCAGTCCATTCTAAAGGAGATCAGTCCTGGGTGTTCTTTGGAAGGACTGATGCTAAAGCTGAAACTCCACCTTTGGTGATCTCATGCAAAGAATTGACTCATTGGAAAAGACTCTGATGCTGGGAGGGACTGGCGGCAAGAGGAGAAGGGGACGACAGAGCATGAGATGGCTGGATGGCATCACCGACTTAATGGGCATGAGTTTGAGTGAACTCCGGGAGTTGGTGGAGAGGGAGGCCTGGCATGCTGCGATTCATGGGGTTGCAAAGAGTGGGACACGACTGAGCAACTGAACTGAACTGACACAAAGAATTGTTGGAAATGGAAAGTGTAAGGCCTTTCCCTTGAAGGATTTATGATCTAGTTGAAGAGATGAGATACACACAGAAAATGTTTAACATATGACCAGTACCCCTGTGTCAAATGAGTGTGACAGCCTGAAAAGGTAAAGTTAAAATCGTACAAAACCTCCTGTTCCTTCTGCCTCTGTAACTCAGCTTGCTCCTTGCAAAGCCTGGATCACAGGTCATGTAGTCTCAGAAGGTGGGGACTCACAATACTAGGAGCGGGAGCTTATCTCACTCACCCTTGTCCTGCTCTTTGCAATTGCTCAGCCCCTGCAAACCTGCTTAATCATGCCTGTCCACGTAAAGATCAGGCATCCCCCTCCCCATCTTGATTGCTGTTCCCGCGTGTGCGAAACCCCTTAGTTTAAACCACCTTATTAACAGCTAGTGTTGCCCACTATAGTCTGTCTTTAAAAACTCTGTAACCCCTTTGTTCAGGGCTCAGAGCTTAGAGTGTTAACTCCTCTGGACCCACCAGCATAATAAACCTGAGTTCTCCAACTCTGAGTGTGGTGCTTGGTTTCTCAATTACTGGTTTCTGCAACATTTCTGGAGGGCCCAGCGAGATTCCAACCACACTGGCCCCATGAGCCACTGGACTGGTGGCTCGGCCGGGCAGGAATGAAGGAACCCTGAGATGAACAAGGAGGCGTGCCACCTGACAGTATTCTGGGTTCTCTTTCAGACCTGTGTTCCAACTCTCTGGACTGTAGGAGCCTGGACTGGACTCATCGGTTGGATGGACCAACTCACCAGGAATGGCCACAGAATAAGGTCCTACCCCAACAGGTAGAAAAGGAGATTGACCACTTCCTTGGAGTTCCCAGGAAGGGAGCAACACTTAGGGAAAACTGGGGACTCGGGAGAAGGGAAGCACTGTGATAGCCTCTGAATGATTGTGAATGCTTGATTATTGATTGAAAGGAGTGAGAGAAATTTTTCTGTTTGGAAACTACAAAACCAATTCTTCTTGCATATGCAATTAAAAAAAAACTAGCTTGTTAAAAGGACTGCCTATGGAAAAGCTTGAAGTTAAAAATCTTGAAAGATGATGCTGTGAAAGTGCTGCACTCAATATGCCAACAAATTTGGAAAACTCAGCAGTGGCCACAAGACTAGAAAAGGTCAGTTTTCGTTCCAGTCTCAAAGAAAGGCAATGCCAAAGAATATTCAAACTATCACAAAATTACACTCATCTCACACGCTAGTAAAGTAGTCCTTAAAATTCTCTAAGCCAAGCTTCCGTGAACTTCCAAATGCATGAACCGTGAACTTCCAGATGTTCAAGCTGGTTTTAGAAAAGGCAGAGGAACCAGGCATCAAATTGCCAACATCCACTGGATCATTGAAAAAGCAAGAGAGTTCCAGAAATACATCTATTTCTGCTTTATTGACTATGCCAAATCCTTTGACTGTGTGGATCACAATAAACTGTGGAAAATTCTGAAAGAGATGGGAATACCAGACTACCTGACTTGCCTCCTGAGAAATGTGTATGCAGGTCAGGAAGCAACAGTTACAACTGGACATGGAAAAACAGACTGGTTCCAAATAGGAAAAGGAGTATGTCAAGGCTATATATTATTAGCCTGCTTATTTAACTTATATGCAGAGTACATTATGAGAAATGTTGGGCTGGAAGAAGCACAAGCGGGAATCAAGATTGCCGGGAGAAATATCAATAACCTCAGATATGCAGATAACACCACCCTTATGGCAGAAAGTGAAGAAAAACTAAAAAGCCTCTTGATGAAAATGAAAGAGAAGAGTGAAAAAGTTGGCTTAAAGCTCAACATTCAGAAAACGAAGATCATGGCATCCAGTCCCATCACTTCATGGGAAATAGATGGGGAAACAGTGGAAACAGTGGCTGACTTTATTTTGGGGGGCTCCAAAATCATGGCAGATGGTGATTGCAGCCATGAAATTAAAATACACTTACTCCTTGGGTGAAAAATTATGACTAACCTAGACAGAGTATTAAAAAGCAGAGATATTACTTTGCCAACAAAGGTGCGTCTAGTCAAGGCTATGTTTCCAGTGGTCATGTATGGATGTGAGAGTTGGACTATAAAGAAAGCTGAGCATCGAAGAATTGATGCTTTTGAACCGTGGTGTTGGAGAAGACTTGAGAATCCCTTGAACTGCAAGGAGAGCCAACCAGTCAATTCTAAACGAGATCAATCCTGAGTGTTCATTGGAAGGACTGATGTTGAAGCTGAAACTCCAATACTTTGGCCACCTGATGTGAAGAGCTGACTCATTTGAAAAGGCCACGATGCTGGGAATAATTGGAGGAGGAGACGGGGATGACAGAGGATGAGATGGTTGGATAACATCCCCAACTCAATTAACATGAATTTGGGTAAACTCTGGAAGTTGGTGATGGACAAGGAGGCCTAGAATGCTGTTGTCCATGGAGTCGCAAAGAGTTGGACACAACTGTGCGACTGAACTGAACTGAACTGAACCATTTCCATGTCCTTGAATTACACGGCCCACTTTGCCAGAGACCTCTTACTTGAGCAAATTAGAACTTCAAGCAAAGACAAAAAAAAGGGGGATCAAAAAGATATTTTAAATCTCAAACAGAAAACTATAAGATATCTGTCTGTCTGTCTGGATTTATGTATATCTTAGTGTATGTCTTTTATTTTTTTCTGATAATATTATTAAAGTTGTAAATGAGTTCTAATTTAATTTGCCTAAGAAAACAAATCAAA
>SJYQ01001958.1:168937-188677 GCA_006410935.1 Redunca redunca
CAACCTAGATGTCCATCAGCAGATGAATGGATAAGAAAGCTGTGGTACATATACACAATGGAGTATTACTCAGCCATTAAAAAAAATACATTTGAATCAGTTCTAAGGAGATGGATGGAACTGGAGCCGATTATACAGAGTGAAGTAAGCCAGAAAGAAAAACACCAATACAGTATACTAACGCATATATATGGAATTTAGAAAGATGGGGATGATGACCCTGTATGCGAGACAACAAAAGAGACTCAGATCTATAGAGTGAACTGTTGGACTCTGGGGGAGAGAGGGAGGGAGAGGGTGGGATGAGATGGGAGAATGGCATTGAAACATGTATACTATCAAGTAAGAAACGAATCGCCAGTTGATGTCAGATGCAGAATGCAGGATGCTTGGGACTGGTGCAAGGAGAGGACCCAGAGGGATGGCATGGGGTGGGAGGTGGGAGGGGATTCATGTTTGGGAACGCTTGTACACTCGTGGTGAATTCATGTCAATGTTTGGCAAAACCAATACAGTAATGTAAAGTAAACTAAAGTTAAAATAAAAATTTTTAAAGTAAAAAAAAAAAAAGTTTGCGGAAAGTGGACCCTGAAAAAAAGTTTTGTGCATAGTTAGGACTAAGTTTAAAATAAATTTTTGATTAAGTTTACCTAAATGAGTTTAAAGCAAGCTGGTGCAAAACTTGAATTCAGTCTTTCTCTCTGTTAAGAGGACGTACTTTCTTCAGATGTTGCACTACTTTTAATAACAGATTTAAGTTTCTTTACCTCTTAATTGACCTGTTCTGTATTTACCTTTGAAATCTTTTGTTACCTTTGGCTAAGTAAATAACTATTATTTTACAGTGACTTGTATGATTCTATTTGACTGAGTGTTATAAACCCTTTTGATATTTATTGACAAAACTTTCTAAATAACTTGACTTCTAGCTAACTTTGGGATGCTTCTGAGGGCCCCTGAGACATCCCAATGCGCTATTAAGCTACCTGGTTTCACTGGACATGTTAAATTACATGAGAAGTACTGTTGAAGGGGTGACAAATCTTTTCAGGTTATACTGTATGGTTGATGTTACTAATATAGATATCCTAAAATTATGTGAAATTCATATATATCTGTTATGCCCTGATAAAATATGGTCAATTATAATTCTAGTTATCATATTAGAGTGTTATGAACAGGTTTCTCTGTCAGTTGCAATAGAATCAGATTTTAAACATGCCTTCTATGGTTTTACTCTCATGCCTTTAGAAGAATACTGCTAGTTCTTCAAAATTTATGAAAAGACTTTCTAACATTAAGCAGATAAACAAGTTTCGTTATTAACAGTAAGCTGGTACCAGACTGAAATGTGGTCTTCTCTCTGTTTAGAGAGCAAAGCTTTCTTAGAATGCAGCTTTCAAAAACAGATTATGAATTTCTTTGCCTTTAAGTGATTTACATTTGTTTTTATAATCTTTTTGCTACTTTGGTAGAGCAAATAAACCTTATTTAAGTTTATGGTACATGTAGACAAATCTCGTTCTCCTTCTACATAAAATAACACCTCACAGTTAGAATTTTGCTCTCTTGATGTCCTTAAAACATGGCAATCATCTGCTCCTAAATCAGGAAATTAAAAATGGATAAATAACAGCTGAAAATCAAAGAGCCAGGGCTATGGGAAAGCCAAGATGGCCCCTTGGCTTTTCCTGGCTCTCTGACAGACCTCATTTTCATTTGATGGGTTAAAGCCTTCCCTGGCTACAGTGTTAATGCCCTCACAATGAGTTCTCAAAAGAAGAAAAAATTATGTTTTTCTGAATATTAAGTACTAGTCTTGCTAATTAAAGTCTGTGCTTACTAAGGCTCATTTCTGAGATAGTTCCTTGTTATGTTATATTGCTAAAAGGTTTAATTAAGTTATTAAAAAGGACACTCTAAGATTGTTTCTAAAGCTTATCTCAGTAACCAGTCTTTGGATAAAGGTCAGATGCTCCATGATGTATAACCAGGAGATTAACACTTGGCCATAATCATTTAACTGAGGCAGATGCCCTGGGGTATACTGGGCTATACCCAATGAAAGTTCTTGACTTAAATCCTTGCTTGTGACCTTATTAATAACTGCTAGCTATATTATTTTCTATGTAGCTGGTTTCAGAAGATTATTTCTTACATTACCAAATGTGTGACTTAGCCTGTGATAAAATGCTGATATGCAGTTCCATATGAGATCAATAATTGTAATAATGTAACTCTAGATAACAATAACCTCAGATATGCAGATGACACCACCCTTATGGCAGAAAGTGAAGAGGAACTAAAAAGCCTTTTGATGAAAGTAAAAGAGGAGAGTGAAAAAGTTGGCTTAAAGCTCAACGTTCAGAAAACAAAGATCATGGCATCTGGTCCCACCACTTCATGGGAAATAGAAGGGGAAACAGTGGAAACAGTGTCAGACTTTATTTTTGGGGGCTCCAAAATCACTGCAGATGGTGACTGCAGCCATTAAATTAAAAGACGCTTACTCCTTGGAAGAAAAGTTATGACCAACCTAGATAGTATATTCAAAAGCAAAGACATTACTTTGCCGACTAAGGTCCATCTAGTCAAGGCTATGGTTTTTCCTGTGGTCATGTATGGATGTGATAGTTGGACTGTGAAGAAGGCTGAGGGCCGAAAAATTGATGCTTTTGAACTGTGGTGTTGCAGAAGACTTTGAGAGTCCCTCAGACTGCAAGGAGATCCAACCAGTCCATTCTGAAGGAGATCAGCCCTGGGATTTCTTTGGAAGGAATGATGCTAAAGCTGAAACTCCAGTACTTTGGCCACCCCATGTGAAGAGTTGACTCATTGGAAAAGACTTTGATGCTGGGAGTGATTGGGGGCAGGAGGAGAAGGGGATGACCGAGGATGAGATGGCTGGATGTCATCACTGACTCAATGGACGTGAGTCTGGGTGAACTCCGGGAGATGGTGATGGACAGGGAGGCCTGGCGTGCTGCGATTCATGGGGTTGCAAAGAGCTGGACACGACTGAGCGACTGAACTGAACTGAACTGAACTCTAGATATGGGAAGAAGCAACAAAAAGAAATATTTACCTGGACCAAGAGGCTAGTAAGACAGGTATGGTCCAGAGATTTTTGCTACTTTTAAGGCCTGGTCTAGTGACAATACATGGAGTGGCCTGTCAATGGAATCTTTGTTAGACCTGGGAATGAGCCTTCCCAGCCCTGTGGGACACAGTAACCATGAAATGCCCCCAAAACATGGTCAAATATATGGCTATGAAGGGGCCCTGCTGCCTGAAATTTGTCACTTGCCAGCTGCCTCTACAAAGATTAAATCATGACCACTGCAAGATGCTGACCTTCAACCGCCCCTTGAAAGGAGTTCAGGGTGGAGACAAAAAATAAGGCACTCTGTGCTCTGGGGGAAAAAAAAAAAAAAAGCCTTCAGATAGTCAGATGTTTTCAGATAAATATTTTTGATAAGTCCAAGTTCTTGCATCTTCTCATACCTAGAGAAACACTAACGTCACGAATCAGTGTCTGGGCCTGGTTCTCCTGGCTAGCCCCTCAGCAGCTGTCCTATGTCTGTTAATCTTTGGGCCATATATCTTTAACTTTCTTGTTAAGTTTGTTTCTCCAAGTAGTAGTATGACAAGACACACAGACAATGCTAGAACAAGCAGCCTTATCATTCCGTGGACTCTCATCTCCCTTCATAAATGCACCCTGAGGTCCTCAGTCTATTCTCCCTTTGAGATCTTATACAGGAGACCACCACCAGTGATTTAAAAAAAAAAAAAAAAAAAAGCTCAAGGGAGACCACCAACAATTAGCTGACCTGGAGATGTCCCAACACCTCCAGGCCCTAGAAAAGTCTTCTGCCGTATCACCTGAGAAACTTTAGAAAGGACACCCATTCCTTTGGGCAATTGGGTTCATCCCTATCAGCCAGGAGATGAGGTATGGGTTAAAGAGTAGGAAAAAAAAAAACATTTCAGCCAGTTTGGACAGGCCCTCACATGGTCGTCCTGGCAACCCCTGCTGCTGTTAAAGTTATAGGTGTCATCCCTTGGATCATCCACACTAGAGTCAAGAAGGCAACTACTTCCTATGATGAGGACACCTGGAAAGCAGTTTGGAACCCCAAAAACCTCCTCAACGTCCAGTTCCAAAGTCAACAGCCCTCAACCACAAAGGACGCTGAGCCCTGCTCTAATCACTCTGGAAGCTGACTAGTCAATGCACGGCAGAAGCTTAAGGATTCTTCAGCCTAGCTCCAGCCACACTCTGGTAAATGCATGGTGGAAGCTTGAAGATCTGGCTATCAGAATATCAATGGATTTTTATTGTCCACCCTGGCCTCTATCCCTAATTGGTATCATTGCTGTGCTCTTCATTACAGGGCTAACTAGAGTCCCTGGCTGAGGTGGTTTTACAGAATAGGAGAGGGCTAGACCTACTAACAGCTGAAAAGGGAGGACTCTGCCTCCTCTTGAATGAAGAAAGCTGCTTTTATGTAAACCAATCAGGAATAGTCAGGGACATGGCCCAACAGCTAAGGGAACAAATCATGAAAAGGAGAAAGAAACTAGCTAATCCCTGAGGTGACTGGAACAATATCTGGAGCTGGGCATCGTGGCTTCTCCCTTTAACAGGTCCTCTCTTCATGTTCTTTGTGGCGCTCTTGTTTGGCCCCTGTATTCTCAATGCAAATGCCCAGTTCACAACCTCTCAGATGCAATCCATAAAGTTACAAATGGTAATAGCTCAATATAGCCCCCTACATGATGGGGAGCTCTGAATGTCCTACCAAAACATGAGATGATGCTTTCTACAATGAGTATCAGGAGGGGGGAATGAAAAGGAAAAGTTAAATTTTACATAACCTCTTGCTCGTTCTGCCTCTGTAACTCAGCTTGCTCCTTGCAAAGCCTGGATCACAGGTCATGTAGTCTCAGAAGGTAGGGACTCACAATACTAGGAGCGGGAGCTTATCTCACTCACCCTTGTCCTGCTCTTTGCAATTGCTCAGCCCCTGAAAACCTCATTAATCATGCCTGTCCACGTAAAGATCAGGCATCCCCCTCCCCATCTTGATTGCTGTTCCTGCGTGTGTGAAACCCCTTAGTTTAAACCAGCCTATTAACAGCTAGTGTTGCCCACTATAGTCTGTCTATAAAAACTCTATAACCCCTTTGTTCAGGGCTCAGAGCTTAGAGTATTAATTCCTCTGGACCTGCCGGCTTAATAAACCTGTGTTCTTCAACTCTGTGAGTGTGGTGCTTGGTTTCTCTATTACTGGTTTCTGCAACAAGCCAATGACAGCTGTAAGAATGCAGAGGAGAGCCCAAGAGTCCTCCATACATATGGCTTCACAGGGTTTGAATTTCTAAACTTCTTTTTTTTTTCTTTAATGCTAGGCCATTTAGCTGCAATTTGAGGTGAGATGCTATTTGTTAGAGTGTAGTGTATTGATGCGCAGAAGGCAATGGCACCCCACTCCAGTACTCTAGTCTGGAAAATCCCATGGACGGTGGAGCCTGATAGGCTGCGGTCCATGGGATCACTAAGAGTTGGACACAACTGAAGCGACTTAGCAGCAGCAGCAGCAGCAGTGTATTGATGATTGTTCCTAACCCTGGGCTGGTTAATTATGTCAGTTGCAATGGTTTCATACTATCATATATAACTATATGTATATTTTTAATGACAGTATTTTCCAAGCAAAATTTAAAGACATTGAAATACCTGAATATCATATAGTCTTAATTTCTTAACAGCTGCACATCTTTTTTTCTCTATTCTTTGTGGCACAAAGACTGCCTTGAGCTTATTTTTCAGTAACAGCATACACAGGAAATGCTCTGAAAACTGAGTACAAGTTACTGTTTTGTAAGGGAGGTTTACATTTATAATGGAAATGTTTTGCAAGGGTGTCTTCCTTTCTGTACCAGGAAAAGAAGGATGACTAAATCCTTAGAAATTCATCAGTGGAGAAGGCAAGGCCTTAAATCTTCATAACAACTTTATTCTTGTTTACTGTGCTTTTCCTGGTGAGCTCACATAACTGACCCACCACCCCCAACATCTTCTTTTCCTTTAGCTGAAAATGGCATTTAAGGTTATGGCTTTGGTCATTTGAGGGAGTTACTCAGTTTTCCTGGGTCTCTCATATGTACACAGGAGGTATAGCTGTTATTAGACTTCTGTTTGTTTTTCTCCTGTTAATCTTTTTTTTTTTCTTTTTTTTACAGGGCTGTCTCAACCAATAACCAAGAAGGGTGGAAGGGAAATTGTTTTCCCTCCCCCACAGCATTTTTTTAAAACTAGTTTTCTCTTAGTTTTGTTCAACAAGTCAATGTTTCACTAATCAGCCCCTCTCAGTCTCTTTGAAAACAAGCAGGACAATGTGAACCCTCCATGTACAAAAAGTATTTTTATGTTCCTCAACCATTGTTTATGGGAAAAAGGCTTTCAGCATCCTAGACCTTCCCTCAGTTCCAAATGGCAGTGGTAATTAGAGAAGTGAGGGAATGCAATAAGAAACAAAAATAATGCAGAAACGAAGCAGGGTCCTGTATCCTTCTGGGGATGTGCATAATTACCTGATACATATCTTCTGAGTTCTTCTACAGGAACTAAGGCCCCCACCCAGGTGGAGGATGGTAACTGTAGGCTCAGCATAAGTCATGGGCCCCAGGCTGGTTGGAACCAGAAGGCTGATAATTGGGATTCCTGGAACACCACCTTGTTACCTCCCCACCAACCAATCAGAAGAAAATCACAAATCCCTACTGCCCTCCTCCCCAGAATTTTCCTATAAAAACCATTGAGAAATTTGGGCCTTTTGAGCACAAATCACCCATTCTCCTTGCTTGGCTATGCAATAAACTGTTCTCTGCTCCAGACTCTGACATTTGGGTTTGTTTGGCCTCATCATATATCAGTCACACAAATGAGTTTGACAACATCTTTGCTCATAAGGGAAAATCTGCCTATTACTTAAATAAATATGGCTTGACAGATACAGTAAGAAAAATAATAACCATATACAATCTTGTCCTTGCTTTTGTGTAATGATTGTGCTCTTGCAGTTTTCCAGTCATTAGCGAATTGCTTCACTAATTCAACAAGCACTTATGGAGCACTTAGATCGCGCCTGGCACTATACTTGATATCAAGGATACAAAAATGAAAAGGGAAAAAGTTTACATGATCATTTATGTAAATAATTGCAACAGAACATGGTAAACAAAAGCATCCAAACACCATCCTATGGCACAAGGAACTCTGCCCAGTATACTATAACTTAAATGGGAAAAGAATTTGAAAAAGAATAGATACATGTATCACTGAATCATTTGAAATCTAAAACTAACACAACACCAGGGACTAACACAACATTATTAATCAACTCTGCGTGCATCCTAAGTTGCTTCAGTTGTGTCTGACTCTTTCTGACCATAAGGACCAGAGCCCGCCAGGCTCCTCTGTCCATGGGATTCTCCAGGCAAGGATACTGGAGTGAGTTGCCATTCCCTCCTCCAGGGGATCTTCCCAACCCAGGGACTGAACTCATGTCTCTTACATCTTCTGAATTGGAAGCCAGGTTCTTTACCTCTAGCATCACCTGGGAAGCCCAATCAACTATATTCCAATATAAAAATTTAAAAAAAATAAAGAAAGGTTAGTATCAAACAAACAACCACCATACTATAGTTTTCACGACCTTTGCTTACCTTTCTAATCTCATCTTGGTCACTATGTTCCTGCCTCACTGGTTTTCTCTTTATTTCAAATACACTAAGCTCCTTTTCATCTCAGGCCCTTGCACTTGTTTCCTCTTCCTGCATTGTTTTTCCCCTACATTCACCTGCTGGTTAAACCCTATTCACCCTACAGTAATCAATATGAACATCATTTCCTCACAAAAACCCTAACTATCTCCTCAGATGAGTTTTTCTTCCTGTTATATGCTCTCAGTGCCCCCCTGTACTTTTAAATTTTAGCCCTTGCATGCGAAAGAATGTCATTCCCCATCTGGTTCTCCAAGAATGAAATCATGAGCCACTGCAGTCACTTACCTTCAATATGCCCTAAAAGGAGTCCAGGGTAGAAATCAGGGAAGAAGCATTCTGTGCTTTGTGAAAAACTGGCATAAAAGGACTTCACACATATTTCCAGGAGAAACTTTTATGAAACATATTTCTTTCATCTTGTCATACCTAGAAAAGCTCTAAAATTATTAATGGAGACACATCTGCTCCTTGTGATTAGCACCAAACTTCTACCAAGATATGTGTGATTGATCACATGTATCCCCTTCTCCAAACCTCTTATATACTGACCTCTCCCTCTGCCTCTTCAGAGCAGTTCCTCAGAGCTATCTGAGAGTGTCTCCTGGGCTAACGCCCTTAGTAAACCCCAAATAAGCCTGAACTCACAGCTCTCATGTTGTAACTTTTTTTTTCAGTTGACACCCAAATCTCATTGTAATTAAATAATTATCCATGTAATTGCTTATTGTCTGTATCTCCCACTAGACTAGGCTGTAAGTGTGATGAAGACAGGATTATGCCAGTATTATTCAGTAGTATATTCCCCATGGGCAGCACAGGGCCTGGAATATAGAGTTGCTCAGTGAACATTCACAGAAGGAAGAGAGAAGAAAAGGAGAAAGGAAGATGAAGAAGAAGGGAAGGAGGGAGAAAGGAAGGAAGGCAAGCAGACAAGAAGATTGAATGTGCATTAAGAAGAGAGCGACTTATCCTTGTTTATGGGAGTCAGAGGCGCTAATTTTTGAGCCCCATCTGTAGATCGAGAAGATCCCCTGCAGAGGGGCATGGAAACCCACTCCAATATTCTTGCCTGGAAAATCTCATGGACAGAAGAGTTTGGTGGATTACACTCCATAGGGTCCCAAAGAGTCAGACATGACTGAAGTGACTGAGCACAATAGTTGATTTACAGCGTTGTGCCAATCTCTGCTGTAGAGCAAAGTGCCTCAGTTATACACATTTATATATACTTTTTAAAATATTCTTTTCCATTATGGTTTATCACAGAATATTCAGTGTAGTTCCCTGTGCTACACAGCAGGGCTTTGTTGTCTATCCATTCTATATATAATAGCTTTCATCTGCTAACCCCAAACTCCCAATCCTTCCCTTTGCCACTACCCCACGTGGCAACCACAAGTCTGTTCTCTGTATCTGTGAGTCTGTTTCTGTTTTGTAGATAGGTTCATTTGTGGCATATTTTAGATTCCATATAAGTGATATACGGTATTTGTCTTTCTCTAAGTATGATGATCTCTATTTACATCCATGTTGCTGCAAATGGCATTATTTCATTCTTTTTTATGGCTGAGTAGTATTCCCGTGTGTGTGTGTGTGTGTGTGTGTGTGTGTGTGTGTGTGTTGTACTGCACTACTGTACTTTTCAAGGTACTGGACTGTAAGATTAAATTTTTTTTATTTTTGTATTTGGTTTTTATGTATTATATGTGTGAAAAGTTTTATAAACGTATTACAGTACAGTACTATGTAGCTGACTCTGTTAGTTTGGTACCTAGGCTTACTCTGTTGGACTTATGAACAAAGAAAACTTACAAATGTGCTCTCAGAACAGAATTTGTTCATGTGTAGATAATTACTTTATCTCTAGTTTCCAAACCAGGAAGCTGTGCTAGCACTAACTTTAAAGTGACCTCAATACAGGACAACCTCAGTTGGTTTCAATATGGGGCCTGCTGAATGCAGTCCCGTACTCATCCCAGCTCCTTCCCTTTAGTTAAATCTTCTGTTACACCTGCACCTGTGTCTGCATCTCTATCTTGGAGAAAGCAGAAAAGAAACATCAAAAATTTGATCCTTTAGGTCATGTGTAAAGCACTTTTCACTCAATCTGCCCTCCATTCCCATGAATAATTACAAGTTACTCGTAGAAAGTTATTGTCATCAGTCTTAGATTAATGTGAGCAAAACTAACAACTCCATTCTCTCCAAGTTAACGCCTTCAGTCAGAGTTTTTTTACATTAATATAAAAAAGAAAGCAGACAAGACAAAATCAGTCTTCTTAGAAGCTTCAACAGCAATCTAGTCTCTTTCAAATATCAAACAGCAACTCCCTCTCTATATTTCAAAAGATTAATATAGCATTTGAAATTATCTTTTCATTCTACTTTTATTATAATGTTCCAATTTTAAGTTACTATAGTAACCACTTTGGATTTAAGTGAAAGCTTCATTATTGTCACTTTAATTGTTTGATTTTGTTTTCTATTCTATCTACATTGGAGTTAAAAAAATNATCTGTGCATTCAGAGAGAGGACCCCATAATGAATTAGTCTGATTTAGTCATAATATTCATCAAAGTTACCAATTAATATAACTTATGTTGTCCATGTCTCTTTTTAAAAAAATGTCCTATGTGTCTGATTATCTTCAATTGTTTTACCAGTTATCGCCCTTAAAAAACTGTCTGTGGACTTGGGGTCCAATGTCTTAGCAAGGTAGCAGTGGCAGCAGCACTCTCTAAGCTTCTCTCAAGGATGATAAGAAGAATAAAGATGCCAGAAAGCTAGCTAAGAAAGACAAAGACCCAGGGAACAAACTTGACAAGGCCAAAAAGAAGAGGCAGTCCAAAGGCAAATTTTGGGATAAGCTCAATAACCTCAATTTGTTTGACAGAGCAACGTATGGACAAACTCTTTAAGGAAGTTCCCAGCTGCAAGCTTAAAACCGCAGCTGTGGTCTCTGAGAAACAAGATTTGTAGTTCCATGGCCAGGGCAGCGCTTCCGGAGCTCCTTAGTAAAGGACTTTTAAAACTGGTCTCAAAGCACAGAGCTCAAACTAACTTAGACCAGAAACACCAAGAGTGGAGATGCCTCGACTGCTGGTGAAGATGTATGAACAGGTCCCACCAACTATACATTTTGAAAAATAAAACTTTATTAAATCAAAAACAATTGTTTGTGGAGATTCTCCAAGGCTTGTAATAAGTGTACTTTCCTTCTTCTGGCTGTGTTTTGGGGGCTCTACAAGTTGGGGATTGCATCAAATTCTTTGACTCTCTATGCTATATATTCCTAGGGTACAAATCTGCCATGTATTCCTAGGGTACAAATCTTCTCAGGAGTATTTTATCCCCCTTCCTTTCCCTTCTTTTGCTCTGTTTAGGTTGGAGGATCAGGATGTGACCAATTAGGTCTGATTTATCCTAATCTTGATAGTGTGTACCCCTTGGGGATCCAGCTTAATGTAGGTAAATGTATCGTGTAGAAGTCTCTACATTGAATGTGCTCTGTGCCTTGAATTCTATCACCCTTACCCCTCCAGTGTCTTCAAGGCAAAAGCAACTTTGACACTCAAATAATCTGCTAGCCTCTTTGGTCAAAGTGTTAGGCTCTCAGTCGTGTCCAACTCTTTTGTGATCCCATGGGCTATAACCCACCAGGCTCCTCTGTCCATAGAATTCTCCAGGCAAAAACACTGGAGTGTGTTGCCATTTCCTTCTCCAGGGGTTTTTCCAGACCCAGGGATCAAACCTGCATCTCTTACGTCTCCTGTATTGTAGGCGAATTCTTTACCATCTGAGCCCCAGGGAAGCCCATGCTTCCCCTCAGAATGGGCCTGCTAAGACTGCATTATCTTTTCATCTCCTCAGTGGGTTTTTTTTAGGGTAAGTTTCCTATGCAAATTTATTTATTTTGGGCCACACCAAGTGGTTTGCAGGATCTCAGTTTCCTGACAAGGGACTGAACCACAGTCATGGCAGTGAAAACCCAGAATCCTAATCACTAAGTCACCACAGAATCCCTGAAAATCCTTAGTGCTTGTAAGGTGATTTATTCAGTTGTTTTCAGCCAAAGGATTTGATCCGAATAACCTGCTGCCTAGTTTGCCCTTATGGGAAATAGCTATTACATTTTTATTGTATGAAATTACGCATTTGTATTTAACAACTGTGATATTTCCTTTCAGGAACTTCACAGGGCAAAAAGATGAAGGCAATGTAGCCCCACAAGTTTTATTTGAGAAATTAGTAACCATATGGAAGACTGCTCTGCTGTAGACTTTTGGGAGGAAAGGGTGTGAGACTTTTGATAGATTGTCCCATTAACATTATGAAACAGAAGAGCCCATCTTGCTGATGGCACTTGTTTTTTTCCTCAAGGGGTAACTTCAATTGGTTAGCCAATAAATTGCATCCTTGCCTTGGAAAAATAACCACCAAAGGAAATTCACTCCTAGCTGGTTTCCCAACCACCTCCACCTAATCTTGAGCTGCCTTGTGGCGGCCAAAGTCCAGCCTCATGCAGGAAAGCTGTTGAGGGCACCTGGCTGAAACAGACGGTGGGGACAGAATTTACTCAGGAGCCTTGTCTCAGGTGCCCTGCTGCCTTTGAAGTCCAACGTGTGTCTGTGACAATGAAAGCAGAGTCCAAACTCTGGCACAAATAAGTGGATAAGCTTGGGCCAAATTTGTGACTTCACAATTCTTTAACAATAGCTCCATTCATGGCTCCATGCTTAACTAGCCAGAACAATGGATTTGATTCCAGAAAGAACATATCAATGACACTGGACACCACAGCTTTGAGGGCAAGATTATGATGAAAGTAGTATTTTATATCTTACAAAGGAACAGTAAGTTTACATTGACTAAAGACACAGTTTAGGTATTAACATACTTTCTTATAGTGGAGAGGGAAATGGCAACCCACTCTAGCATACTTGCCTGCGAAATCCCATGGACAAAGGAGCCTGGTGGGCTACAGTCCACGGGGTCACAAGAGTCGGTCACGACTGAGCGACTGAGCATGCATGCACATACTTCCTTATATATACTTAAATATATATATACTTAAAGCTTGTCTAAATTACCCAATATTAACCAAAAGGAAGCATAGAAATGCATTGCAAATATGAAAAAGCACTAAACTTAAAATCACAAGACTGTGCTATTCTTCTCTTAGCATATTAACATCAAGGTCATCTGAAATTCACTGAGTATTAAGTTGTTGTTTTTGCATGTACATAAATAGCACATTTTACCTAAGACACTGGACTTTTTATGAAAATAACTAGTCCATTAAAAATTAGTTCAGTGCCTTTACAAATGAATAAGCTGAAATACAAAGCAAGATCTATTTATCCAAAAACAAACTGAACCAGGATTTTAATTTAATAGTGAAACAAAATTATTAATCTTCTACTAAAAATTATTTGTATAATATCCCACAGTTTATAAAGTACTTACACACCCAACATCTTATTTAATCCTTTCAACAGCCCTATGAGGTAAACATTACCACCATTTTACAGATTAAACACTCATTTAGAATATTGTTGTTATTTAGTCACTAAGTCATGTCCAACCCTTTTGCAACTCCATGGACTATAGCCTACAAGGTTCCTCTGTCCATGAGATTTCCCAGGCAAGAATACTGGAGTGGGTTGCCATTTCCTTCTCCAGGGGATCTTCCCAACCCGGAGATCAAACCTGCGTCTCCTGTGTTGGCAGGCAGATTCTTTACCACTGAGCAACCAGGGAAGCCCCGTTTAGAATATACATCTTCCTAAGTTCACAGAATAAATCAGGGGCAAATAAGTCTTAAATTCAGTCATCTGACTTACAGTCCAGTGCTTTTTACATTGTTTATAATTTACATTGTTCTCATCATTGCAGAAATCACTACTAGCATCATCATAGGAAAAAAAGCAGCCCTTACAACCCTACGCCATGTGTGCAGATAATCCATGAAAAAATACAAGTTTCATGAACTTTCAGTTCAATTTTGTCAATCAAAAGATTCTGTATTTACATGTGTACTCAGTAGTGTTCAACTCTTTGGGACTCCCTGGACTGTAGCCTGACAACTTTTCTGACCATGGGATATCCCAGGCAAGAATACCAGAGTGGGTTGTCATTTCCTTCTCCAGAGGATCTTCCTGACCCAGAAATCAAACCCCCTTGTCTCTTGTATCTCTGGCATTGGCAGGTGGATTCCTTACCACTGTACCACTTGGGAAGCCCTACAGACAGAGGAATTCCTCCATGATGAATTCATAGCAATGCCTAGAAAATACTCTCCAAGTCTAAATGAACAACACTTCAACTATCTAAGAAGGGAATTTTACCTTCTAACAAAAAGAGTTTTTCCCTCCATACAAGTGAAGTTAAATCCTAGCTTAAGGCCAGATAGTTAAAATTATTTTTGTCATCCTTGAACCTAGAAGTTGCTCTTCTTAACTAAATTCACAGAAACACTCTACATATTTTAAGAATTTTCTTTTAGTGTTATATCAGCTTTCACCTTTACTTTCTGGCTGAAACTTTGAATGAGTGCCAATAAATCATGACTGAGATGAACAAGATCCTTAGAAGCAGAATAACCAAGATATATGCATTTGAGAGACCTGGAAGTATAAATGAATGTTACCTGCTCCTTCAATTTTGCTTGCATTAATTTTACATTTATTCTGCCTAAAATTATTAAGACTTGGATTTGATATACTTCCTAAGTCATTAGTGCTTAAGATATCATATCATTTTTGAGGAAATATTTAAACATTATATGAATATTGACCTATAAACTATACATGTTTGTAGCAACTTCTCAATACAGTTAATAATTCTGTTAAATCCCAGTGTTTTTATTTCTTTCCACAGACTATAACATTCCAATGACATTTATCTCTATATCAATACATTCATTAACAATTCATTTCATATTTGTAAATTAAAAGTTAANGCTCATGATGATGAGATTTTAAGATATACAACTGTTCCAGGAGATAAGAAATGTTCATGAATTTATCATGTGTTGAAATACACTATAAAGCTCTTGAATGCTAGAAATGTCTTCTATATTTTAAAAAATATAATTACTAAATGTTGGTGGAGAATGCACATTAACATTTGCCTATTATCACTCAATTACAATTTTCTGAACTATTAAGATTTATTAACCTTGTCCAAAGTTATATACAAGCTATTCAAATGCTTTTTATTTGTGAAGTACTTTATATATACATTTGGGCTTCCCTGGTGCCTCAGATGGTATAGAATCTGCCTGCAATGTGGGAGACCCAGGTTCAATCCCTGGGTGGGGAAGATCCCCTTGAGAAGAGAATGACAACCCACTCGATTATTCTTGCCTGGAGAATTTCATGCACAGAGGAGGGCTATGGTCCATGGCACTGCAAGAGTTGGAACAACTGAGAGACTTTCCCTTATATTATTTCACATGCATCGTCTCATCTGATCCTCTTACCAATCCTGGCAATACGGGGAGCAGTTAGTAAGCCCATTGTAAAGGAAGAGAAGACATGCCCCTACTAGAAGCCCAGCAGAGGAAGCTGCATAATCAGACTGTCTATGATCTAGCAGAGAAGGCAATTAAACAAGCATTAAGAATAAGTTGTGATGCTAATGGAGGAATCAAAGATGCTACAGATGCAAGGTAACCTCATCTTAGAGCAGTCAGGAAAGCGTCCTTGAAAGAAGATAGATTTGGCAGACACAAAATCAGAAACTTCCTTGCATGATATGTTCACTGGTTTATATCTTATTGTGAAGGCTGTAGGAGCAGTGGGAGAAAAATGAGAGGAGATACTGGAAACATGGGTCTGAGACATAAAAAACATTTTTGAAAATTATACTAGCATTCATTAGCTACTTAAAGGTGGGGCAGGAATTGTGGTGAATCTATTTCTGCAATCTACATTTTATTACATCCTTACATCAACCCTGGGAGTTAGTTACTAATGGTATTGATATTATTACTAGTAGCAGTAGTAATGGTAGGGTTTGACCTAAATGTCTAAATAGTTGATGATTACTTAAATACTGTGTAACAGGTATATACCAAACATAGTAATATCCCATCTCATATAAAATAAAAGAAAATGTCGTGCAAATGGTCCATCCTCAAAAAAGTAATGAGAGTGATTGTTATGGATTGATTTGTGTCTTCCCCAAATTCATGTATTAAAGCACTAACTCCCACTGTGATTGCATTTGGAGATAGGGCCTTTAAGCAGATCCCAAGTGTGAGGCCCTAATTCAATCTGACTGGCATCCTTAGAAGAAAAGGAAGGAGACACCTGGGCTATGGATGCACACACACACAAAAAAGGCCACGTGAGGACACAGCAAGAAGATGGCCAGCCACAAGCCAAGGAGAGTGGTCTCAGGAAAAATCAAACATGCTGACATCTTAATCTTGGACTTCTAACCTCTAGAACTGTGAAAAGTAACTTACTGTTGTTTAAGACACCCAGTCTTTGAGGTTTTGTTATGGCAGCCTGTTGTGCTGTACCCCACAGTCCTGCACCCGCCCAGCTGTGCAAAGGAAGAACTCAGAGCCAGTGACAGAGACAGTGATGATTTGTTGAACTGGGTATCATACAAGCCAGAAGCAAAAGTTCTGGAGCAACACCCCACACCCCGCCACATATGGGTGTACAGCCAAGGGCAGGCAGGACACAGCAGCAATCTTTGCTATACAGCAACCAGGAGGAGGAGGCTATAAGTTAGAGGGAGCATGATGTCAGAAGAGCTCCTTCATTGCGAGGGCAGCCAAGGCAAGGACTGCTCTTTTCCTATTGATGGCCGAATATACTGGGCCTTTCTAGTCCCAGGGCTAGAACAATCATTAGCTGAGGGTCAGGCCAACCACACAGACAATTACTGATGAAAATTTCAGCATAGGAGAAGGAGGCAATCATGCACAGAAAGTAGAGGCAGGGAAAGGGTTGCACAGAGAGCAAGAGAGCAGCCATTTTATGGGCCTTGACCACACCTTGCAAGAGCAGAATAACACAGTTACATTATTTATTTTCAACCAAGTCATCATGTTGACCAGCCCACTTTCAGCCAAAAGAAAAAATAATTGTTTTGGATAACATTTTGCTTATTTGTTTGCTTTAGGTTTTGTACTTTCTAGTGAAAGGAGGGTGGATACTCTGCCCTAAGCTTCAGCAGAGTGTGAGCCCACTGGTACAGGTGTGGAAGCAAAGGAAACCAAGCCTATGTCCAAGGCACTCACACCTAATTCATACATGTGAATTCCTGAGAAGATTTCTTACACATTGTAAGTGTAGTACATATATTGTTTGTTTAGTTGCTAAGTTGTGTCTGACTTTTTATGACCGCATGGACTGTAGCCTGCCAGGCTGCTCTGTCCATAGGATTTACCAGGGAAGAATACTGGAGGGGTTGCCATTCCTTTCTCCAAGGGATTTTTCCAACTCAGGAATCGAACCTATGTCTTCTGCATTGGCAGGCAGATTCTTTACCACTGAGCCACCAAGGAAGCCCAAAGGGGAGGTGGTATATATGTTTTAAATGTCATTATATATGAGAGTATGGGGGTCATCATTTGTTTTACAAAGATGGTATTATAACATACAGATCCTTTTGGAAGGAGGGTCACGTTTTCCTGATAGGTGAGACATAACAGTGTATTTCATTGTCTTTAAATGCACTTGATTGAGAGATACATTATTACTTTGTGCATGACTAAGAAAGAAAAGCTGGGCTTCCCAGGTGGATCAGACGGTAAACGATTTGCCAACAGTGTGGGAGACGTGGGTTCGATCCCTGTGTCAGGAAGATCCCCTGGAGATGAGAATGGCAACCCACTCCAGTATTCTTACCTGGAGAAGCCATGGACAGAGGAGCCTGGCAGGCTACGGTCCATAGGGTTGCAAAGAGTCAGACACAACTGAGCAACTTTCACTTTTTGCAAAGAAAGAAAAAGTATTACCAGTTAAATATGACACAATGTTTTCTTCTCATTTAGTCTTCATTCTTATTGAAAGATTTATTTGAGACAGATTTACACATAGAATTTTATGCTATATTACTCTTATGCATATGTTTGTTTTAAAAACTATAAAAGAACTAAATTAGTTACAGTATTCTTTAAAAAAAAAACTTTCTCAGGATTCCAATTCTTCTGCAGACTCTCAAGTCAGAGTTATCATAACCCATGGGTTTATACCCATTTTTTCCTGTGTCATCAAGAGCATTGGTGGTGAGTCATTTCTTTAAGAAGGGCTTCACTATCACCACTGGGATTTTATTTGAAGCCACGTACACCCATTCTGCAATTCTTGATGCTGCAGTCATCTTGATCATATCAGAAAGTGTTAATACAAAGTTTTCGAAAAACAGGGGAATTCCCTGGTTGTCCAGTGGTTAGAACTCTGTGCTTTCACTGCCAAGGGCCTGGGTGCAATCCCTGGTTGGGGAACTAAGATCCCACAAGCTGCACGGTGCAGCGAAAACCAAAAAAACTGTCAGGACTCATATTCTTTTCTCCAATGATTTGCTTGAGTGAAATATTGAAGAATTGTAGTTTCCTAGCCATGCTTCTGGGAGAAGGCAATGGCACCCCACTCCAGTACTCTTGCCCGGCAAATCCCATGGACGAAGGAGCCTGGTAGGCTGCAGTCCATGGGGTCGCTAAGAGTGGGGCACGACTGAGCGACTTCACTTTCCCTTTTCACTTTCCTGCATTGGAGAAGGAAATGGCCACCCACTCCAGTGTTCTTGCCTGGAGAATCTCGGGGGTGGGGGAGCCTGGTGGGCTGCCGTCTATGGGGTCGCACAGAGTCGGACACGACTGAATCGACTTAGCAGCAACAGCAGCCATGCTTCTGGGAGCAACAGCCGTCTTCGTGCATATGCAGTGGGGTAACTATGTGCTGTGCTGTGCTTAGTTGTTCAGTTGTGTCCGACTCTTTGCAACCCCATGATCTGCAGCCCTCCAGGCTCCTCTGTCCGTGAGGATTCTCCAGACAAGAACACTGGAGTGGGTTGCCATGCCTTCCTCCAGGGTGGGTAACTATAGCTTGACTGTTACATAGCCCACAGTGAATGTAGAATGTCATCAATTCTAAGGCACATTCCAACTTTAGAAATGAAAATCTGACAGAAAAAAAAATGTGTTTGAACTAATGCAATATTGTATGTAACCCATTATTCTGATTTAAAAAAATTTTCCCTGTCACTGAGCTTAGTAGGAGGAGGATTTAGTCTTCTGTGATTTGTTTTTTTTATCTCCTTCATTTTTCTACTGGGCTATTTTCTCTTTTTTTTTTGTCATTTTACAACAGTTCTTATATATATGATAGATTTAACTCTTTGTTATCATCAGTACTAGAATTTTCCCAAATCTGTAATTTATCTATTGACTCACTGGACTTTTTCTCATACCAAATAGTTTCATTTTTATATGGTCAATATGTATACTTTTTAAAATAACTTTTGGTTCTTCTGCCTTGCCAATGTCTCTTCTATTCCCAAGCTGTAAATATAGTCACTTTATTTTGCTTCCGTGATTTTTATTTTGTTTGCTTGCACATAGTATTTAACTCACTGATCTGTTTCTTTGGTGTTTTTTTTTTTAAATATGTTTTGAAATTGGAGTCTAACATTATTTTCTTCCATATAGATAGCCAGTTGTCCCAGAACCATATATCAAGTACTTCATCCTTGTCCCACTGAATTTGAAATACCATCATTGTTATAGATTATCTTCTCATATACATTGGGGTAGATTCCATTCTATGTGGTAGATACCATTCTTCAAATTCATCTTGAATTTATTCTTAGGCAAATGGTTATCCAGTTGTTTACAATTATATATTGAATAATTATGCCTTTTCCACTGATTTGAAATGCCATGTGTATCTGTTCCATTCATCCTTCAACTTTGGCAGTGACAT
>SJYQ01001958.1:193097-219619 GCA_006410935.1 Redunca redunca
GTGAAAATTCCCCAACCATAAAACAGGTAGAAATGCTGGAATAATAAGATAGAATTGACATCCTTTTAAAAGCATAGCTGCGCTTTTATGAAAGGAAAGGAAATCACCAGTTGCAAAGAATGAAGAGGAAGCTGAAAGCCAGAGAAATAAGTTTCTGAGCTGATATTGCAGGACTGTTGAGGAAAGTTTCTGGTCACAAAAATTTAGGATTTTAAAGTCCAAGTAAGGATAGGACATCAGGCTTAGAGAATACACAAAGTGTGGAGTTGAAACTGAAAAATTCCTCACAAAAAAAAAAAGGGTCTCCAATGGCTACAATTTGATTAAAAGAAAGAAGCAGAAAAATGTAAAGAACTGGTACAAGGAGAAAACAAAAACAATTGTCGGTATTGTCTTGCTTTAATTGTGGGGAGAAGGGTAGGCAGGGAATCACCTCTGAGAATTCCTAACCACAGCCCTGCTTTTAAACAATGAGTTTGTGATATGAATTTATATTACCTGCTTGATCTAATCTAAAGAAACTAGCTCATATGATTATAATGGTTGCCAAGTCAAAAGTCTCCAGAGTGGGCAGGTAGGCTGGATATTCAATGAAGAGCTAATGCTGCAGGTTAAGTCCAAAGGCAAATAGCTAAAGACTCAGAAAAGAGCCAGTATTACAGTTGAAGTTTAATTATCATCTACTGCAGAAAGGTCCATATAGTAAAAGATATGGACTTTCCAGTAGTCATGTATGTACATGAGAGCTGTTGAACCATAAAGAAGGCTGAGAGCTGAAGAATTGATGCTTTTGAAATGTGGTGCTGGAAGAGAGTCTTGGAAGTCACTTGGACAGCAAGGAGATCAAACCAGTCAATCCTAAAGGAAATCAACTCTGAATATTCATTGGAAAAACTGAGGCTGAAACTGAAGCTCCCTTTGGCGGCCTGATGCGAAGAGCCAGCTCATTAGAAAAGGACCTGATGCTGGGAAAGATTGAAGGCAGGAGGAGAATGGGATGACAAAGAATGAGATGGTTGGATGGCATCACCGACTTGATGGACTTAAGTTTGAGCAGATTCCAGGAGATGGTGAAGGACAGGGAAGCCTGGTGTGCTGCAGTGCATGGGGTCACAAGAGTCCAACATGACTGATGGACTAAGCAACAGCAGGGGAGATGACTGTGTCTTGGGCACGATACATGAGATTATCTAAGACTTCATACTCTAATCATACTCAGACCTGCAGCCCATCCCTGAAGGCCCAGACACTGGGCCAATCTTTCAAATACTAAATCCCCCTATCTCTGCCATCAGTCACCTGTGACCCACTTTCCACAGCAGAAGGCTTTTCCTGTAGAGCTAGCCTTCCCGTGTGTAAAGGGTCCTTAACCTGGAGACCACCAGGCCCCTATTCAGGCCTTCAACTGATTGGATAAGGCCCACTCATATTATAGAGGGTAATCTGTTTTACCCTTAAATCTGTTGATTCAAATGTTAATCTTACCCCCAAAACACTCTCACAGAAACATGCAAAATGTTTGACCACATATTTGTGCACTGTGGCCCAGCCAAAATGACACATAAAATTAACCATCACAGTTAGCTAAGTCAACAGGCATCTACAACTTTATTTTCCCTTGCCTCTTACCCACAAATATTAGAGATGGTGGAGAAAGTACATGCTCGCTTTTCCAATCTCTGGGAATGGCTATATGACCCAGATCTGGTCACTGAGGCTTAACTAGAAGTTGACTATTGCAAAGGGAGTGGTTTCTTTTGTAGGTAACAAAAATACCCTAAAACTGATTGTGATGGTTCCAGAATTCTGTGACACTTCATATAGGTGAGTTGTATGATAATCTGAATTATATCTCAATAAAGCTGTCACCAAAAAATACTTGTTTCTTCACATCATTTTCTACTTAATTCTTTACACATGATTAAAGTATAGAAATCTCTCCTCCCTGAAAGAAAGTAAGAAAAAAGAAAGGAGGAAAAGTCACCTCTGCCAACTCTTTTCAGGCCCTTGAAAGTGAAAGTGAAGTTGCTCAGTCAGTCGCTTCTGATTCTGGCTCCTCCCTCCATGGGATTCTCCAGGCAAGAGTACTGGAGTGGGTTGCCATTTCCTTCTCCAGGGGATCTTCCCGACCCAGGGATTGAACCCGGGTCTCCCATATTCCCAGAAGACGCTTTAACCTCTGAGCCACCAGGGAAGCCCTTAAGAGAGCAGAAATCTGAACCAGACTATTTCCAGCTTTCTATGTGACAGTGACTAACCCAATCATACAATAGGTCAAAATTGCTTGCTTTGTATTTGCTTATACTTTACTGCCTTGCTCCTAACTGAAATAAGCTCTGACACCCTTACCAATATTCTTGGCAAGTAACTTTCCCTTGGGACAAAGAAAATCCTCTTTATTAAAAAAAAAAAATGGCGGGGGAGGGGGTGCAGTGGGCAAGTGGAAAGAAAGTTATTTGACTTTGCGTTTCTTTGTGACAAATTAAGTACAATGAGGTTCCTTCAATCCTTACGCAGTTTCCTTCAATCCTTATACAGGTTCCAAAGACAAACATGTACAAAGCAATTTTAAAAACATAACAAAAGACTTCAGAGAAATTCCTCTGACTAGCTACTTTGGACTATGCTTCAAGAGTTACTAAAAGTGCACGTGTGACTGGAAGCTTCTAAAATGGCCCTGAGTGAGCTCCACCTCTTGATAGTCAGACGTACTGTAGTTTCATCCCCTTGGGTATGAAGTGGAATTTCTTTCAACAAATAAAACATGTCTGAAAAGATGGGATGCCATTTTTAAGTTACAAAAAGATGGTGGCTTCCATCTTGGGCTCCCTCGTTCACACTTTCATTTCAAGGGAAACCAGATGCCAGCTTGTGAGCTGTGCCATGGAGAGGCCCACAGGATGAGCACCTGAGGCCTGCCAACAGCCATATGAGTGAGTTTGGAAATGGGCTCTTTCTAGTTGAGCCTTGGGATGATGGCATCCCAAGTAGACACTGATGGCAGTCTTACGAGAGACATTGAGACAAAGACACTCAAGTGAAGAGCACACAGACTCCTGACCAACAGAAACTGAGATAATGTGTTTGTTGTTGCACATCTGCAGTTTGAGGTAATTTGTTAAGCATTAACAGATAACTATGGGCTTCCCAGGTGGTTCAGTGTTAAACCTGCCAATGCAGGAGACACAAGAGATGCGAGTTTATTCCCTGAGTCAGGAAGATCCCCCGAAGAAGGGAATGGCTCCCCACTCCACTATTCTTGCCTGGGAAATCCCATGAACAGAGGAGCCTGGAGGACTACAGTTCATGGGGTTACAGTCAGACACAACTGAAGCAACTTAGCACGCATGCACAAGTGTGTGTGTATATGTGTGTGTGTGTGTGTGTGTATAAAAATCACTGTTGCACATCTGTAACACAACATTGTAAAGCAACTAAAGTTCAATAAAAAAGTTAAATTTAAATGAAAAAAAGAAGACTGGTTATTTATGTCCAGGAAGCCTTTTCATCCAGCTAGAGTTCTAGAACAGATGGCAATGCATTACAATTTATTGACATATCCAGAAACATAAACTATGTCATTTACTATGTGTATCACTCCCCTTTACACAATCCTTTACAAATCCATCCAAGATGGGAACTGAATGGTGACCTTTACCCTTTAGTTTTACACAAGTTTGGGGCTTATATTTAACATTTGACATGCATACAACTAAGGCAGTGATTTTTCCATTATTAGTAATTGCATATAAACTGATTTTTTGGTACTATAGATACTCCTAGTAAATTATGCATGGGTTTGCCAAGAAAGTCATAATTCTGTCATTGCAAATACATTGTTCAACCAGGATATCTGGACTGATTTAAAAGTATGCTGTGGTTGTAAGCCACTTTGGGATCCTTTGGGATGAAGCACAATGTATAATAATGTTACATCATATGAGATCTGGTAGAAACAAGAATGACAGAACATATGAGGAGTTAATCATTTAATATTATTTCTAAATTATGCAAAGTGATTCCCAAGACAAATGTTATCTTCATTTTGACATCAAATCCATGTCAACTTGATAAGTAGAAAGCAAACTGCTGCTTTATATTTTCTCTACCTCTTCCTTTAGATTCATAAGTCAATAGTAAGTTGGCTTGTTTCTTCACAAAAGACAGAACTACATCAATAGATATCATCCATGAAATAAAACTCAGATTATACCCCAGGGAAACAGATTTTCCCCAGATACTCTTAAAATCCCCACAATGGTCAACCAACTGTTCTAACCTCTCTGTCTTTCACATGGACAGAAATTGCTTTCTTTCTTGAATTCAACAGATTTGGCTTTTTCTAAGGCAGCCCTAAGGGACATTCTGAAAGCTTTCTCAAGATGGTATCATTTATTTATCTGCCACAGAGAAATGCAAGCAAAAAGCCATGTTGTAAGTAACAGCTAGAATTACATTTGAAGTCCTTCTCTCCTTACGCTCAGGTCAAGGCCTGGCTGTTTAGTTCTCAGCCACAGAGTAAGTCATTGTTACTGTTTTGTAAAAGGAAGCAAACTGAGGAAAAGTGAGGCAACTCTTTTAGGGAAGAGGGGAAAAAAAAGAAAAGATCAGTGAAACTCAATAATCTACTTTCTCCAGTTGGAGAGCAGGCTTCTATTTTTCCTTTCAAGAATATATATGGAAGAGCTAATCTTTTCCTTCGATCACGTCAATGAAAATTTTCCTCATGCTGCTAATGAGAATTCTGAAGACACTTCCAAAGGAGTTTTGACATCATCTTTATGATTAAAGGAAATACGTTTAAATGAAAGTTGGGAAGACTGCAGCAAAAAAATCATCAAAACAAAATTTAGCATTTTAGCTTAGGAGGCATCTCATATTAGTGGATTAAAGATTATATTTTTGAAATCCTGCCTATTATAAAGACCCCCAGGTTCTGCGAAAAGGTTTATTTCCAAGACGCGGTGGAGCTTCAAAGAACATATACTCAGCCCAACATAGGCAGTCAATCTACTCGAAGACTCAATGCATTAAGGGCAGCATATTTTTTTTATTTTTTTAATTAATTTATTTAATTGGAGGCTAATTACTTTCCAATATTGTAGCAGTTTTTGCCATACATTCACATGAATCAGCCATGGGTGTACATGTTCCCCATCCTGAACCCCCCTTCCCACCTCCCTCCCTATGCCATCTCTCAGGGTCATCCCAGTGCACCAGCCCTGAGAACCCTGTCTCATGCATTGAACCTGGACTGGTGATCTATTTCATATGTGATAATATACATGTTTCAATGTTATTCTCTCAAATCATCCCATCCTTGCTTTCTCCCACAGAGTCCAAAAGTCTGTTTTTTACATTTGTGTCTCTTTTGCTGTCTCACATATAGGGTCATTGTTACCATCTTTCTAAATTTCATATATATTCATTAATATACTGTATTGTTTTTCTTTCTGACTTCACTCTGTATAATAGGCCTCCAATTTCATTCACCTCATTAGAACTGACTCAAATGCATTCTTTTAAATAGCTGAGTAATATTCCATTCTGTATATGTACCCCTGCTTTCTTATCCATTCATCTGCTGAGGGACATCTAGGTTGCTTCCATGTCTTGGCTATTATAAACAGTGCTGCAATGAATACTGGGGTACACGTGTCTCTTTCAATTCTGGTTTCCTCAGTGTGTATGCCCATCAGTGAGATTGCTGGGTTGTATGGCAATTCTACTTCCAGTTTTTTAAGGAATCTCCACACTGTTCTCCATAGTGACTGTACTAGTTTGCATTCCCACCAACAGTGTAAGAGGGTTCCCTTTTCGCCACACCCTCTCCAGCATTTATTGTTTGTAGGCTTTTTGATAGCAGCCATTCTGACCAGCGTGAGATGGTACCTCATTGTGGTGTTGATTTGCATTTCTCTGATAATGAGTGATGTTGAGCATCTTTTCATGTCTTCTTTGGAGAAATGTCTGTTTAGTTCTTTGGCCCATTTTTTGATTGGGTCATTTATTTTTCTGGAGTGGAGCTGCAGGAGCTGCTTGTGAATTTTTGAGATTAATTCTTTGTCAGTTGCTTCATTTGCTATTATTTTCTCCCATTCTGAAGGCTGTCTTTTCACCTTGCTTATAGTTTCCTTCATTGTGCAAAAGCTTATAAGTTTAGTTAGGTCCCATTTCTTTATTTTTGCTTGTATTTCCATTACTCTGGGAGGTGGGTCATAGAGGATCCTGCTGTGATTTATGTCAGAGAGTGTTTTGCCTATGTTCTCCTCTAGGAGTTTTATAGTTTCTGGTCTTATGTTTAGATCTTTAATCCATTTTGAGTTTATTTTTGTGTATGGAAGGGCACCATATTTTGTGTCTTGAGAATCATGTATATAAATTTGTATCCCTCTGCAAATGAATATAAAAACTGATGGCACATGTCTATACAATTGAATTATGTATAAACTGTAAAGAATTAAGCAGGAACCTCAATTAAATAGATTTGGGAAAACAGAAGGGAGAACTCTCATGCCCTGTGATGATAACAGAGCCCAACAGAAAGAAGAAACACTCCTATTCTTTCCTAGCAAGGACTTAGCCAATGAAAAGCCATGGATTCTTTGTTTACTACAGGCCACCCAACTTCCTTTTCTATTTAAAATATGTTCTCGTTCCTTGCCCTGTGGGGACTTGCATGTGGCTTGCCATAGTTGCAGACCCTGAATGGCAATTCTTTGCTGATCTAGTCTTTGCTAGAGAGATATCTGATGGTTTATTTGATTCTAATCAACATTTGGTGCACTTACAGGGACCAGAGAAGACTCCTGTTGGCTCTAGGACTGGTAAGCAAATAGGTGTGGTGCCCAAAATTGAGCCCTTGTTGCACACTGCTTTTCCTGCCAACCCTGGAGTTCAAAGGTATATCTTTCTCCTGGATCTGAATTCATGCCCTTGTGAAATGGAATATCTCCTGCCATATCAATAAACAAGGATGTCACAGCTATCTGGGATTCTGGTCCTCCAATGTGAATTTCTGAGTCATGTGGACAAGCAGCAGACATGAATTCCAGAACCATGCTGACAAGCAGTGCCACTCTCTACAGGAGGAACTTCAGGGTGTCACAGTCATCAGTAATTACAGCCCTCGTGTGTGAGCAGAAGGCCTTAAGGGAATTCAAGAAAAAGAACAAGATCTCTGTAAATATGCAGGATGCTGGCCCCAGATAGCTGAGATGCAAATGAAACGACTGACTTCAATAAGCCCAGACTCCTGCATCTCCCTATGCATAGAAGAATGTTAAATTCCTTAAATTTATATATGGTTTTCCTTACTTAAAAATAATCTTTAATGTTCATATTGTCTGCCCCCTTTGTTGCAAACTTGTATATAGCCTGACTCTATCTCCTGCCACCTTGGAGCAGTCTCTCAAGGCTACTTAACATTCCCAGCAAATAAAATAACTCTCTACATTCAGGTTGTAACTGTATTTTTTAGTCAACACCCTCTTTGCATTTGAAGCCCCCCACACACAGCATGGCACTAGTGGTAAAGAACCTGCCTGTCAATGCAGGAGACACAGGTTTGATCGCTGGGTCAAAAAGGTCCCCTGGAGGAGAGCATGGCAACTGTCAGGGGAGTGTGTAAGTTCCTTGGTTCTGTCTCCTCACAACAAAAATTTGAACTGATGGACGTTAAAGCCCTTGGCGCATCACAGCTCAGACAGTGTTACAGCTCCGTGTTACAGCTCAGTTTTATTTAGAAATAAAGGAAAATACATCCTTGAGGCATGATGGCTGCTGCTGCTAAGTCACTTGAGTCGTGTCCGACTCTGCACGACCCCACAGACGGCAGCCCACCAGGCTCCCCCGTCCCTGGGATTCTCCAGGCAAGAACACTGGAGTGGGTGGCCATTTCTTTCTCCAATGCATGAAAGTGAAAAGTGAAAGTGAAGTCGCTCAGTCGTGTTCGACTCTTAGCAACCCCATGGACTGCATGCAGCCTACCAGTCTCCTCCAGAGGCATGAGGGCATGCTGACCCAAAAGACTTGAAGACGAGAGAGAGAAAGAAAAAAAAGAGAGAGAGAGAGCATGCACGCATGCACGCACGGGAGAGAGACCCCTGGCCCTTTGACTCCTCTTTTTATATGTTTTTTCCTCTCCCTGGGCCTGCCCTATGTAAACCGGGCTAGCCAGGATTGCTGTTTGCTCTAACTGAAGTCCTCACTCTGGTCCTCTTGAAGGAGGAAACAGACAGAACAGGCTCCATCTTGAAAGCAGGACCCCGTATTGGGCTGGACTGTGGACTTTGAGCTATATGCCTAGTATCTATGGAAATGATATACCAACTGGAAAACCAGATCTTCCCCCCACCACACACCTTGGAAGAGCCCCTGGGCTCATACCTAGACTCTCCATCACCTAAAAGAATACCCTACTTGTCTGTGTAACTGAATAGAATCATAACTTCTATTATGCTTATTGGGGTATGATCACAGGCCTATTGATAATTCTCCACTGTTAACTACCTAGGCTTAAGGCAAATGAATCACTGGTTAACTTTGATTTTATATTTTTTTTCCTTTGTTCAGACTAGTTTCAGGGAATTTGGAGGGGTGGGTTTGGACAGATACACTTAGGGTGTATAGTGAACTGAAGTCGCTCAGTAGTGTCCGACTCTTTGTGACCCCATGGACTGTAGCCTACCAGGCTCCTCTGTCCATGGGATTTTCCAGGCAATAGTACTGGAGTGGATTGCCATTTCCTTCTCCAGGTATATAAGGTTTTCACAAAAACTGGTCAGGGTCCTTGGCTAAGAGGAGACTCTGCCTTGGGCCCGCTGGTGTAATAAACTGCATTCCACTATCTGCTTTGTCCTTCTGAATGAGTTTGTTTCCCAGAATGCATTGGTACAACATTTGGTACATTCGCTGGGAAACTCCCCACTTTAATGAGACAAGTCCCATTTGGGTCTACTCTGAGGCCTTGCAGCTCAAATCTTCTAGAAGGGGGAAGGCGCCTCTCCCTTCTAGAAGGATTCTGCTTCTCAATGCTGGACCTTTCACGTTAGCAGGTAGTGGATGGCAGCAGGGGAACTGAGCACTCAGGTGAGGAGGAACCCACCCAGAAAGGTGAAAGAGGGGGCATGATCACCCCCCGGGAGGAACTAGAAGGGGCATGGACCCACAGGAGCCTGGAATAGGCAGGTGGCAGCGATTGCTTGGTACACAGGTTGACAAGACTGTTAGAGCTTAGGAAGGAAATTTGTGAATATCATCGAGAAGGTAATGCCAACGCCATCTTGAGGAAAATTATTACAAAGCAATTGCCAGGGGATTGTTAGGAGAAGAAACTTGCTCTTTGTGTGTTCATATTCTGCCCTCCCCAAGGAGGTGTCCCATCTGCCGTGAAATTCTTGACCCCCTTGGAATTGTCAGGCTAGAAGGACGGGGATACATAAGTGAGTATGAATTGAGTTTTCTGGAGACGGCCTGGGATGTGGGATATTTAACCCATCTGCGTTTTCATCCGCACCCAATCAAGCCCACCAAGGCAGAACGGACTTTAAAAGTTAAGGGAGAAACAGTCTTGGACCAGGTGGTGTTTGGTTTGACAGTGCTGACTGGCAGGTGAAGACACACCGATCCCCCTTTTCCCTCTGGGATCTGGCAAGTAAGGCTCTTCTCACCCCAGTTAGGAAGGAGGTGGAATGGCAATTGAAGTGTTTCATGGAGTGGAAATATCAGAAGTACATAGGGTACCTAGAACTTCTTAGACAGAACGAAAAGGAAAAGTAGAAGAAGGTCCGAGAAGGTAAGCAAGATGGGGGGAAGTGAATCTAAGGCAACTGTATTGGAGTGCATAATTAAAAGTTTAAAGAAGGGATTTGTAGGGGACTATGGAGTGAAGATGATGCCTAACTGCCCCCACATACTCTATGAGGTCGAATGGCCCCCTATGGGAATAGGATGGCCGCCAGAGAACACCTTGAACTCAAAAATAGTGGAAGCAGTCTATACAGTAGTCACAGGAGGGCCAGGACACCCGGATCGGTATCCATATATTGACTCACGGCTAGGGTTAGCTCAAGACCCTCCTACTTGGACAAGGTTCTGTATCCAGATGGGAAAGGGAAAAATGTTAATGGCACAAAAAATGACTGATGATAAAAAAGGAAATTCTCCAGGATTTGGACGGGGATGACCTTCCCCCTCCCCCACACTGGATAATGGCGCGCCTGCTGCCCAGTGCTCCACCAGGACCGGAGGCCGCCCTGATGCCCGGTCCAGGGCCAGGGGAAGTTCCTGCAGCAGCCGCTGCTCCTCCACCAGCTCTCCCAGAGATCATAGAGCCGCCATTTTGGCAGGCTCTGTTTCCAGTGATGGAGATCCCTGGTCAACGTCCCCAGGATTCCACCTCAGCTGGACCTCCTAGACTGTATCCCCTTCTCCCAGTGAGTAGGGGAAGGGGGAAGAAAACAGGAATTAGACAGAGGCTGCGCTCCACCAAGGAACAGGGGGAAAGAACCCCACTACAGATGCCCCTCAGAGAGCTACAACAGCCTCCGATTCAGGACGCATGTGGGCACTACCATCAGCCCCTTGTAGCCTATTATTACCAGCCATTTTCCTCTACAGATATATTAAACTGGCAGAGACACACTCCACCATACACGGGGGAGCCACAAGCCATGATTAAGCTAGGAGACTAGTTTTCAAACCTACCGCCCTACATGGGACGACATTATCCAGCTACTCGGCTCCCTTTTCAGCCCTGAGGAAAGACACAAGATCTTAACTGAGGCCAGAAAAGGGTTAAGAAAAATGGCACCTGAGGGTACTGCAAATCTGCAGCAGTGGGCAGAACTAGCCACCCCCAACAAGAGGCCCAATTGGGACTGTAACACAGAGGAAGGGAGGGGCCACCTGGAGAGAGATCGGGCAGCTGTTTTACAAGGTCTCAAGAGGGGGTCCCAAAAATCTATGAGTATGGCAAAAACCCTCTGAAGTGATTCAAAGGGAAAGCAAATCACCCTCGGAGTTCTTTGAAAGACTGTGTGAGGCCAGTAGACTTTATATGCCAAAAGATCGAGAGGCTGCTGGGTCTCAGATGGTAATAAATGCAGCCTTTGTGTTTCAAGCTTACCCCAAAAATGTCAGATGGGGGACTCCATGTGACTCAATTTTTATACATCCCTGAATGCCCAGTACCTTTGTTGGGAAGAAGCTTGCTGTATAAATTGGGGGCACAAGTGACCTTTCCCCACAACAAAAGACCCACTTTTTGAGTGGGCTCAACCACCTATTTACTGTTCCTCTCAGTAACCCCTCAAGATGAATGGAGGTTGCACAATCTCCCAGAAGAGAAACCAGACGGCTAAACAGTTGAGAGAGAGAGAGTTAACTCAATTCCCTGAGGTCTGGGTGGAAGACAACACCCCAGGCTTGCAAAACAAGTCCCACTCTTAACAGAACTCAAACCCAGTACAATTACATCAGCACCCGCCTTGGGCCTACAAGACCTTGCTAAGCCATTAATTCTTTACAGGACTGAAAAGGAAAGGTGGCTATGGAGACATGGGACGGACCTGTGGCTTATCTCCCAAAATGGCTGGACAATGTTGTCGCTGGGTGGCTGGGATGCTTATGGGCAGTTGCTACAGTTGTCTTACTGGTCCAGGAGGCAACCAAGCTGACTTTGGACAAAGATTTGATAGTGAAAGTCCTTCATGAGGTCAACACTCTCCTGTGAGGGAACCTCCATAAATGGCTGTCGACATCCCAGATTACTCGGTACCAGGGACTGTTATGTGAGAAACCCCCATGTTACTATTGAGCCTTGTCAGGCCCTGAATCTGGCCACTGTCCTTCCTGTGGGAAAATGTGGGCCCTCACGTGATTGCAAAGAAATATGCCAGCAGAGCTGACTTGAGAGACCAGCCAATCTTGGACCCAGATTTGGCCCTGGGCACCAGCCTGGTGAAACAAGGACAAGGACTCGGGATATGCAGTAGTCATGGAAGAAACCGTCGTTGAGGCTGGCTCTCTGTCATCACACTGGTCTGCTCAATGGGCTGAACTACATGCTCTAACCCAGGCCCTCCAGCTGTCAAAAGGTAAGAAGACAAACATTTACACAGACTTCAGGTATGCTTTTGCCACACTACATGTACACAGGGCTCTGTATAAGGAGAGAGGCCTTTTGATAGCTAGTGAAAAAGATATTAAAAATAAGGAAGAAATTAAGACCCTATTAAATGCTGCCTGGGAGCCAGAAAGGGTTGCAGTCATACACTGTGGAGGACATCAAAAAGAGGATAGCCCCCGAGCTTGGGGAAAGAGACTGGCACATGAGACCACTAAACAAGCAGCTGAGGGCTTGGGGGTGACAAATGAAGCCCCTATTAAAGCTCTCATATTAGCTACCCAAGCTAACGCTGGACTCTCCAAAATACAGTGAAGCCCAAAACCAACTAGCCAAAGCAGAAGGGGCCATCAAGACTGAAGAGGGATGATGGGAATTGCCAAGTGGCAAATTATTGGTACCGGAGGAGCTGGCACCCACTCTGGTAAGCCAAACACACCAAGCGACCCACTTAGGCCATGATAAACTGGAAGAGCTAATTTGAAAATATTTCTTGGTTCCCCACCTCTCTTCCCTATGCAGGACAAAATCTCAGAACTGAACTGCCTGCTCTCAGGTCAATGCTGCCTCTTGGCACAGACAGAAACCTCCAGGGACTCAACTAAAAGGCACGCTGTCCTTTGAACACCTGGGAGTGGACTTCACTGAAATGAAACCTCACTGACACTACCATTACCTGCTGGTCATGGTATGTACGTTCTCAGGATGGGTAGAAGCTTTTCCTACCTGCACTGAAAGAGCGTCAGAAGTAGCCCGGTGCCTGCTTAGGGAGATAGTTTTCAGATTTGGATTTCCTACCAGCATTGGATCAGACAGTGGCCCAGCTTTCATAGCTGATTTAGTACAAGTAAACAAAACTCTAAACATCAAGTGGAAATTACATACAGCACCTAGGCCCCAGAGTCCTGGGATGGTGGAGGGAACCAACCGGATACATAAAGAGACACTCTCCAAGTGGATCATAGAGACTGACTGTTCCTGGGTGGGCTTGTTTCCGATGGCTCTGCTCAGACTCAGGATGACCCCACAGTCCCATGGCTCTTCTCCGTACAAAATTGTGTATGGGAGGCCCCTCCCATAATAAAACAGGTGTCAACATATTTGCCTCAGGCAAGGGGAGATGAGATTTCACAGCAGATGGAACAACTGGGCAAGGTAATAAATCAGGTAACTAAGTTTCTACAAGAAAGGGTGCCGTTCCCCCTTGGGGAACAGATTCACGAATGTGTCCCCAGGGATCAGGTGTGGGTCAAGGGCTGGAAAGACGACTTCCTTGGCCCCACATTGGAAGGGTGTGTATAGTGTTGTTCTAACCACCCCTATGGCAGTTAAAGTTGCAGGTGTCACTCCCTGCATCCACCACAAGAGGATGAAAAGCACATACCACGCAGACCCAGAAAACACTGAGTGGACTGTGCGGAGGGACCCCACTGACCTTCGAGAGACTAAGATCATCCTTAAGAAGAAGAAGGAAAAGAAGATCCTGGACAAGCCCCGTCAGGATGAAGCCACATAATCAACTCCTACTGCTTGGCCTCATCAACATGAGTTTGAATTTAACTTCCGTTTCAACTCAGGACAATGTTTTCATCTCATGGATCGGATACATTCCTATACGGACTTCCACAACACCTCCAACTGCTGCGTACGTGGGGCTCCGCCTCTGTCTGCGATGGATGGTCCTCCTTGCTGAGTGTCACCGCTCCGCCAAGGAGATTCCAAACCACTCTGCTCTTTTCTGAGATGACGAAAAGAGACTTTCCTTTGTCTTGTCAATCATAATCTCTCCCTGCTGTCTTGGTGTAAGCCAGACCTACAGTCAATAGACTTGGGTCATGGGGTTACATTTGATGTAAACACCAGTTTCTTAGAAGTAACAAAATCCTATACCTCATATTTAAAGATAAAGGAAAAAAAGCTCCCTGCAGCAAGGGAGGACAAGCCTCTAGGTATGTTGAACAATTCTACCAAGTCTGGGATGAATATTTCTGGATGGCCCCAGAAAAGGGTGAATTAATTACTCCTGCCACTATATGCTGGGAAGAAAAAGAACAAAGGGTAGGGTTTAGTGTCCATCCATTAGACCCAAAAGAACTAAAATATATGGGGTATCTACTCCCTGAACAATGTAAATGAACATTCAAGGTCACATACAACCCCAACCAGTCCATCCATTAGCCAGGCTCCAATTGGAAATATAACCCTGGAATCCACTGAGTGGCGCCCAACAGAACCCAATGGTTTTGTGGGCCTAACCTTTGGCCTTGGTTACCAATCGGCTGGGTAGGCTGCTGCACACTGGGATTTGCTTTTGCCCATGGCAGCATAAAGCCTAACCTACAACAAGCCCTGGTAAATCTACTTATTTACATGCTAGGTGGACAAGGTCTGTGTTTCAATGGTGTGAGTATATTGCTGCCTTATTCATACCTTCTATAGGGACAACAGACATTATGATTAAAGTAGAAGCCTTGAATAATTTCACAAAACAGGCCCTCCTAGATAGTGCTAAAGCCATCCAAGCCTTAAATGAAGAACAAATCCAAAAGAGAAAAGCGGTAATTCAAAATAGAATGGCTTTGGACATGCTCATAGCTACTCAAGGAGGGACCTGTGCTATAATTAAGGTTGAATGTTGTGTATATATTGCTAATTTATCTGACAGTGTATTAGTTGCTTTAGATGACATGAAAAACCAGGTAAAAGCAATGACAAATGAAAACATTCCTTTCTGGACTTCAGTCCTATCTTGGATGAAGGGTGATTGGTGGAAAACTATATTTATCATTGTTATAGTTGCCTTGATACTTCTGCCTTGTGGACCCTGCATTTTACAATGTATTATGAATTTTGTAACCCAAAGGTTGGTGTCGTTCTCCCCAATTGGCAGTCAGAGAGCCAGGGTGCAATATATCCCTAGAAGTTCATACTATGAGTTAAGAGCATCAAGATGGGGCAATGAAGGAGGAAACAGACAGAACAAATTCCATCTTCAAAGCAGGACTCCATCTTGGGCAGGACTGTGGACTTTGAGCTATATGTCTAGTATCTATGGAAACGACATACCAACTGGAAAACCAGAGGCTACCCCCCACCACCCTCTCCCCATGGAAGAGCCCCAGGGCTCGTACCTAGTCTCTCCATTGCCTAAAAGAATACCCTAATTATCTGTGTAGCTGAATAGAATCATAAATTCTATTATGCTTATTGGGGTATGACCACAGGCTTATTGATAACTGTCCACTGTTAACTACCCAGGCTGTATGCAGGTCAGGAAGCAACAGTTAGAACTGGACATGGAACAGACTGGTTCCAAATAGGAAAAGGAGTACGTCAAGACTGTATATTGTCACCCTGCTTATTTAACTTATATGCAGGGTACATCATGAGAAATGCTGGACTGGAGGAAGCACAAGCTGGAATCAAGATTTCCAGGAGAAATATCAATAATCTCAGATATGCAGATGACACCACCCTTATGGCACAAAGTGAAGAAGAACTAAAGAGCCTATTGATGAAAGTGAAAGAAGAGACTGAAAAAGTTGGCTTAAAACTCAACATTCAGAAAACTAAGACCATGGCATCCAGTCCCATCACTTCATGGCAAATAGATAGGGAAACTGGCTGACTTTATTTTGGGGGGCTCCAAAATCACTGCAGATGGTGATTGCAGCCATGAAATTAAAAGACACTTACTCCTTGGGAGGAAAGTTATGACCAACCTAGACAGCATATTAAAAACCAAAGACATTATTGTCAACAAAGGTCCATCTAGTCAAGGCTATGGTTTTTCCAATAGTCATGTATGGATGTGAGAGTTGGACTGTGAAGAAAGCTGAGAGCCAACGAATTGATGCTTTTGAACTGTGGTGTTGGAGAAGACTCTTGAGAGTCCTTTGGACTGCAAGGAGATCCAACCAGTCCATCCTAAAGGAGATCAGTCCTGGGTGTTCATTGCAAGGACTGATGTTGAGGCTGAAACTCCAATACTTTGGCCACCTGATGTGAAGAGCTGACTCATTTGAATAGACCTTGCTGCTGGGAAAGATTGAGGGCAGGAGGAGAAAGGGACGACAGAGGATGAGATGGTTAGATGGCATCACTGACTCAATGGACATGAGTATGGGTAAACTCTGGGAGCTGGTGATGGACAGGGTGCCTGGTGTGCTGCGGTTCATGAGCTCGCAGAGTCAGACACGACTGAGCGACTGAACTGAACTACCTAGGCTAAAGGCACATGAATCACAGGTTAACTTTGATTGTATCTTTCTTTTCCTTTGTTCAGACTAGTTTCAGGAAATTTGGGGAGGTGGGTTTGGGCACACACACTTAGGGTATATAAGCTTTTCACAAAAACTGGTCAGAGTCTTTGGCTAACAGGAGACTCTGCCTTGGGCCTGCCGGTGTAAAAAACTGCACTCCAGTATCTGCATTGTCCTGAGTGAGTTTGTTTCCCAGAATGCATGTTTAGCCACCGCCATTCTGGACTCCTTTTTCCTATTCTAACTACCTAACAGCAAGCCACTCCAGTATTCTTGCCTGGAGAATCCCATGGGCAGAGGAAACTGGCAGGCTACAGTCCATAGGGTTGCACAGGGTCTGACATGACTGAAGCGAAGCCAGACAGCAAGCAAAGCAAGCATTTACTCAAGATCCATTCAAAGATTTTGTCTTGTGGTTAAAGCCTTCCCTGTATGCAAGTGCTCATTTGGTATTAATACTTCAGTCTGCTTTGGGATCAGACTGTTTGACTGAAACGGGCCGGCCTTTAACCCTCTGAGGAACAGCTCTTGTTTCTCTGCAACAGGGCTGGGTTTTCTTGTCTTTGGCCTAGTCCTTTAGAGACAGGCTTTGGCCTGGCTCTGGGACCAAGCTTTCTCCCTAAGACCAGCTGGTATTGGCTTGCAAGCTATTTGAATTGAGCTCTTTGTGGTATTTGTAAGCCATTTAAGCTGTTGGACAATTGCTTTTTTTTTTTTTTTTAATAAATTTGGAGTGCAAAATCTTGATTCTGGTCCTGGTTTTCCCACTGATTCATTATATGGGCAATTGCTCTTTACTTTAGAGGAAAAACCTCTAGGAAATGGGATCACAGTTATCTTAAGTATTTTAAGGGTGCCTCCCTACACTGGCCTCAATCCATTTTATGTTTAAAAAAAAAAAAAAAACAACAACCTGAGTCCTTCCTCATGCACATTTCTAAGAAAATGGACCAACCTGACCAAGGGCAATTTAGAATATCTGTGGCCTTTACGGAGAACTTTTGAAGTCCTCAAATTTAATTAACTTAAATCTGAATTGGACTTAATTTCCCTAAAACTAAAGTGAGCTACTTCCTAGAACTGAGTGGAATTCTTAGTTCGATTGGTATTCTGAGGCTGAAATTGCCTCTCTGCAAAATAACATTTTAAGATTAGCTGAGGCAAACTGGCAAAATGATAAAAAATAAAATGCCTCCCAAAGCCTCAGGCTCTTCTTCCCTGGCTTCTTTGTCTCAAATTTCACCTCCTTCCCTTCTCTGTCACCAAAACTCTTGTCTTCAACTTGAGCAAATGAAGGCTACTAAAAGAAACAAAAACCCCTCTAGATTCTGCTACTGTTGCAAAGAGCCAGGACACTGGAAAATAGATTGTTAAGCAACTTAAGAATTTTAGGCATCTTCAAGTCTCTAACCAGTCTTTGTAACATCCTCCTAATTCTCCAAGGAACTACAAGGGCCCTTCCCAATCTTCCTTCTTAATCTGCTTAGGAAAACAGTTTCCTATATTAGGGATGAGTCTCTTCCAGTCCTAGCTGACAGCAGTCACACACTCAGTGCTCAAACCCTCTACTGTAAAGCTACCACTGCCTCAGAGTACTCACGCTTGTGCTCTGTCACTTCAGTCGTGTCAGACTCTCTGCAACCCTATGGGCTGTAGCCCACCAGATCCCTTTAGCCATGGGATTCTCCAGGCAAGAATACTGGAGTGGGTTACCATGCCCTCCTCCAGGGGGTCTTCCTGACCCAGGGACTGAACCCATATCTACTACATCTCCTGCATTGGCAGACAGATTCTTTACCCACTGAGCCACCTGGGAAGTCCCCTCAGAGTATTAAGACAATTCAAAGAATGGGATCTCTAATAAATCTCCAGAGATTTCTGTCTGTGAACCCCATTCCCTTTTGTTTAGGCTCTTTGAAAGATACACACCCTTGTCCCCTTAGTTTTTCCATGTCTGTCCATTTATTAGACCAAGAATTCTTACAGAAATATCATGCCAGAATTTATTTCTCCCAAAAGGGGGAAATCATTTTAGAAATTGATACTTGTCATCAAAGCAACAAGGCAAGTGAATTAAATGACCCTTTTGGCATCTTTTACTGGTTCCTCTCTGATGACACTAGAGCTGATTCTGGAAACACTGATCATTTGTCCCTATTGAATCAGCTACCACTTTCTTTTCCTGTACAAGGTCTCCCTTGTAGCTCAAACAGTAAAGAATCAGCTGCAATGCAGGAGACCTGGGTTCGATCCCTGGGTTGGGAAGATCCTCTGGATAAGTGAATGGCAATCCACTCCAGTATTCTCGCCTAGAGAAGCCCATGGACACAGGAGCCTGGCGGGCTCCAATCCATGGGGTCACAGAGTCGAACACGACTGAGCAACTAACACTACCACTACCCCTCTCCTTATGGGCAAAATCTGTAACTGATGTTGGCAAGATTCACAGCAAACCTCCCAACAAAATTCAAATAGACCCTCAAATAGAACCTTTTCCCAGAATTACTCAATACTCTATAAGTAAAAGGCCTTCAAGGCATAAGTCCCTAATAGAAGATTACAAGGCTCAAGGCCTCATTATCCATTGTACTAGTCCCTATAACACCCCTAATTACTGGTAAAAAAAAAAAAAACCTACAGCACCTCCAAGCAACAAGCAACATTGTTATCCTTCCAAATCCTGTTGTCACTGACTCTCATAGGCTACTAACATCCACTCCCACCGGAAACAAATTATTTACTGAAATTGATTTATGCATTGCATTCTTTAGTATTCCAGTTGATGAAGCTAGCCAATATACCTTTCTTGCATTCACTTGGGAAGAAAAACAATTCGCCTAGACAGTCATGCCTCAGGGTTGTACTGAAACTCCTTATTTCTCACGAATCCTGAAGGCTGATCCAGATGATGTAAAATTCCCTAGGGTTCTGCTTTGTTGTAATATGTAGATAATTTGCTTCTTGGCTCTACTTCTTATGCTGCCTCACAGGAAAAGAGCCACCACATGCTAAAGCTTTCAGCCTTAAGGGACATAAGGTCACCAAAGAAAAACTGCAGTATTCCCAGACCCAGGTTGGTTTTTTTTTTTTTTTTCTAAATGAAGGATAATTGCTTTACAATATTTTATTGCTTTCTGCCATACATCAACATGAATCAGCAATAGGTATACATATGTCCCCCACCCCTTCAACCTCTCTCCCACCTCTCACCCCATCCTACCCCTCTAGGTTGTCACAGAGCATCACCAAACCCAGGTTTGATATTTAGAATATCAGAATAAGGGATACAGCCAGATCCAGACAGTGTCCTGTTTTTCCCAAAACTAAGCACCAACTGAGAGGTTTTCTCGAGCTAGTTGCTTATTGATGAAATTGGATTCAAAATTTCTCTCTTATGACCAAACCCCTATATGTTTTAATAAATACTTACAACTGTAATCCAGTTTTATGGGAAAAACCAGATAACACAGCCTTCAAGGCCTTAAAGGAAAATTTGAAGAATCCCCCTGCCCTTGGCCATCCCAATGATCAGATTCCCTTTTTCCTTTTTGTATATGAAAGGAAAGGGAATGCCCTTGGGGTACTCACCCCAAAACATGAGAACCACCATTGAAACATAGAGTATTATAACCAGCAACTGGACCTTGTGGTACAGGGGTGCCCTCCGCTTACTTTAAAGCCATTACGACCACTGCCCTTTCAGTTAAGGTCATTGAGAAAATCATTGTGGGATCTCCTTTAACCATTTTTATACCTCACGTATTAGGACTGTGTTGTGTTAGTCACTCAGTTGTGTCCAACTCTTTGTGACTCCACAGACTGTAGCCTGCCAGGGTTCTCTGTCCATGGAATTCTCCAGGCAAGAATACTAGAGTGGATTGCCATTCCCTTCTTCAGAGGAACTTCCCCACCCAGGGATTGAACCCTGGTCTCCTGCTATTTGAGCCACACAGGGAAGTCTCCTGAATTCTCATCACACTCAACATTTCTCAGTCAGCACCTCACCTCTCAAGTCCTTTTGTTAATGTCTTCTCATATAACTCTTTTATATTGTAGTAACCTTAACTTGGCTGATCTTTTCCTCTTTGTCACCAACGAAGTCCCTCAGGACTGCTTAAGGCTGACAGACCATCTCCTAACTCCTCGTAATGATCCACAGGAAATTCCACTGGGTAATGTTGGCCTATCATGGTTCACTGATGATTCTGATTTAAATGGTGACCATAACAAATACTCTGCTGGATGTGGCATTACAAATTCTTTTGAAGTTGTTGAAGCAACACCTTTACCTATGACTATTTTGGCACAATAGGCTGAATTATAAGCTCTTACACAGGCTTGCGTTTTAGCCAAGGACAAAACTGCCAATATTTACACTGATAGTAGATAAGATTTTAGAGTAGCTCATGATTTTGAAATGTTGTTGAAACAACATGTCTTCTTTACTTCCAGTGGAAATAAAATTTAAAATGGCCTCTATGTTCAGGAATTATTCAATGCAATATTTTTATCTGCCACTTAAGTTCTTTTTTTTAAGCTTTGTGGGCATTCTATGGAGAAGGCAATGGCACCCCATTCCAGTACTCTTGCCTGGAAAATCCCATGGATGGAGGAGCCTGGTAGGCTGCAGTCCATGCTAAGGGTCGGACACGACTGAGCGACTTCCCTTTCACTTTTCACTTTCATCCATTGGAGAAGGAAATGGCAACCCACTCCAGTGTTCTTGCCTGGAGAATCCCAGGGACGGGGGGGCCTGGTGGGCTGCCATCCATGGGGTCACACAGAGTTGGACACGACTAGACTCTTTGGAAGCTGTTAAGGGAAATCACCTTGCTGATATTTCAGCAAAGATTGTTAAAGGGACCAATAGCAGCCAATTTTCTGTCATGGTCCAAAGGCATATTTCATAAAACTGACATTGATATCTAGAAGAGTGATATTAGAAAATAACAGATCCCAAACAGAGAACTGGTTGATTGCAATTGAAATGTGGGACAGTCAATTCTCCTGCCTCCAGCCATGATATTGACAGTAGATTTTGCAGCAGTTTATTAAACTACCCCTGTTGCATCTGAGGACTTGAGCTTACCAAACTTTAGAGGCTAGATATAAATACTTCAGGATACTGGATTTCATTGTCTAACTGCCTTTGTCCTTGAATAGGTGCCTATTTAAGGAGGATAAAAGGTATGGTCCATGTTTTTATGTGTGATAGTGGATAGGGAAGAAAATATACTTTCTGCTTGTGGCTAGAAATAAAAAATGGCTGACAGATAGATACTCATGAATCTTACCAGGTTGGAAGTACTGTATGTATACTCTGCTCCAAGCTAAACTTATGTGAACAAGTTTTGGGGAACAGGAGATATATCAGGAGATAAGATCAGTATAGATCTCCTAGTTGCCTACCAAAGACCTTATCTTGTGCATTTCCTGTGTGGCAGAGGACACAATCACCTGCATTTTAAGGAACTATTAGGATTCTGCCTTGGGCAAGGGGCAGATTAGCTGTACCTCTATCATACCCTAACCTACTTTAACTTCCCCCAAGAAAGAGAAGTTAAATACTATTTAACTAAGGGCTGTGTCAATGGGTAGAGTATCTTGGTTGGTTGTATAAAGGCAGAAATTCTAGGACTTCTTTGGTGGTTCAGTGGTTAAGACTCCACACTTGCAGTACAGGGGGCCCAGGTTTAATCCCTGGTCAGAGAACTAGATCCCACATGCTGCAACCAAGATCAAAGATCCTGTGTGCCACAGCTAAGACCTTGCATAGCCAAATGAATAAAGTGTTAGTCACTCAGTCACGTCCAACTCTTTGCAACCCCATGGACTATAGCCCATGAGGTTCCTCTGTCCTTGGGATTCTCCAGGCAAGAATACTGGAATGGGTTGCCATGCCTTCCTCCAGGGGATCTTCCTGACCCAGGGATTGAGCCTGGGTCCTTTGAACTCCAGGTAGATAAATATTTTTAAAATATTTTTTTAGAAGACAGAAATTAGGAGGCCCAGACTCAAGGTCTATGACTCTAAGAGAAATGTGCCTTTGGATACCAGACCATGAAACTGACCAGATGCAAACTGGCAAAAAGCAAATTAAAATTTTATCTATAAAAGGATTGGATTGGAGTCTGCCTGAAAATAAGCCAAAACAGTGAAGAGCACTACCAAGAGAAAGACATTCTAACAGCATTGGTGAAACACCTTGAATTTCCCGGTTCAATGAATGAACATATACTTTTTTTTAAGGATTCTGTTTGATGAGGGCTTCCACCACTTGTAACTAAGAGTGCTGACTAACACAAGGCTAAAGTGAATGGGAGGGAAATTAATCTGTCTTGAGAAGTTATGAGGTACCAGAAACTGTGCTAGGTGCTTTCCAATATTTTGATTTAACGTTCACAATAAGCCTGGAAAGTATCAAGTACCTTCCCTCATTTTGCATAAAGGAAATCGAGGCTTAGAGACATAAGCACATTAAATACCCATGGCAACCTTGTTAGTTGTTCCCTGGTAGCTCAGACAGTAAAGAGTGTGTTTGCAATGCAAGAGCCCCGGGTTTGATCCCTGGGTCAGGAAGATCCCCTGGAGGAGGGCATAGCAACCCACTCCAGTACTCTCACCTGGAGAATCCCATGGACAGAGGAGCCTGGTGGGCTACAGTCCCTGGGGCTGCAGAATTACAAACCAACTGAATGACTAGCACACACACATTGTTAGTAAGTGCTATATTCAGAATTTAATTCAAGTCTGTTTCTTGCTAAAATGCATACTATTTTTACTAAACCACATTCCTCTTCAATAAAATGCAGATCGCAATAGTGCTTGCCTCATAGGGTCACTGTGAACACTTAGAGTATTATCAGGCACATAGTAAGTGCTAGATAGTTAAACAAAATGCATAAGGATAAAATAAACAAACAGACAAATAGTAGACCAATCTGTTCCTCCTTGATATCAGAATTTAACCTAATCTACAAACGACATGCTGTTTGATCGTGACAAATCCTATGATGTCTAATGGCCTCCATTATTTGAAATCTGTAATCAGAAGCTGGTTATATTCACTCACCAGCTTAAAGAAGATTAATTATAAATGCCACAAACTTCTAAAATATAAAAGCTACCATAGTCAAAGTTGATTTGGTTACCTTTTTTTCCGGAGAGCTAAAATAATTAAAATATGTTTACTATAAAAACACTGTTTGGACATTATAATTCTTTCAGCATCCCAACTTGGGAATTTTTAGCATGAATATTATAAAATAAGAAACATTAAATGCTGGACTTTTGTAATGAGATTTCTCACTTAATATGCAATACTACACATAGGCCTTGAACTTACTGCTATCTTGACTGGTATCTGCTTGAAAATTTAGGTAACATCAACTTTGCTCTGCCCAGAGTTTCCAGGTATAAAATAAATTATTCATAATGAGTTAATTATCATCTCAGTGTACCAGAATTCTTATTATTAAGATGATATTCAAAAGATTAAATCCTCTGGAACTTAATCATAATTTGCATACATAGTTTTGAAAATAAGAAACAGTCTCTCAATAAATGCAAAATTACAAAATCCTCCAAATGAAAGATAACCTTGACACCAAAATACAGATAGAAAAATATTTTCTTGTCAAAAAAGCTAACCACCACCCTCAATTCCTGGCAGGCATTATATAGTTTATTTTAATAAATGGTCTCACATTCCCCTTTTTAGGAAAAGAGGAACAATTATATTTCTAATTCTATGTGGGTCTTTGATTTTCAGGACATCCCTGTAGCTCAAATGGTAAAGAGCCTGCCACCACAGTCTGTGGGGTCACAGAGTCGGACACGACTGAGCGGCTAACACGCAGTGGCACACACGCTTTGAATTTCAGCACATAGAGCTTCAATACTTGAGTTGCTGTTTCTGCTCTTTTCCTCTGAATATACAGGTGTTTGAATCACTGAATCCCCTAAACACAAAATGGTGACCGACACAGTGTCCCCCTCCAAACTACTTGGACTTGCGCAGACATGAAACTACCAGATTATCACAGAAATTATTATTTTCTCCCTGAAGAAGAAGGAAACACAGTGTGAAACACCTGAGCAGGATAAATGCAGGCATCTCTTTTTCCTCTGGACCCCAGAGCAAGCCTTTGTGATAACAAGAACCAAACATTACCTGGGAGCAGACGCCACATCTCTTCCACTTTGAAAATAAAGAATCAATAGATATAAAAACTTTATGATTTCTTGCATTTAGTTTACTACCACGTTATGTTTTGGACTAGTATTTCTTCCTGCACAGAAATCCACAAAACTGTAACATATTGAGAAATTATACAGAATTAAACCATTTCATTTTACAAGCATATTTATTGTTTCCTTGAACATGTTACAGATCACAGTTAAATCTAGATCTTATCATTTACTGCTTAACTCAATAAGTGTGTTTTCCCCAAATTTATTACAAACTCCAAGTGTTATTGTCTGAAGACTCTATGTGGCACTTCCGTATCCTCATTGTATACTTTATCCCAGCACTGACACTGTGCTCTGCACTCCTTCAAAAACAAAACATCTTTGCTGTGATTCTAACCAAATAGAGTCTAGACATCAAAAGAAAAGTTTTCTCTAATCTTTCCACCTTTTCAAATACTCAGAGAATTTGCCGGAGAGGAAGAGAAGAAAATGGGATGAAAGTTTTAGCATTTTTAAAAACTGTATGTTCCCATTTCTTGATAGATAAAGAGACAATGAATAAGATCTGCATGCTGTGATCAATAGAAATGTAGAGGTTTGAGTTTTATTATTTTTCTCTTGTGTGCCTTTAAAAAATGAATAGCACTTGCCAATGGCTTCATTACACCGAGCACTTCAAGGTAAACAGAATAGAATTCTACTTTCCTGGCACGCTGCAATGGTATGCTTTTCTTGGTAAATAAAAGATGATACTGAATTAAAGCACTTATTTCTTTACAGGAACTCAATTATAGCCTTCTCTGGTATTTTCCTGAATCAAAGCGAGGGCTACATCTTGTGTTAAAATTCTCATACTCTCCCTTGGCACAGAGGTAAAGAAAGGCTTCTCTGTCTCCCTCTTTGATTTTCCTGTTCAACCAGGTTAAACTCCAACCCAGGATTTACAACTGTATATAAAAAACAATTGCTAGAAAACAAAGGAATTCTTAATAGATTTGAATAACAATGTAAAAAAACCTGTTCAAATGCTGCCAAGTTCTCCAGTCTTCTGAAGCTACTCTTTCATATGATACCCAAATATAAGATGATATGTCACTATTACTTATATAATGAAAAGTCTACCACTCTCCCTAATATCCAAGGATTCCTGGGATGGGGACGCTGGCTGCAGAGGTGCAATCTCATCCCCAAGTACATCCCTCCCTGATTCTGAATCCCTTTGTCATCATATGTCTGAAAAGCTGCTGACTCCTTATCTCCCCCACTTTGTAGGCCCCCTATCCTCCCACGCCCCACCCCAACTACCACTCTTCCTCCTTGATTCCCCAAAGTGCCACAAACACATGTACTGCAGAATTCAAGGAAGTCATGTGGAATCGAATGAAGCCAAAATGAGATGTGGAATTAAACTGGGGAAGCAAATGATTGGCAAAACAGAAACAGACTCACAGGTACAGAAAGCTAACTAGCGGTTACCAATGCGGAGGGGAAAAGGGGGAGGGGCAAGAATAAGGGATTACAGATACAAAACTACTATGTATAAAATAAGTTTCAAGGATATATTGTACAGCACAAAGAATATAGCCAATATTTTATAATAATTTTAAATGAGTATAATTTAAAAAATTTTGAATTACCATATTGTATACCTGAAACTAATATAACACTGTAAATCAGCTAGTGCTGTTGTTGCTGTCGTTTAGTCACTAAGTCGTGTCTGACTCTTGCAACCGACCCCATGGACTGAAGCCCGCCAGGCTCCTCTGTCCATGCGCTTTCCCAGACAAGAATACTGGAGTGGGTTGCCATTTCCTCCTCCAAGGGATCTTCCCAACCAGGAATCGAACCTGCATGTCCTGCGTTGGCAGGCACATTCTTTACCACTGAGCCACTTGGGAAGCCCTAAATCAACTATGCTTCAATTTTTTTTTTTTTTTTTT
>SJYQ01001958.1:220023-230053 GCA_006410935.1 Redunca redunca
ACAACCTGTGGAAAATTCTTCCAGAGATGGTAATACCAGACCACCTGACCTGCCTCTTGAGAAACCTGTATGCAGGTCAGGAAGCAACAGTTAGAACTGGACATGGAACAACAGACTGGTTCCAAACAGGAAAAGGAGTACATCAAAGCTGTATATTGTCACCCTGCTTATTTAACTTATATACATCATGAGAAACACTGGGCTGGATGAAGCACAAGCTGGAATCAAGATTGCCAGGAGAAATATCAGTAACCTCAGATATGCAGATGACACCATCCTTATGGCAGAAAGTGAAGGGGAACTAAAGAGCCTTTTGATGAAAGTGAAAGAGGAGAGTGAAAAAGTTGGCTTAAAGCTCAACATTCAGAAAGCTAAGATCATGGCATCAGGTCCCATCACTTCATGGGAAATAGATGGGGAAACAGTGGAAACAGTGGCTGACTTTATATTTCTGGGCTCCAAAATCACTGCAGATGCTGACTGCAGCCATAAAATTAAAAGATGCTTATTCTTTGGGAGAAAAGATATGACAAACCTAGACAGCGTATTAAAAAGCAGAGACATTACTTTGTCAAAAAAAGGTCCATCTAATCAAGGCTATGGTTTTTCCAGTGGTCATGTATGGATGTGAGAGTTGGACTAAAAAGAAAGCTGCTGCTGCTGCTGCTGCTAAGTTGCTTCAGTCATGTCCAACTCTATGCGACCCCATAGACAGCAGCCCACCAGCCTCCCCCATCCATGGGATTCTCCAGGCAAGAACACTGGAGTGGGTTGCCATTTCCTTCTCCAAGGCATGAAAGTGAAAAGTGAAAGTGAAGTCGCTCAGTCGTGTCTGACTCTTCGAGACCCCATGGACTGCAGCCCACCAGGCTCCTCCATCCATGGGATTTTCCAGGCAAGAGTACTGGAGTGGGGTGCCATCGCACCACCAAATTGATGCTTTTGAACTGTGGTGTTGGAGAAGACTCTTGAGAGTCCTTTAGACTGCAAGGAGATCCAACCAGTCCATCCTAAAGGAAATCAGTCTTGAGTGTTCATTGGAAGGACTGATGTTGAAGCTGAAACATAAATACTTTGGCCACCTGATGCGAAGAGCTGACTCATTTGAAAAGACCCTGATGATGGGAAAGATTGAGGGCAGGAGGAGAAGGGGACAACAGAGGATGAGATGGCTGGATAGCATCACCAACTCAATGCACATGAGCCTAGGTAAACTCAGGGAGTTGGTAATAGACAGAGACGCCTGGCGTGCTGCGGTCATGGCGTCACAAAGAGTCAGACACAACTGAGCAACTGAACCGAACTGAAGTGAAAATGCCATCAGTAAATAATATCTGTTCTCCTGGGAATTGCAATGTTTTACAAAAGTGTATTTAATTCAAGAAGGACAACATCATGACTCTTAGTTGCAGAAAAGTAACATTTTGAACAGTGGATAACAGAGCAGGAGGACATAAATATTCTGTCCACATATAGAAAGATGTGCTATAGAGTACAACAGGAGTAGTTTGCTTGTCCTAAACATGTCCATGATGCACTCTTCTCCCAAGACTATCAGTTTGCTCTTATTTCACAAATACCTAGTAGGCCTTTGATTACTAATGTACAATTTTCCCTCAGTATGCACAGGGCACTGGGACCCTGTCTCCTCCCCCTGGAGGTTACCAATATCCAAGGATGCTCAAGTCCCTCATATAAAATAGCATAATATTTGCATATAACCTATGCATATCCTTCCATACACTTTAAATCATCTCTAGATTACTTATATTTACTACAATGTGAAAGCCATATAAATAGTTGCCAATGTGCAACAAATTCAAGTTTTGCTATTTGGAACTTTCTGTAATTTTTTTTCTCTTATTATTTTTGATCCACGGTTGGTAGAAGCCACAGATTTAGAACCTGTGGATAAGGAGAGCTGATTATAAGCATGCATTTTAATCCTAGAAAGCAAACTGAAGAATAGCACTCATCTTTGAACTCCTTGAGGGCAAGGACTATACATTGGCTATTGGCTTTTTGTTTGTTTGTTTGTTTGCTTAGTCACTAAGTCATGTCTAACTCTTCTGTGACTTCATGGACTGTAACCCACCAGTCCCCTCTGTCCCTGGGGTTTTCCACGCAAGAATACTGGAGTGGGTTGCCATTTCTTTGTCCAGGGGATCTTCCGAACCCAGGGACCAAACTAATGTCTCCTGCAGTGGCAGCCGAGTTCTTTTTTTTTTTTTTTAAACTAGTACCTGTTTATTGTAAATCAAAACATTATCACAAATAAGATTACCTGTACTTGATAGTATACATGTTTCAATGCCATTCTCCCATCTCATCCCACCCTCTCCCTCTCTCTCTCCCCCAGAGTCCAAAAGTTCACTCTATAGATCTGAGTCTCTTTTGTTGTCTCGCATACAGGGTCATCATCCCCATCTTTCTAAATTCCATATATATGCGTTAGTATACTATATTGGTGTTTTTCTTTCTGGCTTGCTTCACTCTGTATGTTCTTTACCACTGAGCCACGTGGGAATTTATGCACTGGTTAGCATAGATCAACATGACAGTGCTTGGTGACAGCTTAGGTAAACTGACAAAATTGAAAATTCACAAAACTGTTAAAAATCACAATTTGAAGTACCAGCAAAGCAAGATAGACTCTTAGTTGTCCCTTAACTCTCATACATCTTACCAGACTCACAAATTTACCTGCTATATCCTTATTTTACAAAAGAAAAGAAAGCCAGTAGAAAAATGCTGGAAGAATCCACATAAAGTAATCTGATATATACTATGGGCCTATTATTTTCAGTTTAACAACAAGTATTTGATATCAGAATCAGGTGGAAAGCTAGATGATCAAGGATCTATTTAAATTTTTTTTAATTTTTATTTTAACTTTATTTGACTTTATAATACTGTATTCATTTTGCCATACATTGACATGAATCCACCACGGGTGTACATGCATTCCCAAACATGAGCCCCCCTCCCTCCTCCCTCCCCATAACATCTCTCTGGGTCATCCCCGTGCATCTGCCCCTAGCATCCTGTTTAAATTTTTTTTTAAGTTGTATCAGAAATATTTTAATAATATATATGATGAGAGAATGCAGAACATTTTTCAAGCAGGTCAAAACTAGAGCACAATGAGGTTAGGAACAAAATCTAATGAAATGAGTATATCTTGCTTAGTTAAATTTATTTTAAAGTCTTGTGATTCAAGTATTTAGAAATACTGCCTATTCAGTAAAAATTTAATCAATTTATTTGTTTGAGAACTATTTATTAAACAGCTACTCAATGTAGGCATTGACTGTATAGTAGTGACGAAGACAGGTACTATTCATTTTTTTGAAGCCAGGGCCAACTTATCCATTAGGCATGGTGAACACAGTGCCTAGGAACCACAGTACTTTTCAGGGGTCCACAAAAATATTTTAATTTTCTTTAAGATGAAAAAAAGAGAAATGAATGTAATCCTGGCTGGATCGTATTAGTCTTTATTCTAATGCAGTGATAAAATATAATTCTAATGTTAGTTATGGACAAAGGAGGCCTACAAAAGCACAAGTTGCTAGGATGGGCCTGTGGTGATTTTATGTTCTATTAGAGGAGACTGGATAATAATTACATTAAGTAGAAGACAGTGTGAAATGAGCTGAGATCAGGGTAAATGCAGGGTGCAGTAGGAACCCATCTCAAGGGGTCATGGAAAGCTTCTCAAAAACCTCAACAGAAACATGAAGAGTAAAAGAGTTTGCCTTTGTTTTTTTAGGAGCTTGAAAGGAAATGCACAGGAGCAAGAAAATGCACAGATCCAGGCGGTGTGCCAAGCGGTCCTGGGATGTGCCTCTTCCTTCAACAGTATTTGGATGGAAGAGACCCAGGGACACCCCTGCTCCAGCCTCCAGCCTCCAACCACCCTCCAACCACCCTCCAACCTTTTGTCCAGTCACAGCCTTTGAAACCAGCCACTCAGCTGTCCTTAGCCTCCAGGACCAGCTAACACAAGTTTTTGAATTTAACTCCTCATTGCTGATCAACCATGAGCTCCCGGATTCATCAGAATGTCTCCACCAAGGCGGAGGCCCTGTCCACCGCTCCGTCAACCTCCATCTGCATGCTTCCTGCACTTACCTTTCTCTGGGCTTCTGTTTCCATGGGACAATGTGGATCTGGAGCGCCTGGGCCTCTTTTTCCATGAATTGGCCTAGGAGAAGCACAAAGTCACCCAGCATCTCTTTAAAATGTAAAACCAGAGCAGCATCTGTGCCTTCCTCCAAGACTTGCAGAAGCCTCCTCAGGATGAGCAGGCAAAAGCCCAGGAGCCTACGGAAGCCATCTAACTTATGCCAAAGAACCTAAACCAGGGCCTTTTAGGCCTACATTCTTTGACCACCTGATGCGAAGAGCAGATTGATTGGAAAAGACCCTGATGCTGGGAAAGATCGAAAGCAGGAGGAGAAGGGGCCAACAGAGGATGAGATGGTTGGATGGTGTCAGCAACTTAATGGACATGAATTTGAGCAAATTCTGGGAGATAGTGAAGGACAGGGAAGCCTGGTGTGCTGCAGTCCATGGGGCTGCAAAGAGTCAGGCGTGACTTGGTGACTGAACAGCAGCAAAGCCCTGGGGCTGCCTGTGCAGATCCCCGTCTCCGTGACTTCCTGAAGAACCATTTCCTAGATGAGCAGGTGAAATTCATCCAGAAGATGATCGACCACTTGACTCACCTCTGCCAGGTGACTGGTTCCCAGGGGGAGCTGGGAGCCTATCTCTCTAAAACGCTCATCTTCAAGCACAATTAGAAGCATTTGGAACCAACCAGTCTTTGAGAAGCCCCTCTGGTGTCAGGGTTTCTGCCTGCAGCCTCTCTAGACAGCTTTTTAAAACTGTAGCCCTCTGTCAAGCCTTGGACCAAATGGAAACAATAAAGACTTGCCAAAAAAAAAAAAAAGTGTGCAAGCGGTCTGAAACTAAAAGAGGTGATGATGAGTGGGAGAATCGACAAGTACCTTCATATGCTTAGAGCGTGCCTGCTAAGTCGCTTCAGGCGTGTCCAACTCTTTGTGACCCCATGGACGGCAGCCCACCAGGCTCCTCTGTCCATGGGATTCTCCAGGCCAGAATACTGGAGTGGGTTGCTGTTTCCTATTCCAGGGGATCTTCCTCACCCAGGGATGGAACCCAGGCCTCCTGCATTGGCAGGTGGGTTCTTTAGCACTAGCACCACCTGGGAAGCCCATAAAATGCTTAGAGCAGTGGTTCTCAACTCAGGGCGAACTTGCGTCTCAGAAGACATGTGACATTTTCTGGAGACATTTTTGGCTGTCTTAACACAGAGGGGAAGTTACTGGCATCTTGTAGGGAGAGGCCAGGAATGCTGTTAAACATCCTATGGTACACAGGACAGTGGCCCACCACAAAGAATGATCCTGCCTCAAATGTCAACAGTTGGGAAACTACTAAAGAATTAGAACTGGAGATTTTAAAATTTTAGTATTTGCAAGTTCAATAGCCAGAGATAGTATCTCTTTGCTTAGATTTACATTTCCTTGGTTACTAGTGAGCATAAATGTTTAAAAGGTTTAAATGTATTAGCTATGTAATTTCTCCTTTTGTACATTTTCTGTTTGTGACCTTTGGAGATTTTTCAACTAGTTACTGATTTGCTGCTTAGTGTCCTGGAAGAACTCTTTATCTATTACAGATAGAAAACCTGTGTGCCATTTATGTTGCAAATATTTCTCCTACGTTATCATTTTTTTTTTGATGTTTCATTTTGTTTCTGTGAAGAATTTAACTTTTATACAGTCAAGTCCATTATTCTCATCTTCTCATATTTTCTGCTTTTATATTGTAAAAGTTGTTTTCAACCCAAATTACATAAGCTGATTACTTTGATACGATGTGATAAACAATATAGTAGAATGGTATGTCCTGTACCAATAGTGTGGAAGACACAAAAAGGAGTCAGTTAAAATGTGTGTAAGATGTAGAATTAATTTATTTTTATTGTGCTCTGTATCCTAAGTGCCTAGAAAACTGCCTCGCATGTAATAGGCCAGAAATATTTATTCAATGTTGGTATTTAATTGGTCATGTAATTGAAGTTTATGGAATAGTATACAATATTCGCACTCACAAATGTTCTTTGTAGAATTGGATAATGAGTAAAAGAGATCATATGCTTTTGCATTTCTCCTAGCTTATCCCCTTCAAAGCTATGTTTCAATCTAGGGCTTCCAGGCTCTCAAAGTCATTCTAGGCAAGGACTAGTCTAAATGACTTTGAAGATATCTGTGTATCTCCAAAACCCCTTCTCAACCCAAATTGACTTTTATTTTTGTTTTGAAAGGAAAGGATGATTATTTTTTCCCTCAGACACACACACACACACACACACACACTTTAAGTACAAAGTGAAAGCTCCTTAACCCCCAACCCAATTCTCAGAGGTTAGATGCTTCCTTCCATTTTTAAAATGTATTTGTGATAGGCATGAATTCGTTCCTGACTGCTTTGGTACAGGAAATAAAACATTTTGTGGTCTTACTTAAATCCAACTTAGTTTGGAGCCCTCACCTTCCTAGCTGATAGGCACTCACTTGCTATCAGTCTTTCTTGCAGCTTTCTCCCCTATCAGCTTTCATAGGAATTTCAGAGCTTACTAAGTCACGAGAAAATGAGAGAGAAAGGCTAATCCTAAGTATACGGTGATCACCATCATTACTAATGATTCCGCTACTCAATGATGCCACTGAATTCTGATTCTCTGCCACCTGCTGGGTGTCATTGCTCTCTAGAAGAGATGGCAGGAAGCAAGATGACAGACTTGCCTTTCAGCGATGTTTTCTCCTTGCCTCCAGTGACTCTACGATTTTCCCCAGGGGATCCTCATTGGTCCTGTCAAGGAAAGACTGAGGATCTTTTTTGATCAGTCCCCAGCATATACCTACCCCCAACAGTAGTAATGTCACCTCTCTGACCACAGTCTTAAGGAATCTCTTCCTATCCAGTAATAATCACTGACCAAAGTATAAACTTCTATCTGCTCTTGCCCTCTAGGGCAACTCAAGACTTTACTGACTTCGACCTGGACAGATGTTATGATTTGCTTTTTCCCGGAGTGCTTTTAGTTTGTGTGTTTTCCTGCTAGTGCTGCCCCTAATAAAGAAAGAAAAGGAGGAAGGGAGGGAGGAAGGAAAGATGGCTGTAAGAATGAAGGGAAGGAAGAAGGAAACAGTCATTAACCTTTGACCTCCCATCCCCCATAAAGAGATTGATTCCTAGAAAAGCAAGATAGGTTTAAGACTCCAAGAGTTGTATTCAGCATGAGGAAGATCTTAGGAAGACTCTGAAATAAAGATGGTGATGATGACCCTGTATGGGAGACAACAAAAGAGACTCAGATCTATAGAGTGAACTTTTGGACTCTTGGGGAGAGGGAGAGGGAGAGGGTGGGATGAGATGGGAGAATGGCTTTGAAACATGTATACTATCATGTAAGAAACGAATCGCCAGTCTATGTCCGATGCAGGATGCAGGATGCTTGGGGCTGGTGCATGGGGAGGACCCAAAGAGATGGTATGGGGTGGGAGGTGGGAGGGGATTCATGTTTGGGAACGCATGTACACTCATGGTGAATTCATGTCAATGTTTGGCAAAACCAATACAGTATTGTAAACTAAAGTTAAAATAAAAATTTTTTAAAAAAAGAGTATCTTTAATAATCCTCATGGTAACACATTTGAAATCTATTCAAAGGAAAGAACTCAGAAGATAGGAAAATATTTCGACCCACTGGATCCTCTAAAGTTCACTAATTTTAACAGGTCATCACACCCATTTCTCTTTCCTCCCTCACATTGGCAATGACCTACATGCTTTTTGATTGCTGAATAAGATAAGATCATGTGACCTGCTAAGAGATTTTTAATCAATAGAAAAGAGCAGCAGGCACAAATGTCTGGAGTTTATCAAACACTGACATAGCAACATAAAATTTGATTAGAGTGGATTTCCACTTTAAGTGACAACATCAAGTTACTGTATTATTGGAAGGCCATTACAAGTGAGGATGAAGCAGGCATAGACTACTTCAGGAGATGTATACTTTAGAATCCTTTAGCAATAAATGGAAAAGTTATTTTATATTATCTTCCCCAAACTTTGCTTTTCTGAAAATACTCAGAGTTGTAGTCATCTTTAACATGAGCTAAAATATGTTTCCAGAAAGTTCTGACACTAATTTTTTAAGTCAAACTTACTGGGATACTTTTGCAACCCCAGAGTTTCAGTTCTATGATCACACTGCCATTTAGATTTCCTGCTGTTAGGCACTGCACCAAAAGTTATGACTGGAAAAGTCATGGGAAGTGTTCTGCCACCTTAAGGCAAAAGAGGCCCTGGGTTCAGGGAACTGAATCAAGTACCTTATTTATATTAGTTGGTACACTACAAAGATTATGTAAAAGAGATTGTCAAACACTAGATGATGCATAAATAATCAGTTCTCATATCTTGGAAGTAGCTGAAAGAATGTCACCAAACACACCACGCACACACACACACATCTCTCTGAGGAATAAGTACTTGCCAATACACATATGCAATCACAGCAACATTCTTTGCTCTGTTTAGAAGTGAGAGCAGACTAGCTCAAGACCAGTTTTTTTTTTAAGTGGCATTGATTTACAATTTTATGTTAGCTTCAGGTGTACAGCAAAGTGCTTCATCTATATATTGTTTTTCAGATTCTTTTCCATAATAGATTAGTACAAGATATTGAATATAGTTTCCATATGCTATACAGTAGGACCTTGCTGGTCCATTTTATATACAGTAGTGTGTATTTGTTTGTAACTGGTAAGGATTAATTTTTAAGTTACACTGGATCTGCTTCTGTAACTTTAATTCTTTTTGTTAAACACAGTGGCCTGCCTCGAGGAGATAACCTGACCCCTCCCACCTGTGAAGGACTGTGACAGTCTTGAATTCTTCGTGTGGCAAATGGTGCAGTGCCCAGTGCCCCTTGTCTGCTGCTCACCTGTTCAGTTCAGTTCAGTTCAACTCAGTTGCTCAGTCGTGTCCGACTCTTAGCGACCCCATGAATCGCAGCACGCCAGGCCTCCCTGTCCATCACCATCTCCCACAGTTCACTCAAACTCATGTCCATTGAGTCGGTGATGCCATCCAGCCATCTTATCCTCTGTCGTCCCCTTTTCCTCCTGCCCTCAATCTTTCCCAGCATCAGAGTCTTTTCCAATGAGTCAGCTCTTCTCATGAGGTGTCCAAAGCACTGGAGTTTCAGCTTTAGCATCAGTCCTTTCAAATAAACCCCAGGCCTGATCTCCTTTAGAATGGACTGGTTGGATCTCCTTGCAGTCCAAGGGACTCTCAAGAGTCTTCTCCAACACCACAGTTCAAAAGCATCAACTCTTCGGTACTCAGCTTTCCACACAGTCCAACTCTCACATCCATACATGACCACAGGAAAAACCATAGCCTTGACTAGATGGACCTTAGTCGGCAATGTCTCTGCTTTTGAATACGCTATCCAGGTTGGTCATAACTTTTCTTCCAAGGAGTAAGCATCTTTTAATTTCATGGCTGCAATCACCATCTGCAGTGATTTTGGAGCCCCCAAAATTAAAGTCTGACACTGTTTCCACTGTTTCCCCATCTATTTGCCATGAAGTGATGGGACCAGATGCCATGGTCTTCGTTTTCTGAATGATGAACTTTAAGCCAGCTTTTTCACCCTCCTCTTTCACTTTCATCAAGAGGCTTTTTTGTTCCTCTTCACTTTCTGCCATAAGGGTGGTGTCATCTGCCTATTTGAGGTTATTGATATTTCTCCTGGCAATCTTGATTCCAGCTTGTGCTTCATCCAGCCCAGCGTTTCCCATGATGTACTCTGCATATAAGTTAAATAAGCAGGGTGACTATATACAGCCTTGACATACTCCTTTTCCTATTTGGAACCAGTCTGTTGTTCCATGTCTAGTTCTAACTGTTGCTTCCTGACCTG
>SJYQ01001958.1:236198-253814 GCA_006410935.1 Redunca redunca
CATAAATACAAATCCCAGAGGATGGGACAACATTCACTAACTATAAGACATGGGTGGGAAATTAGAAATACAGAGAACTCTTATTCACTCCTTTGGATCACCAGATCATAGAATTGAAAGGAATTTGGAAAAAAATTAATTTAGGCATCTTTGGCTTAAAGAAGAAACCGCAATGCAGAGAGATTGTGAAAAGCTTAAGGTCCTATAGCTGGTAAACAGTAGAGCTTTCATTCTGTGGCACCACACTAACACTAGTCCCCACACCTTGACTAAATGAATGAATCCGAAAGTAACGTTTGAGTTCCTACTATTTGGTATGTGTTGAAGGGGAAGCTAAAGTTTAAAAGAAAGTGAAAGTGAAGTTGCTCAGTTGTGTCCCACTCTTTGCGACCCTATGGACTATAGCCCGCCAGGCTCCTTCATGATGGGATTTTCCAGGCAAGAATACTGGAGTGGGTTGCCATTTCCTTATCTAAAAATTTAAAACAGAAGGGTTTTACAAATCTATATGTCCTTCAATAGCCTTCCCAGGTGGCTCAGTGGGTATAGAATCTGCCTGCAAAGCAGGAGACACAGGCAGACGTGGGTTTGATCCCTGGGTCAGGAAAATTCCCTGGAGGAGGGCATGGCAACCCACTCCAGTATTCTTGCCTACAGAATCCCATGGATGGAGGAGCCTGGGGGGCTACAGTCCACAGGGTCACAAAGAGTCAGACACGACTGAAGCGACTGAGCACACACACAGACACGTCCGTCAACAGCGGAACATATATATAGCAAACCCACGTGTGCCTGTGCCCCCTGCTTTGCAGGCAGATTCTCTACCCGCTGAACCACATATATATATATATATATGAATCACTTTGTTGTACACCAGAAACTAACACAACATGGTAAAACAACTATATTCAATAAAATAATTTTTATTTTTTAAAAAGAGTTTTAAATTTGAAGACACCTACCCAGGCGTTTTGAAATTGTTGTGAAGTCAGCATACAAGAATCAGTTAACAAATACAATCAGAATGAGTCTATAATCAAATGTTCAATGGAAGTAGGGCATTGACTAGGAATAGAAGTTGGAACTGGATAGAACAGAGTAGGGAAGCATCTATTATGCTCCGAAGTTATAAGAGGGAATTCTGAGAAGTTATTCCTTAACAAGGAGGTGTGCCAACACCAACATACCAAGAATAAAAAGGCACTCTGTAACCAACTTTGTCACAGGGTACAAATAGAAAAGTTGATGAGAATTTAAATTCGCTAAGAAATTTTATTTTGTATTAATTTTTACTGGAGTGTATTTGCTTTACAATGTTGTGTTATGCATATTTTGGATTTCCTCCCTCTTTTTTGGATTTCCTTCCCATTTAGGTCACCACAGAGCACGGAGTAGAGTTCTCTGTGTTATATGGTTAGGCTCTCACTAGTTATCTATGTTATACATAGAAGTGTATATATGTCAATCCCAGTCTCCTCATTCATCCCACCACTTTTCCCCCCCTTGGTTTGCATACATTTGTGTCTCTATCCCTGCCTTGTAAATAAGTTCATCTATACCAATTTTTCTAGATTCCACATATAAGTGATACTATACAATATATGTTTTTCTCTTTCTGACTTACTTCACTTTGAATGACACTCTCTAGATACATCCACACCTCTGTAAATGGCATAATTTCATTCTTTTTATGGCTGAGTAATATTCCTTTATATATATATATTTATTTATACATACACACACACACATATATATGTATATATCACATCTTCTTTATCTATTCCTCTGTTGATGGACATCTAAGTTGCTTCCATGTCCTGGCTATTGTAAATAGTGCTGTAATGAACATTGGGGAGCATGTATCTTTTTGAATTATGGTTTTCTCTGGGTAAATGGCCAGTAATGGGATTGCTGGGTCATATGGTAGTTCTATTTTTAGCTTTTTGAGGAAGCTACATACTTGTTTTCTACAGTGGCTGCACCAACTTACATTCCCACCAACAGTGAGGGAGAGCTCTCTTTTCTCCACACTGTCTCTAGAATGTATTATTTGTAGATTTTCTGATCATGGCCACACCAGCTATGCCGGTGTGAGGTGATATCTCATTGTAGTTTTCATTTGCCTTTCTCTAATAATGAGCAATGTCAAGCATCTTTTCGTGTTTGTTGGCCATCTATATGTCTTCTTTGGAGAAGTGTCTATTTAACATGAGTTTTCTGCCTATGTTTTGATTGGGTTGTTTGTTCTTTTGATATTGAGCTGCATGAGCTGTCTGTGTATTTTAGAAATTAATCCTTGTTGGTTGCTTTGCTTGCAAATATTTCCTCCTGTTCTGATGGTTGTCTTTTCATCTTATTTATGATTTCCTTTGCTATAAAATTTGCTCAGGAATTTTAAATGCATGCCCCCCAGATAAGCTGTATTTACTCTTACTGTGAAATTATCAAAATACCTGCCAAAGCGGTTTCCTCCACTTTAAGATCTTACATCTCACTAACATATGATAAATATTATAGTCTCCTTTTTATGGCAAACAGCACATAACATCAGAAAACTGTAGAGGAAGCTTCGAGCATAAGTCCTCATTGAAGTGGAAGCATTCAGTGCCCCAAACTGCTTGCTTTAAATTAATGGTTACTATCAAAAGGCTAAGATACAAATGTATACTTATCCAATGGTTTGAGGCAACCAAAAAAAAAAAAAAAAAAAAAAAAAAACCATGGGCAAGTAATATTACTCTTGAGTTTTACTCATTCACAATAAAGCTGCTGCTGCTGCTGCTAAGTCTCTTCAGTCGTATCTGACTCTCTGCAACCCCATAGACGGCAGCCCACCAGGCTTCCCCATCCCTGGGATTCTCCAGGCAAGAACACTGGAGTGGGTTGCCATTTCCTTCTCCAATGCATGAAAGTGAAAAGTGAAAGTGAAGTCGCTCAGTCGTGTCCAACTCCTAGCGATCCCATGGACTGCAGCCCACCAGGCTCCTCCGTCCATGGGATTTTCCAGGCAAGAGTACTGGAGTGGGGTGCCATTGCCTTCTCCACAATAAAGCTATTATACTGCAAATATTAAACCCACAAACGGATTTAACCTGTTTCAAGGAAAAATTGCATCATCTATAGAGGAACTTTAAAATGCATGTTTCATTGAATCAGTATTCTTTTTCATTGCTGAGTTTCTCCAGGGCCTATAATTATGCTGACACATAGTAGGCATGCAATAAATATTGTTGCAGCTTTCTAGTTCAGGTCCTTTTCTCTCTCTAAATATATTAACATTTAACCTCAATGGTTGCTTAGGCCCCAAGGGCTAAACAGAGACTAACAACAATTTGAAAACATACTTTCAAAGCCATTTCATAAACAATGCTAAAATTAGATATAGTTCTGTGGGGAGCAAAGGCATTTCTCTTCTTTCTGTGGAAAAATTAAGGATTAAAACTGGTGAGATCTTTCAGAGCTGCAGTGTGAGTTCGAATAACAAAGAAAGAAGGAAAGAAAAAGGAAAAAAGCAAGTAAAGCAAGTCAGCCTGATGCAGAATAAGACAATTAGGAACTACTTTCATCACTAACCCCCAGGGGAAAAAAGTTGATAAATGGAGCAAAAATAAGGTAAATACTATACTCCCAAAACAGAAAGCTGAAATTGTATGAGGCTGTTGCCAGCTGATATTCCTTACCTACTTGGCTTGAAGCAAATGAGAGGCAGAAGAGTTAAATGCTCTGGTTATGAGACCAAACCTGGGTCCACTAGTCCACACGTAGTGAAGTCAATCTACGGACACCAGGTTGTGGTGAAGAAAAGTGCACCGTTGATAGCAGGGCACCAGGCAAGGAGTCCAGGGCAGCTAGTGCTCAAAACAACCTGACTCCCCAGTGGATTTCAGGAAAGCATTTTAAAGACCCACTCCCAGATGAGAGGGGGTGGGTCTTGGGGTGAGTGTTCAGCTCAACTGTGATTCTCTGATTGGTTGATGGTGAGGTAACAGGCTGGTGTCACAGGGGTTAGCATAGATCCTCAGGCTCCAGTAAGTCCGGGGGTACATGCTTCTGGTCATCAAGTAGTTAAGTCTTCCACTTGGTAGAGGTTTTAGCATTTGTAAAACAACTCAGGAAATGTGCATCAGCTACTATTAGCTACATACTTCAGAGAGGAGCTAAAGCCAAGGATATGGGAGGAGGACTATCCCAGGAAGGACCTGTAGGGTCCCACTTGGTTACACTGGTTTTGGAGTCAGATCAGGATATTCACTCCAATTCTGCACTTAAACAAATGTGAGACTTTCAAGGTTACTGTGATGTTAGAGAAAATATTAAAAAATAGCAGCTTTCAATAAGTACAGCTTTTTCAGCTCCTTAAGTTATAATTGGTATTTCAATTGTGGACAATCATGCTGAATTTAGTCCTAATAAGGCAATTTTTCTGCCTAAAACAAATACCCACACCATAGGCACTATGAACATGCCAGTAAAATCTTGTTGGAATATTTTTAAGCATAATTTTTTATCACACTAATAATATCCCTAGAGTCAATACAGACAAAATAAAAAAATGTTGTTATAGTACAATCAACTGTTTAAAAAAAATAAGCATGAAATAAGTTCCTACTATGTGACATATTTTGCCAGGCAGAGGCTACTACAATAAGTAAGGCTTAATTGTTGCCCTTAGCGGAGAGAGTGGGAGAAGAGCCTTGTAAATATTTATAAAAGGGGTAATGAGGAGGTCCACTGTTTTCAACTCAGCCAGTCTTGTAGCAGAAAACAACTTGGGATCAGAAACATCCTTGGTCCTAGTTCCCATAATCCTGTAAACCACAACTGGAGGTTTCTAGTAGGCCACCTCTAAAATGTGAGCCATCTAAACTCACTGTAAACCATCACAATTAAAAAGAAAAGGGGCCATAAATCCAACCTCGAAAATTCAAAAAAATCGAAATCATTCCAAGCATCTTTTCTGACCATAATGCATTAAGATTAGATCTCAATTACGGGAGAAAAACTATTAAAAATTCCAACATATGGAGGCTGAACAACACACTTCTGAATAACCAACAAATCACAGAAGAAATCAAAAAAGAAATCAAATTATGCATAGAAATGAATGAAAATGAAAACACAACAACCCAAAACCTGTGGGACACTATAAAAGCAGTGCTAAGAGGAAAGTTCATAGCAATACAGGCATACCTCAAGAAACAAGAAAAAAGTCAAATAAATAACCTAACTCTACACCTAAAGCAACTAGAAAAGGAAGAAATGGAGAACCCCAGAGTAAGTAGAAGGAAAGAAATCATAAAAATTAGGGCAGAAATAAATGCTAAAGAAACAAAAGAGACCATAGCAAAAATCAACAAAACTAAAAGCTGGTTCTTTGAAAGGATAAATAAAATTGACAAACCATTAGCCAGACTTATTAAGAAACAAAGAGAGAAAAATCAAATCAATAAAATTAGAAATGAAAATGGAGAGATCACAACAGACAACTCAGAAATACAAAGGATCATAAGAGACTACTATCAGCAATTATATGCCAATAAAATGGACAACATGGAAGAAATGGACAAATTTTTAGAAAAGTACAACTTTCCAAAACTGAACCACGAAGAAATAGAAAACATTAACAGACCCATCACAAGCACGGAAATTGAAACTGTAATCAGAAATCTTCCAGCAAACAAAAGCCCAGGTCCAGACGGATTCACAGCTGAATTCTACCAAAAATTTAGAGAAGAGCTAACACCTATCCTACTCAAACTCTTCCAGAAAATTGCAGAAGAAGGTAAACTTCCAAACTCGTTCTATGAGGCCACCATCACCCTAATACCAAAACCTGACAAAGATGCTACAAAAAAAGAAAACTACAGGCCAATATCACTGATGAACATAGATGCAAAAATCCTCAACAAAATTCTAGCAATCAGAATCCAATAGCACATTAAAAAGATCATACACCATGACCATATATTCAAAGCATGATATGAATCACTCTTAAAAAAGTAAGAGCTAGCAGAAAATCAACATTTTTATAAAGTATGCAATTTACCAAGCACTGTCCTTTCTATAATCTCATTTGACCATCATTGATATGGAGTCCAAGCTGACTCTGCTTGCCACACGACAGGACAATGAATCCGAGAAATGAGATGTTGAGGCAAGGAAGAGACATTAATTGGGGCAGATCAAGAAGATGGCAGGCTAATGCCTCAAAATAACCACCTTATTGGGGTCTAGATTCCAGGTTCTTTCATAGATCAGAGAGAAAGAACAGAAAGAAGCAATGAAGAACTAAAGTCAAAAGGCAGAAGAGAGAGGGAGAGGCAGTGGGAAGTAAAGTGAAAGGGTCTCCAACCTTGTGAAACATCTCCAAGGTCATGTCCAGCCTTCAGAAGGGGTGTGTTAATCTCTTCTATTCACAGGTGGACAGGAACAAACTATCTCACCTTGAGCTGAACAAAGGCACTTTGGTTTACAGTCAAGCAGGGGGCAGGGTCCTCTAGGCAAGCCGTTGTGTATGATTATAATAATGAAAGCAAGTCAAAGAAACAGTTTCCAACATGGAATCAGAATTGGCTTCCTCCCTGCAACATCATAAATCCATGAACTAAGCAGCCATTCTTTGGCACATTTCATAGGTAAGGAAACAGGTTTCAAAAAGTGGAGCAAATAATTTGAATTGGTATGATATGCTGGGAAATAAAAGCAGGTGTTCTTGAGGACTGCAAAAAGAAATACCCCAAAGGTAGAACTCAGGTGGGATCAAGTTAAAGGAAAAAAAGGAAGGGACGAAGAGAGGGAGAGAAAAAAAGCAAGCAAGGAAGGAAAGAAATAAAGATAAGCCACAGTCCAAAGGCACAGAGGAGGAAGAGCTCCTGAAAAGTGAAGAGACTTTTTGAGGTGCTTCTAACACAGAGATGGCTGAGAACATGGAGCAACCAAAATGATGACAGGTGAGCCCTACAGAAGAAGCAGTGAGAAATTCTGACCCCACTGTAATGCTCTATCATGATCTTGGACCAGACAGCCAAAAAAAATTGCCTATGCGTCCTATCTCCATTTCCTTTCCTTGATGCCCTTAGACCACTCTAATCAGATTCTAGCCTTTCCGTTAATGCCACCAACAGTGCTCTCATGGAGGTGACTAACGAACTCCAGAGTTGTGGGAGCATGTAATTTCCTCAGTTCTGTCCCATCACAATGAAAATTTGAAGCGACAGACGTTAAAGCCTTCAGACAGACCTTGTCTCAGCTCTTGAACAGATCAGCATTATAGCTCTTGGACAGATTAGTGTTACAGCTCCGTGTTACAGCCCAGTTTTATTTAAGAAAATACATCCTTGAGGCATGAGGGCATGCTGACCCAAAAGAAGCGAAGAAAAGAGAGAGACCCCCGGCCCTTTGGCTCCTCTTCTTATGTTTTTTCTCCTCCCCCCTGGGCCTGCCCTGTGTAAATTGGGCTAGCCAGGAGTGCTATTTGTTCTACCTGAGGCCCTCACTCAGGTCCTAGGACCTTCCTTTGTTCTATTTTTGTGGGCTTTTCCCTTCCTTGTCTTTTAGCCACTACCATTCTGGACTCCTTTTTCCTATTCTAACTAACAAAAGTGTTAATCCAGTAGTTAACTCTCAGTTCTCATCTTACTTGACTTGAATGTTCGTGTGCCACAAATTCATATGTTGAAATCCTAATCCTAACAGGGGAGGATTCTGGGATGTGCTAGGTCATGAGGGTGAAACTCTCATGAATGGAATTAGTGTCCTTATAAAAGAGGCCCCACAGCCCCTTCCACTGCATGAGGACACAGAGAGAAGTTGGCAGTCTGAGACTCAGAAGAGGGCCCTCACCCAACCCTGCTGGCACCCTGATCTTGGACGTCCAGCCTCCAAAACTGGGAGAAGTTTCTGTTGTTTATAAGGCCCCTAAATATGTGGTATTTTGTTATGGCAGACCAAATACACAAAGAGGATTTATGAGGAAAATTAAACACAATAATGGACATCTCTTCCTCCATATCGGAGAGACAATTCAAATTCAGCATGTTCAAACCTGAACTCCTGGGCTTCCCCCTAAAACTACTTTACCAGCCTTCCTCATCTCAATGGATGTCAGTTTCATATTTCCAGTTGTTCAGGCCAATAAAAACCTTGAAGTTATTATTTAAAAAAAATATTTCTTGAAATAAGTATATGTATTAGACATCTAAGGTTTAAGAATTTATACAAATTGAAGAAATGCAGAATCAGAACTGGGAGTCCTCTGGTAACCTAGAGATTAGGATTCCAGGATTTCACTGCTATGATCTGGGTTTAATCCCTGGTTGGGGAACTGAAAAGACACAGCCATGTGGCAGAGCCAAAAAGAAAAAAGTAAACAGAATTTTAATAGTATCGCAGAAGCCTTCTTTAGACTTCCTCCTTTTAGTCACTTCAGTTCACTTCAGTTCAGTCACTCAGTCATGTCCAACTCTGTTACCCCATGGACTGCAGCACACCAGGCCTCCCTGTCCATCACCAGCTCCCGGAGGTTACTCAAACTCATGTCCATTGAGTCAGTGATGCCATCCAGCCATCTCATCCTCTGTTGTCCCTTTCTCTTCCCACCTTCAATCTTTCCAAGCACTAGAGTCTTTTCAAATATGTCAATTCTTTGCGTCAGGTGACCAAAGTATTGGAGTTTCACCTTCAGCATCAGTCCTTCCAATGAATGTTCAGGACTGATTTCCTTTAGGATAGACTGGTTGGCTCTCTTTGCAGTGCAAGGGACTCTCAAGAGTCTTCTCCAACACCAGAGTTCAAAAGCATCAATTCTTCAGCACTCAGCTTTCTTTATGGTATGACTCTCACATCCATACATGACTACTGGAAAAAAAAAACAACAACATAGCTTTGACTAAATGGACCTTTGTTGCCAAGGTAATGTCACTGCTTTTTAATATGCTGTCTAGGTTGGTCATAGCTTTTATTCCAAGGAGCAAGCATCTTTTAATTTCATGGCTGCAATCACCATCTGCCGTGATTTTGGAGCCCAAAAAAATAAAAATCTGTCACTGTTTCCATTGTTTCCCCATCTATTTGCCATGAAGTGATGGGACCAGATGCCATTATCTTAGTTTTCTGAATTTTGAGTTTTAAGCTAACTTTTTCACTCTCCTCTTTCACTTTCATCAGGTGGCTCTTTAGTCCTTCATGTTCTGCCATAAGAGTGGTGGCATCTGCATATCTGAGGTTATTGATATTTCTCTCGGCAATCTTGATTCCAGTTTGTACTTCATCCAGCCCAGCATTTCTCATGATGTACTCTTCATATAAGTTAAATAAGCAGGGTGACAATATACACCCTTGACATACTCCTTTTCCTATTTGGAACCAGTCTGTTGTTCCATGTCCAGTTCTAACTGTTGCTTCCTGACCTGCATACAGGTTTCTCAGGAGGCAGGTCAGGTGGTCTGGTATTCCCATCTCTTTCAGAATTTTCCACAGTTTGTGGTGATCCGCAAGGTCAAAGGCTTTGGCGTAGTCAATAAAGAGAAATAGATGTTTTCTGGAACTCTCTTGCTTTTTCCATGATCCAGTGGATGTTGGCAATCTGATCTCTGGTTCCTCTGCCTTTTCTAAAACCAGCTTGAACATCAGGAAGTTCGTGGTTCACGTATTGCTGAAGCCTGGCTTGGAGAATTTTGAGCATTACTTTACTAGCATGTGAGATGAGTGCAATTATGCGGTAGTTTGAACATTCTTTGGCATTGTCTTTATTTGGGATTGGAATGAAAACTGACCTTTTCCAGTCCTGTGGCCACTGCTGAGTTTTCCAAATTTGCTGGCATATTGAGTGCAGCACTTTCACAGCATCATCATTCAGGATTTGAAATAGCTCAACTGGAATTCCATCACCTCTACTTGCTTTGTTTGTAGTGGTGCTTTCTAAGGCCCACTTGACTTCACATTCCAGGATGTCAGGCTCTAGGTGAGTGCTCACACCATTGTGGTTATCTGGGTATCTAGTTACTAGTACCTCTTCCATAAAACACATGGGTTTCTGAATATAAAATAAAATCTGGATATTTTAGCATTTGTCTATCATCAGTGCCAGAGAAAAATAAAAGATTTTTAAAAGCAAATAGGAAGGAGAAGAGACAAAGTATCACAGAAGAAAATTTCCCAGAACTAAAGAAAGACATGAGTTCTCAGATTTAAGAAGCCCATCAGCTGTCAAGCACAATATATGGATAAAGACCGACACCAAGACACACTGTTGTGGAATGTCAGAATAAGTGAAAGAACAAAAACAAAAGCCTCTTAGCTTCCAGAAAGTAAAACATTGCCCTAAAGGAGCAATAATCAATGACATCTGAATTGCCATAGGCAACTTTGTGAAGAAAGAAGATGGAACAATATTAAAAATTAAGAAAATAAGATTTGTGTTAATGTTTTAGATCATATTTATATTTCTGCACATTACTGAAAAAACAGATTAAAAAGCTTGCATTCCAAAACAAAAATAGTCCATAATCCCATCACCTAACCAGGTCAATGATTTTTTTTGCCAGGTTTTCTTCTAGTCCTTTTTTATATGCATTTTCAAAGTTAATATATTTGCAATAGTATTAAAGGTAGACATTATATGTATATCTACATATAGATATAGATATATTGGGGCTTCCCTGATCGCTCAGCTGGTAATGAATCCGCCTGCAATGCAGGAGACCTGGGTTCTATCCCTGTGTTGGGGATACCCCTTGGTAAAGGTAAAGGCTACCTACTCTAGTGTTCTGGCCTGGAAAATTTTCAAAGAGTTGGACATGTGACTGAGCGAATTTCACTTTCATATTCTACAAGCTTATTTTACAATACATCACAGGAATTGTTTTAGTCGGTAGTTGGTAGCCTTTCTTTATTTCTTGTCTTCCCCCGTTTCTTCTCCTTCTCTCTCACTCCTTCCATTCCGAATCCATGGTAACATTACCACTTCTTCTCCCATTCAAGTACTAACAAGGCCTGACCCTGCCTAGCTTCCAAGATCAGACAAGATCTGGTGCGTTCTGTGTGGTATGGCCTTAGACTACCACTCTTTCTATCTTTGTTAGTTTTTCAAAATTTCTCAACTCTTCTAGCTTATTTTCTCTACCTCTTAAAAGTTAGAATCAGCCTATCAAACTTCAAAGAAAATTTCTGTTGGCACTGCTATATTTAAAGTGGATAACCAACCTACTGTATAGCACAGGAAACTCTGTTCAATGTTACATGGTAGCCTGGATGGGAGGGAAGACTGGGGGAGAATGGATACATGTATATGTATGGCTGAGTCTCTTCATTGTTCACTTGAAACTATCACAACATTGTTGGTTAATTGGCTATAACCCCACTACACAATTAAATGTTTGTTTTTTTTTTTATTTCTGTTGGGTTTTAATTGGAACTCCATAAGATTTACAGAATAGTTTGATGAGGACTGCCTTCTTTAGAAAATTGAGCCTTTCCATCTAGGGGCATGGCATGTCTTTCCATTTACTGCAGTTATCTTTTGTGTGGAGGAACTGCTAGCATCACTGTCACAGACAAGTGGCCATGTCTATTATTCACATCCTCAGTTCAGTTCAGTTCAGTTCAGTCACTCAGTCATGTTCGACTTTTTGCGACCCCATGAACTGCAGCACACCAGGCCTCCCTATCCATCACCAACTCCCGGGGTCCACCCAAACCTATGTCTATCGAGTTGGTGATGCCATCCAGCCATCTCATCCTCTGTCGTCCCCTTCTCCTCCTGCCTTCAGTCTTTCCCAGCATCAGAGTCTTTTCCAATGAGTCAGCTTTTCGCATCAGGTGGCCAAAGTACTGGAGTTTCAGCTTCAACATCAGCCCTTCCAATGAACACCCAGGACTGATGTCCTTTAGGATAGACTGGTTGGATCTCCTTGCAGAGACTCTCAAGAGTCTTCTCCAACACCACAGTTCAAAAGCATCAATTCTTTGGCACTCAGCTTTCTTTATAGTCCAACTCTCACATCCATACATGACCACTGGAAAAACCATAGCCTTGACTAGATGGACCTTTGTTGGCAAAGTAATGTCTCTGCTTTTTAATATGCTGTCTAGGTTGGTCATAACTTTCCTTCCAGGGAGTAAGCATGTAAGTCTTTTAATTTCATGGCTGGAATCACCATCTGCAGTGATTTTGGAGCCCAGAAAAATAAAGTCAGCCACTGTTTCCACTGTTTCCCCATTATTTGGCATGAAATGATGCACATCCTATGACCCAACAATTCCTTTATCAATTTTGGAGTAATATCCGTACTTAAACGTGCCCTACAGTATTCTCTATAGTAGGGAAAAAGGGAAATAACCTAAATGTCCTTCGATAAGGGGATGGATAAAGAACATATTTCCATCCATTGTTAAACAAATCACATCACAAAACACATTTATATTCACGTAAAGCAGACATGCATGTACACAAAGTGCACACTTTTACCACGCATCAACTCAAAATCTTGAACTTACCTAATACTTACTTCACTTCATTGCTATTTTTCTGATTTGTGAGAGGATTAAATGGATTAATACTTCTAAAGTCCTTAAAGCAGTGGCTGGTACAAAGTCATTGCACTCAATGCTAGCTGAAGTAATTGAATTCAATGCTGTGTGTGTGTGTGTGTGTGTGTGTGTGTGTGTGTGTGTGTGTGTATGTTAGTTGTGTCCAACTCTTTGTGACCCCAAGGACTGTAGCCTACCAGGGTCCCCTGTCCATGGAATTCTCCAGGCAAGAATCCTGGAGTTGGTGGCCATTTCCTTCTCCAGAGGATCTTGCTTACCAAGGGATTGAAGCCTGGTAACCTGCATTGCAGGCAGGTTCTTTACCATCTAAGCCACCAGGAAAGCCCTGCTACCTGCTATTGCTGTTGGTATTATTCTTATTAGTCTTAGTTAAATTCAACAGATAATTCATTAACTATCCACCTTGTGTGAGGCACCCGATTATCCATTGGTGACACAGAAGTGAAAAAGAACCTGTCCCCATCATCGAAAAAGCTTACACAATGTGGAACAAATAGACACATATGTCTGCAATGGCCACATAATGTGGTAAGCACTTTGACAGAATAATTGGGGAGTGCTATGAGCATACAGATGAGGCTCACTCAACACAGGATTGGAGCAGGATGGATGGCAGAGCAGGGCATTTTTATATGGAAAATTCTAATGACAACTTTCTTACCATCCCCTGTCCTTGTTAAAGGAGAGAAAGTCCTTCGTATATTATTTATTTTTCTCCAAACCTAAAAGTACCCACCACAATTTATGTTACCACAGAGTTTTCTGATTACCGCTCAAGCTTGGCAACCAAAAGTAACCATTATGAGACATGACAGGGTTGTTCAGCAGGACAAGTTGGGAAATAACTATAAATCTTGCTGTCAAGCTCACAAGGAATTGACTTTATTCTGCAGGGTGCCAGCCTTTCATAACATAGTTTCCACATTCAGAGAGCATTTTATGGTCAGCTTCCAAACATTGTGTTGCACAACAAATATCTAAATCCCTTGCCAAGTGTTTAAGATTATAGAAACACAAGATAAACATGAGTCAGCATTGCATTGCTATTTTTTATAAAGGCAGGGTGGGCCGTGACAGTGGCATGTATTAACTAGAGTATATTAACTAAGAACCATTAGGCAAGTTTCCAACTTGGATCACACTCTTACAAGATTCAGTCTGAAAATTCAAAAGAGAGATGGAAAATCTGATACTGATTAAAAGACAAACCTATAAGACAGTGATGGATTAAAGGAATATGGAATGTTTTTGAACTAATTCAATAAGAACTGTTCACTCTAGGACAAGCAAAAGTAAGAGATTTTCTTCCCATAAAAACTCATGGTCTAGTCAGAAAAACAAAGTGCAAGCACATAAAACGGGATGCTATAGTCTTTTACAATATGAACTTTAAGTATAGGCTAGAGCAAGTGGAATATTAGCTAGATTTTTAACAACGATTACACATCCCTCGTGAAAAACTTGTCATGGCTTCTTACTGCTGACAGGGTTAATCTGCTTTTCTCACCTTGTCCCACAGACTATACTCAATGGTAATCTTCTAGTCCAACTTGAATGGCTTAAGCAGTATGCCCCAAGTTTCCCATCTGGAATACTCTTCTGTACAAAACCGAACCATGGGGAGCCATATTGATCCCATCTCTTCCATGGAACCTTTGTGGATCAGAACAGAAAACACACAAAGTTCCCTATCATGGTCAGAATAGGCCTTCAACACTTGACTGCATCCTAATTGAATTAGTTTATGTCTTTACGGAAAGCAAGGGTCAACCACTAAAAGGATAACAAATCTAAAAAGCTGGAACACCTAGCTTTGTCGAACAGCACTTTGCTGGGGAGAGGAAGACTTGCTTTTTATTTCCTAAAGCAAGACATCCTTCACGGGGAGAGGATGGAAGGGCTTTCAGCCAATCAGTTCAGTTCACTCGCTCAGTCACGTCCAACTCTTTGCAACCCCATGGACTGGAAGAAGCCAGGCTTCCCTGTCCATCACCAACTCCCAGAACTTGCTCAAACTCATGTCCATCGACTCAGTGATGCCATCCAACAATCTCATCCTCTGTCGTCCCCTTCTACACCTGCCTTCAGTCTTTCCCAGCATCACGGTCTTTTCCAAGGAGTCAGTTCTTTGCATCAGGTGGCCAAAGTATTGGAGTTTCAGCTTCAACATCAGTCCTTCCAATGAATATTCAGGACTGATTTCCTTTAGGATAGACTGGTTGGATCTCCTTGTAGTCTGAGGGACTCTCAAGAGTCTTCTTGAACACCACAGTTCAAAAGCATCAATTCTTCAGTTCTCAGCTTTCTTTATACTCCAACTGTCACATCCATACATGACCACTGGAAAAACAATAGCTTTAACTAGATGGACTTTTGTTGACAAAGTAATATCACTGTTTTTAATATGCTGTCTAGGTTGGTCACAACTTTTCTTCCAAGAACCAAGCATCTTTTAATTTCATGGCTGCAGTCACCATCTGCAGTGATTCTGGAGTCCAAAAAAATAAAGTCAGCCACTGTTTCCATTGTTTCCTCATCTGTTTGCCATGAAGTGATGGGACCAGGTGCCATGATCTTAGTTTTCTGAAAGATGAACTTTAAGCCAACTTTTTCACTCTCCTCTCTCACTTTCATCAAGAGGTTCTTCATTTCTTCTTCGCTTTCTGCCATAATGGTGGTGTCAACGGCATATCTCAAGTTACTGATATTTCTCCCACCAATCTTGATTCCAGCTTGTGCTTCATCCAGCCCAGCATTTTGCATGATGTACTCTGCATATAAGTTAAATAAGCAGGGTGACAATATAGACCCTTGATGTACTCCTTTCACAGTTTGAAACCAGTCTGTTGTTCCATGTCCAATTCTGTTGCTGCTTGATCTGTAGACAGATGTCTCAGGAGTTAGGTCAGGTGGTCTGGTATTCCCATCTCTTTAAGAATATTCCACAGTTTGTTGTGATCTACACAGTCAAAGGCTTTGGCATAGTCAATAAAGCAGAAGTAGTTTTTTTTCTGGAACTTCCTTGCTTTTTTTATGATCCAGCAGATGTTGGCAATTTGATCTCTGGTTCCTCTGCCTTTCTAAATCCAGCTTGAACATCTGGAAGTTCACAGTTCAGGTACTTCTGAAGCCTGGCTTGGAGAATTTTGACCATTACTTAGCTAGCATGTGAGATGAGTGCAATTCTGCGGTCATTCGAACATTCTTTGGCATAGCCTTTATTTTTTAAAACGAAAACTGACCTTTTCCAGTCCTGTGATAACTGCTGAATTTTCCAAATTTTCTGGCATATGAGTGCAGCACTTTCATACCATCATCTTTCAGGATTTGAAATAGCTCAACTGGAATTCCATCACCTCCACTAGCTTTGTTCATAGTGATGCTTCCTAAGGCCCAGCTGACTTCACATCTAAGGATGTTCCTCTGAAGAGGAACTCAAAAGCCTCTTGATGAAAGTGAAAGTGGAGAGTGAAAATGTTGGCTTAAAGCTCAACATTCAGGAAATGAAGATCATGGCATCTGGTCCCATCACTTCATGGGAAATAGATGGGGAAACAGTGTCAGATTTATTTGGGGGGGCTCCAAAATCACTGCAGCCATGAAATTAAAAGACGCTTACTCCTGGGAAGAAAAGTTATGACCAACCTAGATAGCATGTTGAAAAGCAGAGACATTACTTTGCCAACAAAGGTCCGTGTAGTCAAGGCTATGGTTTTCCCAGTAGTCATGTATGGATGCGAGAGTTGGACTGTAAAGAAAGCTGAGTGCTGAAGAATTGATGCTTTTGAACTGTGGTGTTGGAGAAGACTGTTGAGAGTCCCTTGGACTGCAAGGAGATCCAACCAGTCCATTCTGAAGGAGATCAGCCCTGGGTGTTCATTGGAAGGAACGATGCTAAAGCTGAAACTCCATTACTTTGGCCACCTCATGCGAAGAGTTGACTCACTGGAAAAGACTCTGATGCTGGGAGGGATTAGGGGCAGTAGGAGAAGGGGACGACAGAGGATGAGATGGCCTGATGGCATCACCAACTCAATGGACATGAGTCTGAGTGAACTGTGGGAGTTGGTGATGGACAGGGAGGCCTGGCGTGCTGCGATTCATGGGGTCGCAAAGAGTCGGACATGGCTGAGTGACTGAACTGAACTGAAATGAAGAACCCCGTTGGTATAATTGTTCTCCAGTTTGTGAGTCGCCTGCCCGGCTACTCACCATAGTAGCACTAATGGTGACCTCCACCAAGAGGACTTATGCCACACACTGCATCTCCTAGGACTGATGTTGCTAGAGCTTCTGTCCTCATGGTAGGCCACTGCTGACTCATACCTTCATAGGAGACCCTCAAACACTCAAAGGCAGGTCTGTCTCTATATTTTATGGGGGCCTGCTCCTTTGCCTGTGTCCTGGTGTGCACAAGGTTTTGTTTGGGCCCTCCAAGCATCTCTGGTAGGTGTGAAGTTTGATTTTAAACACAATTGCACCCCTCCTACCATCTTGTTGCAGCTTCTCCCTTGCCCTTGGCCGTAGGGTATCTTTTTTTGATGGGTTCCAACATTCACCTATCAATGATTGTTCAGCAGCTAGTTGCAATTTTGGTGTTCTCATAGGAGGAAATTGAGTAGTAATGTGTATCTATTAATCCCAAACAAAATATTTTTTTAAAGTTCCTGGCCAAGCCATTTGCTATCCTCACTGAATACAGAATAAATGAAACAAATTAGCATTTTACCAGAAAGGTTTTAGATGACACATAAAGAAGGAAGAACTGTGTTAAATCTTAGGCAGTGTTACCAAAGGAACTGGCACAACAGGGAATCTCTAAAAATAATATTAATACAAATTAGTTTGAACTATTTGAAGAGATTGTGATGGGTGTCCAAGAGATGTCCTGGATAATTCCTTAAAGTTGCTTTCATTTTCAAACCAATGAATTCATGAGACAACTTGTTTTTCTCGAGGTATAAGCTTCATACCTCTAATAAAGAAGCTCTAAAAAGGAAGCATATTTTATTTAAAAATAATTGATACTTATAATTAAATCATATATACTAAATTAAATCATAAATA
>SJYQ01001958.1:254299-294187 GCA_006410935.1 Redunca redunca
ACTGAAGAAGGTAGGGAAAACCACTAGACCATTCAGGTATGACCTAAATCAAATCCCTTATGATTATACAGCGGAAGTGAGAAATAGATTTAAGGGCCTAGATCTGATAGATAGAGTGCCTGATGAACTACGGACGGAGGTTTGTGACATTGTGCAGGAGACAGGGATCAAGACCATCCCCATGGAAAAGAAATGCAAAAAAGCAAAATGGCCAACTGGGGAGGCCTTACAAATAGCTGTAAAAAGAAGAGAAGTGAAAGGGAAGGAGAAAAGGAAAGGTATAAGCATCTCAATGCAGATTTCCAAAGAATAGCAAGAAGAGATAAGACAGCCTTCTTCAGCGATCAATGCAAGGAAATAGAGGAAAACAACAGAATGGGACAGACTAGAGATCTCTTCAAGAAAATTAGAGATACCAAGGGAACATTTCATGCAAAGATGAGCTCGATAAAGGACAGAAATGGTATGGACCTAACGAGAGCAGCTTTGCCAACAAAAGCCCGTCTAGTCAAGGCTGTGGTTTTTTCAGTGGTCATGTACGGATGTGAGAGTTGGATTGTGAAGAAAGCTAGGCGCCGAAGAATTGATGCTTTTGAACTGTGGTGTTGGAGAAGACTCTTGAGAGTCCCTTGGACTGCAAGGAGATCCAACCAGTCCATTCTGAAGGAGATCAGCCCTGGGATTTCTTTGGAAGGAATGATGCTAAAGCTGAAACTCCAGTACTTTGGCCACCTCATGCGAAGAGTTGACTCATTGGAAAAGACTCTGATGCTGGGAGGGATTGGGAGCAGTAGGAAAAGGGGATGACAGAGGATGAGATGGCTGGATGGCATCACCGACTCTATGGATGTGAGTCTGAGTGAACTCCGGGAGTTGGTGATGGACAGGGAGGCCTGGCATGCTGTGATTCATTGAGTCGCAAAGTGTCGGACACGACTGAGCGACTGAGCGACTGAACTGAACTGATGTATCTAAAGGGCTTCCCTGGTGGCCCAGTGGTAAAGAATTCACCTGCCAAGCAGGAGACAGCAGTTTGACCCCTGGGTCGGGAAGATCCCTTGGACAAGGAAATGGCAACCTACTCCAGTATTCTTCAAGAGTCAGACTGGACTTAGCGTATAAACAGCAACAAAGATATCCAAGACCTAATTCTCCAGAACCTCTGTACATGCTGTCTTAACATGATGAAAAGCAAATTTGCAGCTGTCGTTCACGTAAGGATCTTGTAGGGGCTTCCTCAGTGGTAAAGAATCTGCCCGCCAATGCAGAAGGTGCAGGTTTGATCTGTGGTTCAGAAAGTTCCCTGGAGAAGGGAATGGCTACCCAATCCAGTACTCCTGTTGTTGTTGTTCAGTCACTAAGTTGTGTCTGACTCTTTGCAACCCCATGGACTGCAGCACGTCAGGCTTCCCCGTCCTTCACTTTCTCCGAGTTTGCTCAAACTTATGTCCATTGAGTCAATGATGCCATTCAACCATCTCATCCTTGTCACCCCCTTCTCCTCATGTCCTCAATCATTTCCAGCATCAGGATCTTTTCCAATGTGTCAGCTGTTCGCATCATGTGGCCAAATATTGGAGCTTCAGCTTCAACATCTGTATTCTTGCCTGGAAAATCCCATGGACAGAAGAGCTTGGAGGACTACATGGGGTTGCAAGAGTCAGACATGACTTAGCAACTACAGAATAACAACAATGTATCTAAAAATTAGGGTTTAGGGACTTCCTTGGGAGTCCAGTGACTAAGACTTGGCACTCCCTTGTCAGGGAACTAGATCCCACATGCCAAAACTAGGAGTTCACATTTCGTGATTAAAGATCCCACATGACAAAATGAAGATTAAAGATCCCCTGTGCCACAACTAAGACCCAGTTGCAGCCAAATAAATAAAAAAATAATAAAAACAAATAAAAATTAGAGTTTTTATTTTCATTCAGCTCAGTCGCTCAGTTGTGTCCGACTCTTTGCGATCCCATGAAGTACAGCACGCCAGGCCTCCCTGTCCATCACCATCTCCCACAGTTCACTCAGACTCACATCCAGAGTCGGTGATGCCATCCACTCATCTCATCCTCTGTCGTCCCCTTCTCCTCCTGCCCCCAATCCCTCCCAGCATCAGAGTCTTTTCCAATGAGTCAACTCTTCGCATGAGGTGGCCAAAGTACTGGAGTTTCAGCTTTAGCATCATTCCTTCCAAAGAAATCCCAGGCCTGATCTCCTTTAGAATGGACTGATTGGATCTCCCTGAAGTCCAAGGGACTCTCAAGAGTCTTCTCCAACACCACAGTTCAAAAGCATCAATTTTTCAGCGCTCAGCTTTCTTCACAGTCCAACTCTCATATCCATACATGAATACTGGAAAAACCATAGCCTTGACTACACAGACCTTTGTTGGTAAAGTAATGTCTCTGCTTTTCAATATGCTATAACTTTTCTTCCAAGGAGTAAGCGTCTTTTAATTTCATGGCTGCAATCACCATCTGCAGTGATTTTGGAGCCCCCCAAAAAATAAAGTCTGACACTTTTTCCACTGTTTCCCATCTATTTCCCATGAAGTGATGGGACCAGATGCCATGATCTTCGTTTTCTGAATGTTGAGCTTTAAGCCAACTTTTTTACTTTCCTCTTTCACTTTCATCAAGAGGCTTTTTAGTTCCTCTTCACTTTCTGCTATAAGGGTGGTGTCATCTGCATATCTGAGGTTATTTATATTTCTCCTGGCAATCTTGATTCCAGCTTGTGTTTCTCCCAGCCCAGCGTTTCTCATGATGTACTCTGCATATAAGTTAAAGAAGCAGGGTGGGAAGGCAAAGAAAGGCTTTATGTTCCTCAAACATAAAGCAAAGACTTGGGCTGGACAGTCATAGAACATATGCAAGAAAAACTCCACATAAAAGTAAAGCAAAAACTAAAGTCGACAACAGATGACTTTAATCATTTTTGATGATTTTCAATTGACTACATTGTATGGGAAATTGCCTGTGAACCAGCCAAGGTACAGAGAATTTCCTGGGAGAAATTCCTGGACAGAAACATACCACAGAGATATTGCTTCCAGACCGCCACAATTAAGCAAATATGGCAATAAAATAGGTCCCATGACATTTTGGTTTCCCCATGCATGTAAAAGTTATATTTACACTGTTTTATATTAAGTATGTAATAGTATTATGTCTAAAAACTGTACATATCTTAATTTTAAAATGCTTTATTGCTAAAAAGTGCTAAACATTATCTGAGGCTTCAGTGAGTTGTAATCTTTTTGCTGGTAGAGGGTCTTGCCTTGATGTTGATGGCTGCTGACTGATCAAGGGTGGTGGTTGCTGAAGTTTGTAGTGGCTCTAGCAATTTCTTAAGACAACAATGAAAATTTCCACACAGATTGTCTCTTCTTTTCATGATTTATTTCTCTGTAGCATGCAGTGATTTTTTAAAATTAATTTATTTATTTTAACTGGAGGCTAATTACAACATTGTAGTGGTTTTGCCATACATCAACATGAATCAGACACGAGTGTACAGGTGTCCCCCCATTCTGAACCCCCCTCTTCCCTCCCTCCCTACCCCATTCCTATGGATTGTCCCAGAGCACCAGTTTTAAGTGCTCTGTAGCATGCAGTGATATTTTATTGCATATTACCCCTAAAACTACTTTCAAAATTAGCATCAGTCCTCTCAAACCCTCCCATTGCTTTATCAACTAAGTTTTTGCTGTATTCTAAACCTTTTGTTGTCATGTCACAGCATCTTCACCAGAAGTATTCAACTCAAGAAACCACATTGCTCATCCATGGAAGCAACTCCTCATCTGTTAGTTTTATCCTGTGTTAGTCACACAGTCATGCCTGACTCTTTGTGACCCCATGGACTGAAGCCTGCCAGACTCCTCTGTGCATGGGATTCTCCAGGTGAGAATATTGGAGTGGGCTGCCATTCCCTTCTCCAGGGGATCTTCCCAACCCAGTGACTGAACCCAGGTCTCCCGTGTTGCAGGCAGATTCTTTACCGTCTGAGCCACCAGGGAAGCCCTGGTATAAGACTGAAATTCAACCTGCACATAAAGGTGGGCTGGTTTGCCTTTATCATGAGATGGCCACAAATCAGTCACATCTTCAGGCTTCACTTCTAGTTCTCTTCCTATTTCCACTACAACTGCAGTGACTTCCTCCACTGAAGCCTTGAACTCCTCAAAGTCATTCATGAGGGTTGCATCAGCTTATTCCAAACTCCTATGAACTTTGATATTTTGTCCTTTTCCCATGAATCCTGAAAGTTTTTCATGGCATCTAGAAGGATGAGTAATTTCCAGAATGTTTTCAGATTACATTGCCCAGATCTGTTAGAGGAATCACTGTCTATGGCAGCTATATCCTTATGAAATGTATTTCTTCAATAAGATTTGAAAGTTGAAATTACCTCTTGATCCATCGCATGCTGAATGGACACTGTGTTTGAAGCATGAAACGTAAAAACACACACTGATCTCATTGTACATCTTCACCAGAGCTCTTGGGTTACTAGGTGCGCTGTCAATGAGCAGTAGGATTTTGAGAAGAATCTTTTTTCTGGGCAGAATTCCTTAACAATGCAATTAAAATATTCAGTAAACAATGTGGTAAAATGATATTCTCTCATCCAGATCCTGCTGTTCCACTTATAAGTGGAACACAGAAACAGTAGATTTAGCAGTCTTCTTCTTCTTCTGGCTTCACAGTACAGCATGTGGGATCTTAAATCCCGAACCAGGGTTCAAACCCAAACCCCCTGCAGTGGAAGAATGGAGTCTAAACCACCAGACCACCAGGGAAGTCCCCAGATTTTGTGTTATTCTTAAGAGCCTTAGGGTTTTCAGAGTAGTAAATGAACACTGATTTCAGTTAAAATCACTAGCTGCATTAGCCCCTGACAAGAGAGCCAGCCTGTCCTTTAAAGCTTTGAAGCCAGGCATAGACTTCTCCTCTCCAGCTATTAAAGTCTTAGATGGAATCTTCTCCCAATATAAGGAGCTTTGTCTACACTAAAACTCTGTTGTTTAGTGCAGCCCCTTTCATAAATGATATTCTACATCTTCTGGAGAACTTGCAGCTTCTACACCAGCACTTACTGCTTCGCCTTGCACTTTGATGTTACAGAGATGGCTTCTTTCCTTCAATCTTATGGACCAACATCTGTTAGCTTCAAAATTCGCTTCTTCAGCTTCCTCAGTTCTCTCAGCCTTCATAGAATTGAAGGGAGTTAGTGACTTGTTCTGGATCTGGTTACGGCTTATGGGGAATATTGTAGCTGGTGTGACCTTCTATCCAGACCACTAAAATGTTCTCTATTTCAGCAATAAGTATATTTCAATTTCTTATCATCCATGTGATAAGCACAAAGAGCATTAATTTCCTTCAAGAACTTTTCCTTTACATTCACAACCCGGCTAACTTTTGGGTACAAGAGACCTGGCCTTCAGTCTGTCTCAACTTTCCACATGCTTTCCTCACTAAGCTTAATCATTTCTACTTTTAAAGTGAGAGACTTTTTATTCTTCCTTTCACATGACACTTAGAGGCCATTGTAGGCTTAATTTCAATTCATAGGTCTAATTTAAATATCGCTGTGTCTTAGGGAATAGGGAGACCAAAGGAGATGGAGAGACACAGGAGAACGACCAGTCAGAACACAAAAAACATTTTTTGGTTAAGTTTCACCATCTTATATGGGTGTAGTTCAGTTCAGTTCAGTCGCTCAGTTGTGTCTGACTCTTTGCTACCCCATGAACCTCAGCACACCAGGCCTCCCTGTCCATCACCAAATCCCGGAGTTTACCCAAACTCATGTCCTTTGAGTTGGTGATGCCATCCAAACATCTCATCCTCTGTCGTCCCCTTCTCCTCCTGCCCTCAACCTTTCCCAGCATCATGGTCATTTCATATGAGTCAGCTCTTCACATCAGGTGGCCAAGGTATTGGAGTTTCAGCTTCAACATCAGGCCTTGCAATGAACACCCAGGACTGATCTCCTTTAGGATGGACTGGTTGGATCTCCTTGCAGTCCAAGGAACTCTCAAGAGTCTTCTCCAACACCACAGTTCAAAAGCATCAATTCATTGGCTCTCAGCTTTCTTCACAGTCCAACTCTCACATCCATACATGACCACTGAAAAAANCTTGACACACTCCTTTTCCTATTGGGAACCAGTCTGTTGCTCCATGTCCAGTTCTAACTGTTGCTTCCTGACCTGCATACAGGTTTCTCAAGAGACAGGTTAGGTGGCCTGGTAGTCCCATCTCTTTCAGAATTTTACACAGTTTATTTTGATCCACACAGTCAAAGGCTTTGGCATAGTCAATAAAGCAGAAATAAGTGTTTTTCTGGAACTCTCTTGCTTTTTTCATGATCCAGAGGATGTTGGCAATTTGATCTCTGGTTCCTCTGCCTTTTCTAAATCCAGCTTGAACATCTGGACGTTCACGGTTCACATATTGCTGAAGCCTGGTTTGGAGATAGTGGTGCCCAAAACAATTACAATAGTAACAGCAAAGATCACTGACTGAGCATAGATCACCATAACAAATATAATAATGATTTTTAAAGTCTGAAATATTGTTAGAGTTACCAAAATTCTCATATAGAGACATGAAATGAACAAATGTTGTCGGAACAATGGTGCCAATAGACTGGCTCATTTCAGGGTTTGCCGCAAACATTCAACTTGTAAAAAAAAAAAGTGCTGTGTCTACAAAGAGTAATAAAGCAAAGCTCAATGAAAGGAGGTATGCCTGCAGTTATATTTTACTTTTATCTATGGTTATTGCTCTTCTCAGGTTGTCTATAATTTTGAAAAATTATTTTCTAAATCTGAAAAAATAAAACACAAGCATATCCATGTAAAATGAAAACTAGATAATACAGAGAGTAAAAAAGTGAGCTCTCTTTCATCTTCCTGAGATAATAAATTTGGCAGTCATTTCTGCATGCATTTACATAGCGAATGTGTATATACATAGATTATTTGTAGCTTTGTCTTTACACAAAGTGTGATGCTAAACATNTTCTTTTTCCATATCATTTCTTCCATACCACTATATAGAGAGACACATTTTTTAACCATTTTATAATGGTCCATTGTACGGATTAACATAATATTCTTAGCCAATAGTCTCTTGATCGATATTTGGTTTTCAATTTCTTGCTATTACATATGACAATGAAATGAATATTCTTCTACCCCATATTTCCATATTTTAATCTTCTTGATAGAGGCTAATGATGGTATGTTAAGCTTTTGTAATCCTATTTCTGTTCATTTCTATCTTTAGCATCATCAAGTGCTTAATGAATTTTAAAAAGAAAGTGAAACTCACTCAGTCATGTCAGACTCTTTACAACCCCATGGACTATACAGTACTTCTCCAGGCAGTTTCATAACCTTTAGCAAGTCTAGCAAATTAAAATTAATAAAGGTGTAACACATCTGATAATCACAATAGTGTGAGAGCTTGTATAGTAAACAAACACTTTCTTCTACTATTGGCATCAGTGTTTTCCCCATCATCTTTTAAATGGGAAATTCATGATGTCTTTCAAAATTTGGCTCAGCAATTCCAGTTGAAATTTATCCTACTCTTGTGAAAGTCATTCAATCATGTCTGACTCTTTGTGACCCCATGGATTATACAGTCCATGGAATTCTCCAGGCCAGAATACTGGAGTGGGTGGCCCTTCCTTCTCCAAGGCATCTTCCCAACCCAGAGATCAAACCCAGGCCTCCCTCATTGCAGAAAGATTCTTTAACATTTGAGCCACAAGGGAAGGCCAGTGAATTTTGATATTACTTTTTTTTTTCTACATCATGTCTTCTTTATTTTCAACTTGTAAATGGATGCAGAGAGATGTTAGACTTTAGGCTTTACAAATGCAAATAAATTCCAAGACTGTTTTCTGAATTTCCAGTTACTATAAAAATTAACACTTAGAGGTAAATATTTTACATGACTTTTGTTTCGTTATTTTTTAACATTTTTTCCATGAGAGCATTTATTATTTATCTATTGTGTTTATATTATTGCAGTTTCTTTTTTAATTTATTTTTTAATTGTAGGATAAATGCTTTACAGAATTTTGTTGTTTTCTGTCACCTCAAAATGAATCAGCCATAGGTACGGATATGTCCCCTCCCACTTCAACCTCCCTCCCATCTCCCTCTCCATCCCCACCCTAGATTGGTATAGACCCCCTATTTGAATTCCCTGAGACATACAGAAAATTCCCATTGGCTACCTATTTTACATATGGTAATGTAAGTTTCCATGTTACTCTCTCCATACATCTCACCCTCTCCTCCCCTCTCCCCATGTCCATAAGTCTGTTCACTATGTTTGTTTCTCCACTGCTGTCCTGCAAATAAAGTTTTCAGTACCATCTTTAGATTCCGTATGCATGCATTAGAATAAAATATTTATCTTTCTCTTTCTGACTTACTTCACACTGTATAATAGGCTTTAGGTGTATCCACCTCATTAGAACTGACTCAAATGTGTTCCTTTTTATGGATGAGTAATACTCCATTGTGTATATGTACCACAAATTCTTTATCCATTCATCTGTTGATGGACATCTAACTTATTTTCATATTCTAGCTATTGTAAATAGTGCTGCAGTGAACACTGGGAAATTTGTGTCTTTTTCAATTTTGGTTTCCTCAGGGTATATGCCTAGGAGTGGGATTGCTGGGTCATATGGTGGTTTTATTCCTAGATTTTAAGGAATCTCCATTCCGTCTTCCACAGTGACTGTATCAATTTACATTCCCAAAAACAGTGCAAGAGGGTTCCTTTTCTCCACACCATCTCTATCATTTATTGTTTGTAGACTTTTTGATGATGGCCATTCTGACAAGTGTGAGGTGAATATCTCATCATAGTTTTGATTTGCATTTTTCTAACAATGAACAATGCTTTTGAACTGTGGTGTTGGAGAAGACCTTTGAGAGTCCCTTGGACTACAAGGAGATCCAACCAGTCTATCCTAAAGGAAATCAGTCCTGAATAGTCACTGGAAGGACTGATGTTGAAGCTGAAACTCCAATACTTTGGCCACCTGATGCAAAGAACTGACTCCTTGGAAAAGACCCTGATGCTGGGAAAGATTGAAGGCAGGAGGAGAAGGGGATGATAGAGGATGAGATGGCTGGATGGCATCACTGACTCGATTGAAATCAGTTTGAGTAAGCTCTGGGAGTTGGCGATGGACAGGGAAGCCTGGCGTGCTGTAGTCCATGGGGTCGCAAAGAGTCGCACACAACTGAGCGACTGAACTGAACAGAGAAATGAGCAATATTGCGGATCATTTCATGTGTTTGTTAGCTCTCTGTATGTCTTCTTTGGTGAAAGGTCTGTTAAGGTCTTTTTCCCACTATTTGATTGGGTTGTTTGTTTTTCCAGTATTGAGTTGTGTGAGCTGCTTGTATATTTTGGAAATTAATCCTTTGTCAGTTGTTTCATTTGCTGTTATTTTTTTCCCATTCTGAGGGTTGTCTTTTCACCTTGTTTATAGTTTTCTTAGCTGTGCAAAAGCTTTTAAGTTTAATTAGGTCCCATTTGTTTTTATTTCCCTTACTCTAGGAGGTGGGTCATAGAAGATTTTGCTTTCATTTATGTCATCAAGTGTTCTGCCTGTGTTTTCCTCTAAGAATTTTATAGTTACCAGTCTTATATTTAGGCATTTAATCCATTTTGATTTATCTTTATGTATGGTTGCAGGAAGTGTTCTCTTTTCATTCTTTTACATATAGCTGTCCAGTTTCCCTAGCACCATTTACTAAAGAGACTGTCTTTGTCTCATGATATATCCTTTCCTCCTTTGTCAAAAATAACGTACCCATAGGCTCATGGGTTTATTTCTTGGCTTTCTAGATTATTCCATTGGTCTATATTTCTGCTTTTGTACCAGTACCATACTGTCTTGGTGATTGTACCTTTGTAGTATAATCTTAAGTCAGGAATGTTGATTCCTCCAGCTTCATTCTTCTTTCTCAAGACTGCTTTGGCTATTCAAAGTCTTCTGTGTTGCCATATAAATTGTGAATTTTTTTGTTCTAGTTCTGTAAAAAAATGCCATTGGTAATTTGATAGGGATCACGTTGAACCTGTAAGTTGCAACTGGTAGTACAGTCACTTTCACAATATTGATTCTTCCTACCCAGGGACATGGAAAATCTCTCCATCTGTTTGCTGCTGCTAAGTCGTGTCCGACTCTGTGCGACTCCACAGACAGCAGCCCACCAGGCTTCCCCGTCCCTGGGATTCTCCAGGCAAGAACACTGGAGTGTGTTGCCATTTCCTTCTCCAATGCATGAAAGTGAAAACGGAAAGTGAAGTTGCTCAGTCTTGTCTGACTTAGCGACCCCATGGACTGCAGCCTACCAGGCTCCTCCATCCATGGGGTTTTCCAGGCAAGAGTACTGGAGTGGGGTGCTATTGCCTTCTCCGTCCATCTGTTTATGTTACTTTTTATTTCTATCATTAGTGTCTTATAATTTTCTTTATACAGTTCTTTTGTCTCCTTAGGTGGGTTTGTTCCTAGATATTTTATTATTTTGTTGTAATAGTGAATGGGATTGATTCCTTAATTTCTTTTTCCTATTTCATTATTATTATATAGGAATGCAAGGGTTTCTCTGTATTTATTTTGTATCCTGTGACTTTGCTAAACTCACTGATAAGCTGTAGTAATTTTCTGATAGTACCTTTAGGGTTTTCTATTTATAGTATCATGTCATCTGCAAACAGTGAGAGTTTTACTTCTTGTTTTCCAATCTGGATTGCTTATATTTCGTTTCTGCCTCTGATTGCTGTATCTACCACTTCAAAACTATTTTGAATAAGAGAAGTTAGAGAGGACACCCTTGTCTTCTTCCTGATCTTAGGGGGAATGACTGCAGTTTTCTACCACCAAGAATAATGTTTCCTGTGGGCTTATCATATGTGGCTTTATCATATATTGAGCTAGGTTCCTTTTATGCCCATTTTCTGAAGAATTTTAACCATAAATGCATGCTGAATTTCATTAAAGGCTTTTTCTGCAACTATTGCAATGATGTTCAAGAAAGTTAGAGATACCAAGGGAACATTTCATGAAAAGATGGGTTCAATAAACAACAGAAAGGGTATGAACCTAACAGAAGCGGAAGATATTAAGAAGAGGTGGCAAGAAAACACAGAACTGTATAAAAAAGATCTTTACAACTCAGATACTCATGATGGTGTGATCATTCACCTAGAGCTAGATATTCTGGAATGTGAAGTCAAGTGGGACTTCAACTACAAACAAAGCTAGTGGATGTGATGGATTTCCAGTTGAGCTATTTCAAATCCTGAAAGATGATGCTGTGAAAGTGCTGCACTCAATATGACAGAGGATTGGGAAAACTCATAAGTGGCCATAGGACTGGAAAAGGTCAGTTTTCATTNACTAAAAAGCCTCTTGATGAAAGTGAAAGAGGAGAGTGAAAAAGTTGGCTTAAAGCTCAACATTCAGAAAACTAAGATCATGGCATCCGGTCCCATCATTTCATGGCAAATAGATGGAGATACAGAGGAAACAGTGGCTGATTTTATTTTTGTGAGCTCCAAAAATCACTGCAGATGGTAACTGTAGCCATGAAATTAAAAGATGCTTGGTCCTTGGAAGGAAAGTTATGACCAACCTAGACAGCATATTAAAAAGCAGAGACATTACTTTGCCAACAAAGGTCTATCTAGTCAAGGCTATGGTTTTCCCAGTAGTCATGTATGGATGCGAGAGTTGGACTATAAAGAAAGCTGAGCACAGAAGAATTGATGCTTTTGAACTGTGGTGTTGGAGAAGACTCTTGAGAGTCCCTTGGACTGCAAGGAGATCCAACCAGTCCATCCTAAAGGAGATCAGTCCTGAGAGTTCATTGGAGGGACTGATGTAGAAGCTGAAACTCCAATACTTTGGCTACCTGACGTGAAGAGCTGACTCATTTTAAAAGACCCTGAATCCAGGAAAGTTTGAAGGCGGGTGAAGGGGGTTACAGAGGATGAGATAGTTGGATGGCATCACCGACTCAATGGACGTGAGTTTGAGTAAACTCCAGGATTTGATGATGGACAGGGAGGCCTGGCGTGCTGCAGTCCATGGGGTTGCAAAGAGTCAGACATGACTAAGCAACTGAACTGAACTGATTGCAATGATCATATAATTTTTATCTTTCAGTTTGTTAATGTAGTTTGTCATACTGATTGATTTCTGTGTATTGAAGAATCCTTGCATTCCTGGAATAAACCCAACTTGATCATGGTGTATGAGCTTTTCACTGTTTTGTTGAATTCTGTTTGCTAGAATTTTGTTGAGGATTTTTGCATCTATATTCACCAGGTATATTGGTCTGTAGTTTTCTTTTTCTGTGTTGTCTTTGTCTGGTTTTGATATTAGGGTGATGGCAGCCTCATAGAATGCATTTGAAAGTGTTCCTTCCTCTGCAATTTTTTAAAAGAGTTTTATAGGGATAGGCATTAGCTCTTCTCTAAATGTTTGATAGACTTCCCCTGTGAAGTCATCTGGCCCTGGGCTTTTGCTTTTGGGGAGATTTTTTATCACAGTTTCAATTTCACTGCTTGTAATTGGGTTATTCTTACTTTCTATTTCTTCCTGGTTCAGTCTTAGAAGACTGAACATTTCTAAGAATCTGCCAGTTCTTCCAGGTTGTCCATTTTATTGCCATGTAGTTATTCATAATAGTCTCTTAAAATCCTTTATATTTCTGCATTGTCTGTTGTAACTGCTCCTTTTTCATTTCTAATTTTATTGATTTGATTCTTCTCTCTTTTTTCTTGATTAGTCTGGCTAAAGTTTTGCCAATTTTGTTATCATCTCAAATAAGCAGCTTTTAATTTATTAATCTTTATTATTGTTTCTTTCATTTCTTTTTCAATTATTTATGCTCTGTTCTTTATGATTTCTTTCCTTCTGCTAACTTTGGGGTTCTTTGGTTCTTATTTTTCCAGTTGTTTTAGCTCTAAAGTTTGGTTTTCTACTCAATGTTTTTTTTTGTTTCTTGAAGTAGTATTGTATAGTTACAGGCTTACCTTTTAGAATTGTTTTGTTGCATCCCATAGATTTTGAGTTGTCGTGTTTTTATTGTCATTTGTTTCTAGGAATTTTTTTATTTCCCTTTTTTATTTCTTCAGTATCCTGTTCATATATAGAAATGTATTGCATAATCTCCATGTGTTTGTGTTTTTTACAATATTATTCTGGTGGTTGATATCTAGTCTCATAATATTATGGTCAGAAAAGATGCTTAATATGATTTCAATTATCTTAAATTTGTGACCCAGGATGTGATCTATCCTAGAGAATGTTCCATGTGCACTTGAGAAGGCGGTGTATTCTTCTGCATTTGGATGGAATGTCCTGAGGATATCAATGAGACTCATCTCATCTAATGTACCATTTAAGACTTCTGTTTCCTTATTAATTTTCTGTTTTGATGATCAGTCCAGTGGTGTAAGTGGGGTGTTAAAGTCTCCTAATATCACTGTGTTAGTGTCAGTTTCTCCTTTTATGTCTGTGAGTGTTTGTCTTATGCATTGGGGTGATCCTATGCTGGGTGCATCAGTCAGTTCTGTCACTCTTCACCAACTCTTTGCCCCTCTACGGTCTGCACCATGCCAGACTTCACTGTCAAACACCAACAACTGGAGCTTGCTCAAACTCATGTACATTGAGTTGGTGATGCCATCCAGCCATCTCATCCTCTGTCATCCTCTTCTCCTCCTGACTTCAATCTTTCCAAGCATCAGGGCTTTTTCCAATGAGTCAGTTGTTCACAAGAGGTGCCAAAGTATTGGAGCTTCAGTTTCAACATCAGTCCTTCCAATGAATATTCAGGACTGATTTCCTTTAGGGTTGACTCATTTGATCTTTTTGCAGCCCGAGGGACTCTCGAGTCTTCTCCAACACCACAGTTTAAAAGCATCAATTTTTTGGCACTCAGCTTTCTTTATGGTCCAACTCTCACATCCATATATGACTACTGGAAAAACCATAGCTTTTACTAGATGGAGATTTGTCAGCAAAGTAATGTCTCTGCTTTATACCGTGCTGTCTAGGTTAGTCATAGCTTTTCTTCCAAGGAACAAGTATCTTTTGATTTCATGGCTGCAGTCACCATCTGCGGTGATTTTGGAGCCCAAGAAAATAAAGTCTGGCGCTTTTCCCACTGTTTCCCCATCTATTTGCCGTGAAGTAATGGGACTGGATGCCATGATCTTCGTTTTTTGAATGTTGAGTTTTAAACCACCTTTCAACTCTCCTCTTTCACTTTCATCATGAGGCTCTTTAGTTCTTCTTCACTTTCTGCCATAAGGGTGGTGTCATCTGCATGTCTGAGGTTATTGATGTTTGTCCCAGCACTCTTGGTTCCAGCTTATGCTTCATCCATCCTGGCATTTTGCATCATGTACTTATACAAGATATAAGTTAAATGAACACAGTGACAATATACAGCCTTGACATACTCTTTACCCAATTTGGAACCGTCTGTTTTTCCATGTCCAGTTCTAGCTATGGCATCTTGATCGGCATACAGATTTCTCAGGAAGCAGGTAATGAGGTCTGGTATTCCCATGTCTTTAAAAATTTTCCACAGTTTGCTGTGATCCACACAGTCAAAGGCTTTGGCAAAGGCAATAAAGCAGAAGTACGTTTTTCTGGAACTCTTGATTTTTTGATGATCTAATGGATGTTGGCAATTTGATCTCTGGTTCCTCTGCTGTTTCTAAATGCAGCCTGAACATCTGAAATTTCTCAGTTCATGTACTGTTGAAGCCTCTCTTGGAGAATTTTGAGCATTATTTTGCTAGTGTGTGAGGTGAGTGCAATTCTGCAGTAGTTTAGACATTCTTCGGCATTGCCTTTCTTTGGGATTGGAATGAAAACTGAACTTTTCCAGTCCTGTGGCCACTGCTGAGTTTTCCAGATTTGCTGGCATATTGAGTGCAGCACTTTCACAGCATCATTTTTTAGGATGTGAAATAACTCAGCTGGAATTCTATCACCTCCACTACCTTCATTCGTAGTGATGCTTCCTAACGCCCTCCTGACTTCACTCTCCAGGATGTCTGGTTCTAGGTGAGTGATCACACCAACATGGTTATGTGTGTCATTAAGATCCTTTTTGTGTAGTTCTGTGTATTCTTACCACCTCTTCTTAATATCTTCTGCTTCTGTTAGGTCCATACCATTTCTGTCCATTATTGTGCCCATTTTTGCAATAAATCTTCCCTTGGTATCTCTAGTTTCTTGAAGAGATCTCTAGTTTTTTTCCATTCTATTATTTTCCTCTATTTCTTTGCATTGATCACTGAAGGATGTTTTCTTATCTCTCCTCAATATTCTTTGGAACTCTGCATTCAGATGGGTATATCTTTCTTTGATAGTTACAGTTGTTATCTCTTCCTTTTTAATTGATCCCTTGATTATTAGGTAGTGTCCCTCCTTATTTCTTGTAATACTGTTTATTTTAAGGTCTATTTTATCTGATATGAGGATTGCACTACTCCAGCTTTATTTTGCTTTCCATTTGCATGGAATATATTTTTCCATCCTCTTTCTTTCAGTCTATATGTGTCTATAGGTCTGCAGTAGGTTTCTTGTACACAGCAAATGTATGGGTCTTATTTTTACATCCATTCTGTCAGTCTGTCTTTTGTTTGGAGTATTAATCCGTGTACATTTGAAGTAGTTATTGATATATATGTTCCTATTGCCATTTTCTTAATTATTTGGGGTTTGTTTTTGTAGATCTTTCTCTTCTCTTTTATTTCCTGACTATATAAATTCCTTTAGCATTTGTTGTAAAGCTGGTTTGGTGGTACTGAATTCTCTTCGCTTTTGCTTGTCTGTAAAGCTTTTAATTTTTCCATCAATTTTGAATGAGATCCTTGCTGGGTAGAGTAATCTTGGTTGTAAATNGCTATTGGCCCCTTCTAGAGTATTTTTAATTTCAGTAATTGTGCTGTTTATCTCTGTATGTTCATTCTTTCGTTTTTTCTAGGTCTTTGTTAATTGATTCTTGCATTTTTTCCATTCTATTTTCAAGGGTTTTGATCATTTTTACTATTATTCTGACTTATTTTTCATGTAGTTTGCCTATTTCCTCTTCATTTATTTGGACTTGTGTATTTCTAGTCAGTTCCTTAATTTGTGCAGTACTTCCTCTGACTGTTCATTAGTTTTTAAATTTATTGTGCTTGAGGTCTCCTTTTCCCAGGCTTCAAGGTTGCATTCTTTCTTCCTTTGGTTTCTGCCCTCCTAAGTTTGGTCCAGTGGTTTGTGTAAGCTTCCAGTAGGGTGAGGTTTGTGCTGAGTTTTATTTTTCCTCTGATGGGCAGGGCTGAGTGAGGTGGTAATCCTGTCTGCTGATGATTCGGTTTGTATCTTTGTCTTTTTTGTTGTTTGGATGAGGCATCCTGCACAGGTGTTATTGGCAGTTGGATGATGCCAGGTCTTGTATACAAGTGGTTGCCTTTGTGGGAGCTCTCACTATTTGATGCTCCTTAGGGTTAGGAGGTTTCTGGTAGTCTAGGCTCTTGGAGTCAGTGGTTCCACCTCAAAGACACAGGGCTTGGTCTCTGGCCAGGAATAAAGATTCCACAGGTGGTTTATTATGGCATTAAATGGAATTAAAACAAATACCCCAAAACAAGACACCAATGATGAACCCCAGACAAATGGCAGTTACAAAATCAAATAATCATTCAGATAATGGAATATACACACATACATATACACTCATAAGCAAATAAAAACCGTCCAAGAAAAATAAAGCACAAGTGATTGACCTGGAGAACAAAGGGAACCAAAAATGATATCCACCAGTTAAGAACAAAACTAACTAAAGCACAAACTAGAAAACAAAACTAAAGCAAGGTGCTAACTGGGGAGCAAAGCAATGGAAACAATACTAGCAAATATGGTAAGAAAAAGAAAGGAAAGAAAGAATAGAAATTCAGGGTTAAATAGAGGTAGATAAAGAAGACATATATATTAAAGATGAACCGCAAGGAGAAGAAAACAGTAGGAAGTGCAAACAATGAAATAAATGTAGGAAAAATTATAATAGGTTTAAAAATGTAAATGTTAAAATTTTAAAAAGAAATAAAACAAGAAAAGAAGAAGGAAAAAGGGGAAACTCTGCAGAAATGCAAGAGGGCAATGAACAGGCAGAGGTTTATAACAGCAATAAAAAGTGTGATTGAAAAAAAACTCAGAAGCTTGATTAGATTTCATAATGCTAATAAAATGGACTACAACAGAGCAGGAAGAAAAAGGGGGCGGGGGGGTGAATCCAAGAGAAACTACAGAACAAGTCACAATATAAGAATAATAAATGTTTTTCTTGAGTCTCTGTGTTGTAGCCACAGGTCTGGGAAACAAATTCACTCAGAAGGACAGTGCAGATAGCAGAGGGCAGTTTATTACACTGGGGGACCCAAGGCAGAGTCTCCTCTTAGCCAAGGACCCCAGCCAGTTTTTTGAAAACCTTATACACCCTAAGTATATGTGTCCAAACCCAACTCCCCAAATTCCCTGAAACTAGTCTTAACAAAGGGAAAGAAAGATACAATCAAAGTTAACCCATGATTCATATGCCTTAAGCTTAGGTAGTTAACAGTGGACAATTATCAATAGGCCTGTGGTCATACCCAAATAAGCATAATAAAATTTATGATTCTATTCAGTTACACAAATAATTAGGGTATTCTTTTAGGCCACAGAGAGTCAAGGTACAAGCCCTGGGGATCTTCCATCCGGAGGTAGTCTGGTTTTCCAGTTGGTATGTTGTTTCCATGGATACTGGGCATATAGCTCAAAGTCAATAGTCCAGCCCAAGATGGAGCCCTGCTTTCAAGATGGAGCCTGTTCTGTCTGTTTCCTCCTTCATCTGCTGTCAGCATCCTCTCCCTCGCTGGGAGTCAGAGTCCACCTTGCCTCCCTAGGATGCCCTCCAACACTGATCTGGTCTCTGGACCTGCTGTGAGGTCAGCTCTGACTCTAATCTGGTCCTACACCTGTGTGTTCTTACCTCCAATGTCCACAGCTATCAGAACTATTGCATTTTCTTTTGTGGGAGCTCTCAGTGTCCATTTATATATTACATAGACCCAGAATCTGCCTAGTTGATTGTGTGGATTTAATCTGCAGCTTGTACAGCTGGTGGGAAGATTTTGGACCTTCTTCCTTAGCCACACTGCCCCTGGGTTTCAACTGTGGTTTTATTTCTACTTCTGCCTGTGGGTCTCCATTGGAGTTTGCCCCTGAGGCTGCCCTGGAGGCCTTGGCTCTGCCCCAGTAAGGGCCAGGTGTGAAGGTGGTGCAGTTGCTTGGGTCACAGGGGCTCTGGCAGCACCAGGTACTCAGGCGAGTTGACAGCTAGGGGAACACAAAACATAGTGCTCTAGAAGGGTATGGCAACCCATGCCAGTATTCTTTCCTGGAGAACCCCACTGACTGAGAAGCCTGGCAGGCCACAGTCCACAGGGTCACAGAACTGGACACTACCAAATTGATCCTGCACGCATAGATGCAAGAATTTTTTGCCCTGTGGCAGCTCTGCCCCTCAGTGAGAGTAAGGTGGCACAGCTGCTTGGGTTGCAGGGACCCTGACAGCACTAAGCATGCAGGGACACCCACTGCCTCAGCTGCAGGAGTTATGGCCATGGCCCTATCAGTCTTCTTTTTGAGCCTTTGGTAGCTGGTAATCAAAAGGCCTCTTTGGCCAGGCTTTCTCCACAGCTCGGCCTGATCAGGAACTTAGAGGGCTCCCTTGCCTGGAATCCTTCTCTGTTGATCAGCGCATCAGGCACATAGAGGGTGAAAGGTTGTTGCTGAACCACAAAAGATGCCGGGATTCTTGGCCTCCGGAGGAGAATTCAATCCAGGGCCAGTGATGAGGCTTGATTGCTTAGATCTTTTGTGTAATAAAGATTTATTAAAGTATAAAAAAGATAGAGAAAGCTTCTGACATAGACATCAGAAGGGGGCAGAAAGAATACCCTCCTGCTAGTCTTTAGCCGGATGTTATACAGCTATTAGCAGTCTGCTAATTAGAGAAAGGAAAAGTCTCAAAACACAGAGAATGGCACCAGGCCCCTCACCCACAACACGCACTGAGATAACATTGGCATCAGGGGAGTCATCCCAGGCCATAAAACGATTGACATGAATCTTGAAGAAAGGCAGATTTCCAAACAAATGTATAGTTTCATTAACATAGATTAGGAGAACAAAGTATGAGTATAACATACTGGTTTGCAAGTCAGTTCTGAGCCTTTAGGCAGAACAGACCCGAAGACAGAATCTAGGGTGAATACATAGTACATTAACTTAGCTTAAGACAAACATGTCCATAAGAAAAATGCATTGGTTAGCTCAAGGTTTGAGAAAAATTAAGTTCAGGTAGAACCGGGTGTCATTATGGCAACACAGAATTTTAAGAGAAAGCTCTTTTTAAAATTCTATAGAGAAGGGGAAAAAAATATAACACTGGTTTGTTTCCTCATGCTGCTTAAGAGAGAGAAAATGTTTGACATTTGCAGCCTATATCCTCAATTAGGAAACCCCTGGCCTTCCTCTCTGTTACGCTCTCAAGGGGCGCCCTTGGCTTGGGTCCTACACTGTAGAATGGAGCATCAGGCACTTAAAGGGGAACATAGGTCGGGGTCCTACCCTGTAGATTGGTGCATCAGGTACTTAAGGGGCAAACTGGTGGGATCCTACTCTGTTGGACCAATGCATCAGGGACTTGATGGACCAGTCTCTCTATTGTTCAGCTTCCAGATGCTGGCTTGTAGGGAGAGAGGCGCTATGGTGATGACTCCACCGCCTACGCATGACTCAGCAGTATCACCTTGCTTCCATGGCTGCCTGGCTTTCCTCCACAGGCTTTTCCCACCACAGTCTCCTCCCTCAGGTCCCCTTGGTCTGTTTCTCTGCAGTTAACAGCAGCATTCGCTCTGGGATTGCTCCACAGTCCATATGGTCCAGCTCCCAACGGCTGCACCTTCTAGGGAACAGGCATCCCTGTCTGGGGTACATATGGCTGCAGCAAGGGCTGTCTGTTGCTCATTCCATTTACGCTGCCACAGATCAGCTGCTTCACTCTCTGCCTTAAATGTTTCTCCTCTAACCCACACAATTGCCCCAAGATGGGGATCGGACCCCTGCTCCAGTCACCTCACCTGCTGAGGGCAGGTCCAGTCGTACTAACACTCCTGTTTTTCCCCCAAGGTCCTTCATCCTAACAAATTTTGCATGGTTCAACATATTGTTTTCCAGTGGTCAGGTACTCCTGTCCACTCTCAGCTGGTGTCTGCAAGCACTTCTGTGTCTGAAGGTGTATTCCTGATGAATCCGTGGACAGAGATATACTCCACGTTCACCTAAACCTCCCACATCTTGTTCATCCTTGGTATTACTTTTTAGTGCACAAGATTCAGGACTAAAGTACCCTCATTTGGATTTTCAAAATGAATATAAACTTATTTTGCCCCACTAAGTGTTTTTTCTTAAATTGTATTTATCCAATATTGACAGCAGTTTTCTTTTTGGATGTGACTGTCATAAATATGTTATTCACTCACACATTTCTTTTTGGCATTTCTAGATGGCTGAGTTCTGGGAGTCTCTCTCATAAACAACACATGGCTGAGTGGGCTGCCCCTTTATTCAGGATCAGAATTCTCATCCTTCATGAGTCTGTCTCCATGAACTTGGAAGGGAGGGTTAGGTCAGTAAAATAGCCCCATTCTCAAAAGAAGTCAGAAGGAGTAGACATAGCACCTCTTGCTATTTAAATAAGCCAAAACAAAAGAGTTTTAAAATCAATTGAATCTAGCAATCCCACCCCTGGACATATATTCCAAGAAATCATAATTCAAAAAGATACATGTACCCCTATGTTCACAGCAGCACTATTCACAATAGCCAATGTGTGCAAACAACCTAAATACTCATGGACAGATAAATGGATAAAGAAGGTGCAATACTACTCAGCCATAAAAATAATGAAATGATGTCATTTGTAGCAACGTGGATGGACCTGGAGACTATCATGAGAAGTGAAGTACATCAGGAAGAGCAAGACATATCACAGGATATGACATATATGAAATCAAAACTATGACATGAATGAATTTATTTAGAAAGCAGATTTGTGGTTACCAAGAGGGAGGAGGCTGGAGGAGGGTTGAAGTGAGAGTTTGGGATCAGCAGATGCAAACTATTATATGTAGACCAGATAACCAACAAGGTCCTACTGTATAGCACAGGGAGCAATGCACAAAATGCTAGGATAAACCATAATGGAAAAGAACATGGAATGCATATATAAATATAGCTGAATCGTTTTTGCTGTACAACAGTAATTAACACAATGTTGTAAATCAACTATATTACAATAAGATACATTTAAAAAAAAAATCAATTGGCTAGAACTTGCCTGATGGCACAGTGGATAAGATTCTACCTTCCAATACAGGGGACACAAGTTTGATCCCTGATCTGGGAAGATACCACGTGCATGGAGCAATTAAGCCTGTGCACCACACATGCTGAGGCCACGCACCTAGGGGCTGTGCTCTGCGAGAAGAGAAACCACCAGCATGAGAAGCCTGCACACCGCATGAGAGAGTAGCCCCCACTCGCCTCAACTAGAGAAAGCAGGCATGCAGCAATGAAGACCCAGCCAACCAAAAGTAAAGAGAAAGCATTTTAAAACATCAGTTGGCTAAATTGCAGGAAATGACGGCAACATAGATTGAATCTGGTCAGGCTTCGTGCGTTAGAAACTCCTTTCCCATCCACAGGCAAGGCCATAAGTGCTAACATGTAGAGGAAATATTTCCTAGAACCTTCCCCTTCACTTGGGCTTCCCTTGTGGCTCAGCTGGTAAAGAATCCGCCTGCAATGAGGGAGACCTGGGCTCGATCCCTGGGTTGGGAAGATCCCCTGGAGAGGGAAAAGCTACCCACTCCAGTATTCTAGCCTAGAGAACTCCAGGGACTGTGTAGTCCATGGAGTCCCAAAGAGTCTGGCACAACCGAGCTGCTTTCACTTTCTCCTTCACCTGCCTCTCATCATGCCTGCCCCACCTTGGCACCTTTGCGACTGCAGTCACATCGCTCGACTCCTGCTCCCTTACCTCTCTCCTCTGCTCCCTTGCCTTGGCTCTCTAAATGAGTTCTTTGTTTCTCCAAACCAGCTTTGCTCCCATGGCTTCACGCTCTGCAAGCCAGGGGCTAGATCTAACCTTCCTCCATGCCCATCTACAGCTTCACGGAGGCCCCTTGGGTCTATGATCTTCAGCAAAAAGATGACCTGATATACTAAAAACGCTGAGGTTTACAAACAATGCAAGAGATTTCACACAGGAAATGATCATTTGTCTCTGCTGCTCTCTGATCCAGGAAGGACTCTGATTGACTATATCAGTAAACTACAGTGTCAAAATGGCCCATCCACCAACTTGGGACCTAGAACAGAAGTGTCAGGTTTAGCTATTCCTCGGTACTGTTCCTGAACTTCTCCTTTCGGAAGCTAGTTTATATCTTGTGGGTACGTCTGGCCCCTTCATTAGACTGAAAACACCTGTGTCTTATCTACCATTGTAATCTCCACCTGGCCTAATAGAGTACTGTACATGTGTAGGCACTCAATAACATGAAATAGAGAAAAAATGAATAAAACAAACTATCAGAGAAAAGAGAATCAAAAGGGGGGAAAAGATGACTCTTTCAGAACTGTTTATATAAAATTGGGATGTGATCCGAGTCACGGCCCAAAAAAAAAAAAAAAAAAATTGGGATGTGATCAATTGAATGAGGGTTTGTCTAGATTGGTTGGTTCTGGTAATGATAGAAAAATAACTGTAAATATCCCTAATATGTGTGTAACCTTAATCATTTCTTCAGACTCTACTGACAAAGCTATGGACAGGAGGGCCCAACAGTAGTGTAATCCTGCCAGTCTCTCACCCTCCAATAGTGGCATCCCTGGCATGCTTTCCCCCTTCCAGCTGAAGGGGGTGGAGCAGAATCAACGAGTGTGGCTCACATAGTCTGTGGATGGCGAGTGATGGTTTCCTTCTCCTTTACAGCATTTATCAGCTCTGCCTGTGTCACTCCAGACCTGTGCACTAGCAGAAACTACTGCTTCTGTCATACCTCTGGATGTCAGCCATGATGTTGTAGCCTTAGCTGGTTTTCCATTCCATTCCGCAAGTCATTTCTGCCCTTCCTTGTACATCAGTGTGTTACTAAGCCACAAATAGCACTGCCTCGTGCTTTCAAGTTCTTAGATGACTCTAATGCTAGAGCTCTTATCTGTCAGAGCCAGCACCATCCCCGATGCTGACCCTCTGGCACAGCACAGACCCACAAGACTCTTCCTCAACCACTCCTTCCTCTCTAACACAAACCATTTATTTTTCTGATCAAAGCAGTTTACCTCAATAACAGCTCCCCTCAAAGCTGGTTCTTTCCCACTTACCAAACTGAATTTTTATTCATAGGAGGGTTCTTATTCTCCCAAACCTCAGGGAGGGGTATTCTTGCTTAGGGGCAGATGTTCATTTCAACTTACCTAGTTATTATAGCTCATATCAGAGTCCTTAAACCCTCACTTAAGTAAAGCTTGATGGGTCTGCCCTACTGGGCATCTAGATATGCCTGGACATGCTTCCATCCACAGTGGGTACTTCTACAACTTGGCCTCTCACTGGAGGACTCCTGCTACACTTGAATAGTGTTTTATAATTAAAAATAACAAATGAACTTGAGAGAACCAGGTGAGATCATGCGTGTAAGGGTGCTTTGCAAATACAATGTATTATAGTTAATTCCTTATTATTTGTTTGTTTGCTTGCTTAATAGAAACCCAGGTCCATGGGGGAACTGAAGGCTTCAAATAGTGAAGATTTTTTAAAATAAAGGACAGCGATGTTTAACTGTAGAAGCGATCGAGTTGAAAAAACATGTGAATATAAATTCAAAATCTATGTACTAGACAGAATTTCTGTGGCCCTTTTGAATGCACCGTTAGTTGCTCGGTCGTGTCTGACTCTCTGCGACCCCATGAACCGCCAGGCTTCTCTGCCCACAGAATTGTCCAGGCAAGAATACTGGAGTGGGTTGCCTTTCCCTTCTCCAGGCGATCTTCCATGACCTGGGTATCAAACCTGGGTCTCTTGCATTGCAGGCAGGTTCTTTACCATCTGAGCCACCAGGGAATCCCCAAGAATTCTGCAATGGGTAGCCTTTCCCTTCTTCAGGGGATCTTCCAAACCCTGGGACCGAACCTGGGTCTTCCACATTGTGGGCAGATTATTTTACCATCTGAGCCAGACACTTGCCAAGTGAACAGAGAGAAAGCTGGAAGATGGTCCTGCAGTACCTAAAAGATGTCATACTCAGGCTGCATATGTTAGGCCACAGAAATCTAAACGAAACTATACAGCATGGAGAATTACAAAGCTGGACTCCAGAGGTCAGCTACTTGGGTTTAAATCTGAGCCCTGCCACTTAAGAGCTCTAGGTGAATTTTGACAAATTACTTAATCTTAGTGTCTCATCTGTAATAAAGTAGAGATGTCATAGTACCATCTCCCCAAAGTATCACCTGAGTCAATACATATAAAGCACTTACTGTCAGATCAGGCACAGAGCAAGTCTTTAATATGAATAAATTGTACAATTCATCTACTCATACCATTGTTTTTCATGGGAGTAAACTGGGCTAGACTTTACCCAAATGTTTGCTAAAGTGGAAATTTGAGGAATGGTTTTTTCAGTTAGGTAGAATTTGGTAAATATTTATCTGAAATTGAATTAAAATTATTTACTCCCATCATCCCATCAACAGAAAAGAGGATTAAAGATTTAATGAGCATGGCCCCACCCATCAGTACAAGATGACTGAGCTTCCTCACATTAAGTCTCTCCCACTGGGAAGCTTTCATAAGCCTCTTATCCTACTCCATCAGAGGGGAGACATCATGAAACCCACAGTCACAGAAACCTGGCCAAATTGCTCACATGGACCACAGCTTGTCTAACTCCATGTAACTGTGAGCCATGCCATGTAGGGCCACCCAAGATGGATGGGTCATAGTGGAAAGTTCTGACAAAACGTGGTCCCCTGGAGAAGACAATGGCAAACCACTTCAGTATTCTGGCATTGAGAGGCCCTGAACAGGATGATAAGGCAAAAAGATATGACACTGAAAGATGAACTCCCCAGCTTGGTAGGTGCCCTATATGCTACTGGAGAAGACTGGAGAAATAACTCCAGAAAGGAGGAAGAGACGGAGCCAAAGTGAAAACAACAGCCAGTTGTGGATGTGACTGGGGATGGAAGTAAAGTCCGATGCTGTACAGAAAAATATTGCATAGGAACCTGGAATGTTAGGTGCATGAACCAAGGTGAATTGGAAGTGATCAAACATGAGATGGCAAGATTGAACATCGACATTTTAGGAATCAATGAACTAAAGTGGACTGTAATGGGTGACGTTAATTCGGATGACCATTATATCTACTACTCTGGGCAAGAATGCCTTAGAAAAAGTGGTATGGCCCTCAGAGTCAACAGAAGAGTCCAAAATGTAGTACTTGGGTGCAATCTCAAAAATGACAGAATGATGTCTGTTCATTTCCAAGGCAAACCTTTCAATATCACAGTGATCCAAGTCTATACCCCAACCACCAATGCCAAAGAAGCTGAAGTTGAACGATTCTATGAAGACCTACTCAAAAATGATGTCCTTTTCATCATAAGGGACCAGAACGCAAAAGTAGGAAGCCAAGAGACACCTGAGCTAACAGGCAGGTTTGGCCTTAGAGTTCAAAATGAAGCAGGGCAAAGGCTAACAGAGTTTGGCCAAGTGAATGCACTCACTGGTCATGGCGATCACCCTCTTCCAACAACACAAGAGACGACTCTACACATGGACATCACCAGATGGTCAATGCCAAAATCAGATCGATTATGTTCTTTGTGGCCAAAGATGGAGAAGCTCTATACAAAACAAGAAGCAAAAATAAGGCCAGGAGCTGACTGTGGCTCAGATCATGAACTCCTTATTGTCAAATTCAGACTTAAATTGAAGAAAGTAGGGAAAACCACTAGACCATTCAGGTATGACCTAAATCAAATCCCTTATGATTAGACGGTGGACCTGACAAACAGATTCAAGGGCCTAGATCTGATAGAGTGCCTGAAGAAGTATACATGGAGATTCGTGACGATGGACAGGAGGCAATGATCAAGATCATCCCCAAGAAAAGGAAAAATGGTTGTCTGAGGAGGCCTTACAAATAGCTAAGAAAAGAAGAGAAGCTAAAGACAAAGGAGGAAAGGAAAGATAGACCCATCTGAATGCAGAGTTCCAAAGAATAGCAAGGATAGAGGAGAAAGCCTCTCTCAGTGATCAATGCAAAGAAATAGAGGAAAGCAGTAGAATGGAAAAGACTAGAGATCTCTTCAAGAAAATTGGAGACATCAGGGGAACATTTCATGCAAAGATGGGCACAGTGAAGGACAGAAATGGTATGCACCCAACAGAAGTAGAAGATAGTAAGAAGAGGTGGAAAGAACACACAGAAGAACTATACAAATAAGACCTTAATGACTCAGAAAACCATGTTGGTGTGATAACTCACTTAGAGCCAGACATCATGGAGTGTGAAGTCAATGGGGCTTTAGGATCATCACTATGAACAAAGCTAGTGGAGCTGATGGAATTCCAGCGGAGGTATGCCAACTCCTAAAAGATGCTGCTGCTAAAGTGCTGCACCAAATATGTCAGCACATTTGGAAAACTCAGCAGAGGCCACAGGACTGGAAAAGGTTCGTTTTCACTCCAATCCCAAGGAAAGGCAATGCCAAAGAATCTTCAAACTACCGCACAGTTGTACTCATCTCACACTCTAGCAAATTAATGCTCAAAATTCTCAAAGAATCTTCAAACTACCACACAGTTGTACTCATCTCACAATTTTGAGCAAATTAATGCTCAAAATTCTCCAAGAGAGGCTTCAACAGTATGTGAACTGAGAACTTCCAGATGTTCAAGCTGGATTTAGAAAAGGCAGAGGAAACAGAGATCAAATTGCCAACATCTGTTGGATCATACAAAAAGCAAGAGAGTTCCAGAAAAATATCTACTTCTGCTTTATTGACTCTGCCAAAGCCTTTGACTGTGTGGCTCACAACAAACTGTGGAAAACTTTTCAAGAGATGGGAATAGCAGACCACCTGACCTGCCTCCTGAGACACCAGTATGCACGTCAAGAAACAACAGCTAGAACCGGACATGCAACAACAGACTGGTTCCAAATCGGGAAAGGACTCCGTCAAGGCTGTACATTGGCACCCTGCTTATTTAGCTTACATGCAGAGTACATCATGCGAAATGCCGGGCTGGAGGAAGCAAAAGCTGGAATCAAGATTGCTGGAAGAAATAGGGGTGACCTCAGATATGCAGGTGACACCATCCTTATGGCAGAAAGCAAAAGAGGAACTAAAGAGCCTCTTCATGAGAGTTAAATAGGAGAGTGAAAAAGCTGGCTTAAAACTCAACATTCACAAAACGAAGATCATGGCATCAGGTCCCATCACTTGATGACAAACAGATGGGGAAACAATGGAAACAGTGACAGAAAAATGTATTCTGGGGCTCCAAAATCACTGCAGATGGTGACTGCAGCCATGAAATCAAACAACAAAGATGCTTGCTCCTTGGAAGAAAAGCTCTGACTAACGTAGATAGAATATTAAAAAGGGGAGACATTGCTTTGCTGACAAAGGTCCGTCTAGTCAAAGCTATGGTTTTTCCAGTAGTCATGTATGGATGTGAGAGTTGGACCATAAATAAAGTTGGACCTCTCAGCTTTAGCTGAGTGCTGAAGAAGTGATGCTTTTGAACTGTGGTGTTGGAGAAGACTCTTGAGAGTCCCTTGGAAAGCAAAGAGATCAAACCATTGAATCTGAAAGGAAATCAGTCCTGAATATTCGTTGCAAGGACTGATGCTGAAGCTGAAGCTCCAATATTTTGGCCACCTGAGGCGAAGAACTGACTCATTGGAAAAGACCCTGATGCTGGGAAAGATTCAAGGCAGGATGAGAAGGGGACGACAGAGGATGAGGTGGTTGAATGGCATCACTGACTTGATGGACGTGAGTTTGAGGAAGCTCTGGGGGTTGACGATGGACAGGAAGGCCTGGAGTGTCGTAGTCCATGGGGTCACAAAGAGTCGGATGTGACCCAGTGACTGAAATCCACTGAACTGAAAGCAAAAGTTATCGAGTTATTGAGAATATTCAAGTGACTTAAAGAACTCACATGATATAAAACTAGTTCATTTGCCCTTTCACTCACAATATGGGCAAAGGGACACACTGTCATAGGACAGCATCTAAAAGGAACAGTTGATACGAAAATGATTAAAAATCTCATTTACTCAAAACAAGTCATAAATGGAGATTACTCTCACAATTGCTCTAGAAAACATAATAAATATCCATGTGCAGTTACAGTTTTATTTACAAATACCAGATAGTTTATAGTGTACTTTTTTCCAACTACTGCCAAAAATGGAAATCAGTTTTGCTACCACCGCAAAGAGCTACATTCATAATCATATGTAGATATAGTTGAGAAGCTCTGAATATTAGTGAATGTATCAAGTAATTTGTCCTAAAGTACAGCCTTATGAAAGAAAATTACTTTCATAACTATTTGAGAGCTTAGTTGCTAATCAAACATAGATAGAGTTTTAGTTACAAATATTAGAGTTTATTGTGTAATACTTGAAAATAACTGCGCTCTAGAAACATTATTTTCAACAATTCTTGAAAACCAAATGCTTACTATAAACCACAAAGGCTGTTTACTAAAACATGAATTTGGAGGAATAATAAAAACAAAAGGATGTGGATACCAGCAGTGCTGATATCGTCTCCCAGAAAGGCATGGGAGAGAGTCAAGCACATTCCCATTGGTCCAAAAGAAGGGCTGTCTGCCAGAGTCCTGACTCATAAGCAGTCTGTTGGCCGTATTTAGCAGAGGAGCCTGTAGTCGATTAGCTGTGCCCTGACAGTAAATTGCCTATCATTGCTGTCCAGGAAAATCACTGCAGTATAGAGAATGTCTAAGACTATGCCATAAATCACGGTAGCCAAGATAGACTCTGCATACATGAAAACCCTTCATATGAAGACCTGTTTTCATGACATATATCTTTGTGGGATTTAGTTAAGCAGGTAATTCATAGCTGATCCTCACTGTAGTCAGCTCACCCATTTTGAGGCTGATTATCCAGGTTCTGGTGTTATCCATGTCTTGCTTTTGCTCCTACCACCCCCTTTGGCTGACAGCCTTTCGACCACCTCACTGTTCATTAGCACCTGCAAGGATAACTGAAAGCAGATGAACTCCAGCCACTCAATTATGCTTCTCATTAGCAGCCCTACTGAAGGGTTCTGTACAGGAGGTGGTTGCAACTATTTGGCAAAATTAGGTTTCTGGATTATCAGTGGATTTCAATTATCCACGTTGCTTCTGCCCCCGATTACCCAGCATAATCTACTGTTGGCCATTTCTGCATTATTTGCCCGGCCAGATGGAGAAAAAGGTGAGAAAATAAAAGATACTGGCTCTCTGCTCTCTCGTTTCTATTGGGAATTTCCTTCCAAATCTACGCCCCACCACACACACACACACACACACACACACACACACACACACACCCTGCTTTTTTTTTTTTTTTTGTATAGCTAATGAAAAAGCACACAAGGTTCTCTGAGAATTCATGCTAATTGTTATTTGCTTAAATAATTACTGTAATTGCTAAAACACCGAAAGTCATCTTATGAACTTTAGCCACATTTCTCACATTGGAAGGGCTTTTTGTGAGAGCCGTGAATTTGGTGACTCATTATTTATACTAGTCTCAATCAGAAATCGGAGAAGGCAATGGCAGCCCACTCCAGTGTTCTTGCCTGGAGAATCCCCGGGACAGGGAAGCCTGGTGCCGTCTATTGGGCCGCACAGAGTCAGACACAACTGAAGGGACACAGCAGCAGCAGCAGCAATCAGAAATACTGTAGCCAGGGAGTGCCAGTAATAATATGCTGTAAAGGTTTATCCTGTGATTCATGAACAAGGGTGTGTCTCCAGGGAAGACAAGACTTGTGTATCTTTCTAAAGCATGAAATATCTCTGTCTAATGTAATCACTGTTGTTCCATGCATTTGCATATTTTTATTATAAATGCAGTACAGATTTATTTTAGTAAATAGAGATAATCATAGAAACTGTCCATAATCCCACCAGTGATAACCAGTTACCATTTTGTGGTATCCACTTGCAGAATTTTTCTGTTCAAAATAGATTAACTGCACAAGTCTTCAAATGGGGTCATACGTAATTTTGTTTTCTAACTTGTTTTTTTCACTCAATATGTCAGGCAGGTTTTTGTGTACTAACATGTGCACTTTGATAATATTCTTTGAACTGGCTGTATAGTATTCCACTGAATGTATGTGCATCATTTATTCAAATACCCTAGATTTAGCTGTTTAAATGGTCTCCAATTGCTATTATAACAAAAGCCCTGAGGAACACTCCGGGAGGTAAATCTTTGTGCATGTTCTTAATATCACCTCAGGAGAAATTAGTAGAAGTGGAGTTCTGGGTCAAAGGAGATGACCGTGTCCCTAATTTTTTTTTTTTTTTTCCTTAACAAAGGCCATAATATTAACCATACCGAGTTTGTACAGATTTTCCACAAAAGTGCAATCAGTAACACACTCCTTAAGATTTCACTTGCAGAAAATAGTGTAACTACAGAGTTATGTGCGTGTAGCGTTTTCAGTTTAACATAGTGTGGCTTCTTGTCACTCTGATCTTGTTTTTGCTAGTGGTTTCCACCTTGTGTGCGTATATATACTTAATTTACAGTTTACTGGTATCAGTAAATTTAAGATGACCAATAGCACCAAATCTACTTCATTTCTTTTGGTGAATCTCATAGTAAAACACTAAATGAACTCATCTTAATGTGCTCATTAATCTGCTATAATAAAATCTATTCCTTCCTTGATAGATATTCTAAATATTCTTTGTACTGGATCATATTTAGTCTCAGGAGTAAAAACAAAAATCAACCCCTCAAAACCCTAGTCACAGCTTTGTGGACTTACACAATCATCAGTGAAATGATTAGTATTACCACCACCACCATCCTGCCTCAGTGAAGGAAGAAATATGATCTGAAAATGCATCAAAATCCCCAAAGTATTGTTTTAAATATCCTGAATCATTCAACAACCAAGTTTTTCCTCTCTCAATAATGTGATATTTCCCTTCTTCCATTTGCTCAGGGCAAAAACACTATCATCTTCCTTGATTCACTCTACTTCTATAAAACACCATATCCAATCCATCAAGGAATCCCATTGGCTATACCTTCAAAAGACTTCCCTGGTGGCTCAGATGGTAAAGCGTCTGTCTACAATGTGGAAGACCCGGGTTCGATCCCTGGGATGGGAAGATCCGCTGGAGAAGGAAATGGCAATCCACTCTAGTACTATTGCCTGGAAAATCCCATGGACAGAGGAGCCTGGTAGGCTACAGTCCATGGGGTCGCAAAGAGTCGGACACGACTGAGTGACTTCGCTTTACTTCAAAAGATACCCTGAAGCTGACCAGTTCTCAAAACCTCTGGTGCTACCACTCAATTCCAAGCCATCATCATCTGTGTTTGGATTATTGTAGTAGTCTCTTCACTGGTCTTCCAGCTTTGGCCTTTTTACCCCTCTAGTTCATTTTTCACACAGCATCTCAAGAGATTCTGTTCAAATATATGTCAGATCAAGTCACTCTACTCCTCAAAACTTTCCAATGGCATCCCACCTTGCTTGGACCCAAAGCCAAAATCCTTACAATAGACAACAGGGCCCTACAGAATATATCATCCCCTCACCCTTCAGTATCCTCTGAACCCCTTTCCTGTTGCTCTCCGCTTTCCTCAGCTCACTTTGATGGGTCTCTGTTCTATTTGTCTAAAAAGCAGCAGACAGAGAGAACTTGTACTTTTTTTCCCCCTCTTTTGGCCATGCCAAGCAGCATGCAGAGAGTTTCCCACCAGGGATTGAACTCTGTGACCCCTGCAGGGGAAGCGAGGAGTCTTAATCACGAAACAGCCACAGTCAGAAATGAATTATTGACCTGCATGGAATTAGACATGCTGACGTAACTGGTGATTTTCTTAGCAGTATGTCCAATTCTAGTTAAAACCAGTGCATTTGGTTTTATACTAGTCCATCACTGACCCTGAATATGTACAAATATCCAGGATAGTTCTGGGCTTCCTTGATTTTGAGGTTTTGTTTCACTATGGGATAAGACTTTATATTATCCTAAGGGTTTCAGGCAAAACTGAATTTTCTTTTTTAATCTGCAGAACAGCCTGACTGTTCAGATAAGCAGAATTTAATTGACACCTATTTAGGAGATTCTGCCTGGAGATGAGTTATGGAAAACTAGAGCTCCAGTAAATGGCGACCCACTCCGATATTCTTGTCTGGAAAGCCCTGTGGACAGTGGCGCCTGAAGGGCTGCTGTCCACGGGGCCGCGCAGAGTCGGATACAACTGAAGAGACTTAGCATGCCTGAAAGCATCGGAGAAGGGAATGGCAGCCCACTCCAGTGTTCTTGCCTGGAGAATCCCAGGGGCGGGGAGCCTGGTGGGCTGCCGGCTGTGGCGTCGCGCAGAGTCGGACACGACAAGCCACGCAGCAGCAGCAGCAGTTGTCACTTGTCTCTCTTTAAACTCTGATTTTCTCCTAGTCCAGCCATGCTCACAGGGGTTTTAAGCGGACTGATCAGTGCTTGAAAAGTACCTTTACACATGAAAAGTAGCTAAGTACTAATTTAATCTTTTAAACTCTGGATTATTCCTATTGCAGTTCTACTTTCATACTTTTTCCATAATGTCACCAGATTGTAGACAGTTACTAGGACTAGAACTGTTATATGGCCCCACATGCCAAGTAGCTCTGGGCAAGGAACGCTGAGATGTAACAGTGACCTATTCCTTTAAAAAGATTCCTGTTGGCCCCCTGCGGGCCGCAGGCGCGCGGGGCCGCGCCTCCCCGCGGTGGCCGCCTCAGCGTGAGGTATTCGGCGGGGGCGCGCGGGCTCGGGAGCGCGCGGGGACTCGGGAGCGCGCACGCTCGAGAACGCGCGGACGCCGGCGGCGGGCAGTTGGGAGCCGCGGCGGCGACCGTTGGTGGGCGCACTCGGTAACGTCAGCGGCGACCACTTTCCCGTCGGTCCTGACATGAAGCAGAGGCAGTGGCGGCGGCGCGGCCCTCGCTGGCGGGCCTTGGCGGCGGCGACGACGGAGCGTGTGTGAGCCAGGACTGACGTTCGAGGTTCGAGGCGCGCTCCCCCTCACAGCAATGACTGACAACACTGTCCAACAGTGCCCTGGCGAGTCTTTTCGAGTGTCCGGTGTGTTTCAACCAGGTGTTGCCTCCGATTACACAGTGCCAGAGAGGCCACCTCGTGTGTAGTGACTGTCGCCCAAAGCTCACACGTTGTCCAACCTGCCGGAGCTCGCTGACAGGCGTTCGCAACTTGGCCATGGAGAAAGCAGCCAATTTAGAACTCTTCCCGTGTCGATACGCCTCTTCTGGATGCGGAGCAACTCTGCAGCCCACAGACAAAATAGACCACGAAGACCACTGCGAGTTCAGGCCCTGTCGTTGTCCTTGCCCTGGTACTACCTGTGCGTGGCAAGGCTCCACGGATGCTGTTGTGCCACATCTGAGGCAGCACTATAATAACTCCGTCCTAACCCTGCAGGGCGAAGTTGTAGTTTTCCTTGCAGTCAACATTAATCTGGCTGGTACAATTGACTGGATGATGGTGCAGTCCTGTTTTGGGTTTCAGTTCATATTGGCTTTGGAGAAACTGGATATCCACGATGGTCACCAGAAATTCTACGCAGCTGTCCAGCTGATAGGAAGACGCGAGCAAGCTGAACAGTTTACTTATCGACTTGAGCTAAAAGGTAATCGGCGGCGATTGATGTGGGAAGCCAGGCCTCTATCTATTCACGAGCGAATTGAAACAGCCTTTATGAACAGTGAGTGCCTAATCTTTGATCCTAGAGTTGCGGAACTTTTCGCAGAAAATGGCGATTTAAGCATCGATGTAACTATTTCCATGACTTGAACTGGTGATCAAACATTTTCTGACGAGTGTTTAAAACCAATTCTTTCAATTTCACAGGGACTAAGGCACCTGTCTTCCTACCAACCAGAAACTTTTGGTAGGTTGAAGCTAGAGACATTAAGCTACAGAAAATGAAAGGGTGTTAAATACAGGAAATAGTTGCATGTAATAGATTTAATAGATTTAAAATAAGCCAACAGTAAACCACTAGAAAATATAGATATATTTATACCCGAGATGGGCATCTTTGGAATTAAAAAAGGAACCTTTGAAAACTAATTCTGAATTTTTGCTTATGGTAGATTGAATGTACTGTTGAAAAATACTGTGTTCTTTTTTGTGTGCCTCTGCTGTGTGATTGTGTGTGTGCGTGCGCGCACACATGCTTGGACTTCTCCTATAACTGACAAGCCATGTTGAGTGGTCTTGGACCACTGCATTTCCCCTCTGTGAGTCAATACATAGTGCTCTTGTGTGTGTATTTTGGAGTGTGTGTTTCTGCATTTGCTAATTTTTAATTCTAGTTTTCAATTAAATAAATTTGACTTTCTTTTCTGAGAAACTATTCTAATTTATTTGATGAATAAATATTTTATAAATATGAAACGATTCTTATTTATTTGATGTCACCACAAAGAGTTTTTCAGGGATTTGGAAATGAGAGCATTTTGTATTTGGTGCAGAGCAAAAAAAGCTATTCATGTAAGGGGCTTTCCTGAGAGTTCCACTGGTGAAGAATCTGGCTGCAATGCAGGAGAGCATGGTTCGATTGCCGGGTGGGGGAAAAAGTCCTCGGGAGAGGGACAGACTACCCACTCCAGTATTCTTGGGCTTCCCTTGGGGCTCAGCTGGTAAAGAATCCGCCTGCAATGTGGGCGACGTGGGTTGGATTCCTGGACTGGGAAGATCCCATGGAGAAGGCAAAGGATATGCACTCCAGTATTCTGGCCTGGAGAATTCCATGGACTGTAGATCTCCTGGAGAAGGAATTGGCTTCTCCGGTATGCTGTCCAAGTGAATTTCATGGACTGTATAGTCCATGTGGTTGCAAAGAGTGAGAGAAGGGATAGGCTACCCACTCCAGTATTCTCGGGCTTCCCTTGTGGCTCAGCTGGTAAAGAATCCGCCTGCAATGTGGGCAACCTGGGTTCAATCCCTGGGTTGGGAAGATCCCCTGGAGAAGGGAATGGCCACCCACTCCAGTATTCTGGCCTGGTGAGTTCCATGGACTGTATCGTCCATGTGGTCGCCAAGAGTGGGAGAAGGGATTGGATACCCACTTCTCTATTCTTGGGCTTCCTTTGTGGCTCAGCTGGTACAGAATCAGGCTGCAAAGTGGGAGATCTCAGTTCGACCCCTGGTTGGGAAGATCCCCTGGAGAAGGGAAAGGCTATGCACTCTAGGATTCTGGCCTGCAGAATTCCATAGACTGTAGATTCCCTGGAGAAGGGAACGACTACCCACTGCAGTCTTCTGGCCTGGAGAATCCCATGGACTCTACAGACCATACGTTCACAAGAGTCAGACAGTCCTGAGCGACTTTCACTTTCACTTTCTTTCATTGCAGATTAGCTCAAATGCCATGGAAATTTTGTTTCAAAACTCAGACTTGGAATTTGAGTCCATCAATAGACTAGATACATTTTCATGAGAATCTTGGTATTGTACGTCTCTTCCTTCTTCCTTAAACATTTCATTACATTTTTCACAAATAGCTCTTAACAGGTTGTGATATGTCTCTTCCAGGACTGTTTAAAAGATATTCCTTTGCATTTATAACCAAATGTCTATGAGAAAAACAAGTCGGACTATGACTCCTACAGGCAATGCAGGAATATTAATACCACTGAATTGTATAACTTTCTATCAGTTTCACCTTTCCAGTTACCTTGCTAAAAGTAAAAAAGAAAGGGACAAGCTAATAATCTGATCTGAAGCTACCACGTGTTGGAACAGGCAGGTTATTGAAAGGTGCTGAGAGAGCATGTGGCGGTGTCATTGTTTTTAACTCTGAACAAGTTCAAAGTTGTTAGCGAGTTGTTAGCTGCTCTAAAATTAGTACCTACATTCTATAATAAAGACTTGATAAACAACAAGGTCTTACTGTATAGCACAGTGAACTATACTTAATATCCTGTGATAAACCATAAAGGAATCCCTTTGCTCTGCAGCAGAAATTAACACAACATTGTGAATCAACTATACTCCAGTCATGTTTTTGAAGAGTAAGATTTCTTGGTTTACTGCATCTACCGAAGGGAATGAGGATCTACGCTTCTCCATAATATAGATCATATTTACGTAATGGTCTTCTGGGCTAGCTCTACCCATTACATTGTTAAGGATGTCAAACATTTAACAACCTTAACAACCATGTCATGCCATGGCCAGAGTTCAATCCCTGGTCGGGGAACGGAGATCCCACGAGCTGTGTGGTGTGTCAAACAAACAACCCCCACCCCCCCAAAAATAAAACCCCCTGTGTAACCATTCCCCAAGTCAAATAGAACATTCCCCTTCCCATTCATTATCCTCCTCCTACTCAACATTAATCACTGTTCATTATCGGAGATTAGGTTTGTGTTTTTGACCTGTATATAACTGTAATCAAAGAGTATGTAGTCTTTTGTGGCTGACAGCTTTCACTCAACATGGTGTTTGTGAGTTTCCTCCACACTGCTGCCTGTGGTAACTTGTTCGATTTCATAGCTGTGAAGCATTGAATTAACTGAATATACTTGATGTATCCATTTTCCTGTTGATAAACACTGACTTGCTGGTTCTCACATGATGCTGCTGTGAAATTTCTTGTACATGCTACTGGTGAATCTACGTATGTATTTATGTTGGTATGGAATTTCTGGGTCATAAGTTAAGCATATATTCAGCTTTAATCAAGACAGAGAAGCAATTTTCCAAAGTGGCTGTACCAATTTTCACTTCCATCAGCACTATATAAGAATTCCTGCTGTTCCATTTCCTAGCCAACACTTATAGTTTTTGTAAAGTTTAGTGTAATTCTGGTAGGTGTCATCGTTTGCGTTGCAGGTGGGTTCATTACCACTTAAGCTATCAGGGATATCACTGAGAAAAAGGAAACCAATCGAAAAAGCACACATACCGTTTGATTCCAACTCTGTGACATTCTAGAAAAGGCAAAACTACGTCCATGGTACAAAGGTCAGTGGTTGCCAGGTGTTAGGGTGGAGGGAGGGATGAATCGGCAGAGCAGAGAAGATGTTTAGGGCAGTGAAACTATTCTGCTTGAACTAGAATGGTGGTTCCATGTGATTATGCATTTGTCAAAACCCATAAAACGTACTTCCCTATTGTAGCTTCCCTGGTATAGCTTCCCTGAGTATAGCTTCCCTGGTGACTCAGATGGTAAAGAATCTGCCTGCAATGCACCAGACTCAAATTCGATCCCTGAGTCAGGAAGATCCCCTGGAGAAGGGAATGGCCACCCACTCCAGTACTCTTGCCTGGAAAATCCGATGGACAGAGGAGCCTGGTGGGCTACAGTCCATGGGGTCACAAAGAGTTGGACACGACTGAGTGACTGAGAGTATGGGGTGTACGGCACCAAGAGCGAACCTAACATACATAGTGGTCTTCGAGTGATCATGATGTGTCGACGTAGGTTCCTCATTTGTAATAAATATACCGCCCTGGTGGAGGATGTTGACAGTAGGCAAGGCTCTGCATGCGTGGGGTTAGTGTGTTTATGAGAACGCCCCATCCTTTCTCCTCAATTTTGCTGTGAACCTAAAACTGCTCTAAAAAATAGAGGCTATTTTTAAAAAGTAAAGTAAAAGCTAATGGCTCCTCATTGGGGGATATACTAAGGAAGTGACCCCTGTGGGCTTTATCATGAGAATTTGGAAAGGCCCAGACCTGCAGAAATTTTTAGAAGCTTGCAAGCATTTACTCATTCCCATCAACTTTTCAGTTAAAATTACGTTTTCACTGTCTTCATTCTCTAGGAATAGGAGGAAAATTAGGGCTGTATTTCAGGGCCTCTCTTTCCTCCTGTGTCGGGTAGCGCTGGCCTTTATGTAAGTATTAACGGTCACCTACCTGGTAGAATATGAGAGATGCCTAAAGGCTACATTTGACCTAAAATCTCACCTGCTGTTCTGTCATGGAATCACCTTCTTCCTCTCCTGGACTGAAATGTATCCTGCCTGCTTCTCATTTTTAACACGTCTAGTATGTAGCCCATCACCAAATGACACATGGAAGGTATTCAATAAGTGCTTGTTGAATAAATTAGTTATTGATTCTGTTTTTTTTTAAATAGGATAAACAGCCCTGCCCCCACCCCCACCCCCGTTTTTACCTCTCGAACTTGTCAAAGTCAAATTCTTAAAGCCCAACTATCTCACAACTTTCTTTGAAACTGCTCTGTTTATCTTGCTTCTTACAAGGGCAAATAACATGACTTTGAAACAAATAGATTCTTTCAAAAGGAGTTGATAGTCCAGTTGATTCTGAATTCACTGATGTTGCAGTTAGGAACGCTCATTCTCAAATAGGCTGAGTTCCATATTTGGGGTACAAAACACATATGAAATACAAATTATTTATACAAATTATTTACTGCTTCTCCTGGTAGAAAGGTCAGATGGCACTCTAGAGCTTTTAGATATAAGGAAAAGTAAATTAGAAGCGATTTCTATAAGTTCAGCTTTAGTTCTTATTCTTTCCCTTTCTGTATACTCCTCTTAAGGCATTATTGCTTCTTCCTGTACCTTCCTGCTTCCAGGCTAAGCGACAGTGGTGCACATCTTCCGTCACTGCCTTACCACCGGGTCTGGCCCCAAATCACTATATCGCCGTCACAGACGGATACCTATTTCATTCCTAGCTTTCTGATTGGTGAGCCTTTCATTTTGTACTGATATATAACTAACCGCTTTGGAATCAAAATAGTTTAGGATTCTGCAAAGTACTCTAGGAAATGACAGGTAGAAAGAGTGATTGAGGTAAATCATGAAAAGATCACACATTTGTATGAAAATCGTCTGTGCTGGGGCTGGTTTCGGGCCTCTCTTTTGGCTCTTAGATGACTGCCTTCTCCTGTGTGTCTTCACATTGTCTTCCAATTTCCCTTTTTAATAAAGACACTGATCATACTGGATTGGGGCCCACCCTAATGTGACCTCATCTTAACTAATTCTAATTATAATTACCGTATTTCCAAATAAGATCATGTTCTCAGGTCCTGAGGCTGAAGCCTTTAACACATGAATTTTGTGGGGTGGGGGGGAAAGACCTAATTCAACCCATAACAGCAACTTCTGAGTAATTTTCTTTACTGTTTTTGGGCATAGTCTCTCCCTGCTCTGCTTTCTCATTGTAGTATATAGAGGAAAGCTGAATTAACATGTTACACTATTCTGACTATTATTAAAGAACCTTAAAATGCACATATACATGAGTTTCTTCACTTGTGAGGATATCTAGCTGTCTACAAACATCTGTATCTTAATTGACTTTGTTAGTGTTGTTCTTTTCTACTCTCGAGAATATTTCATGCGTTGGAGGAGAAGTACAGGAAGGATGGCTATCAA